>OY744607.1:13853804-13875370 GCA_963556255.1 Allolobophora icterica | reverse complement strand
GACGTTTAGTGCATCTCAAACAATCGCTAGCCCAAGTGGACTTAAAGTTATCAGCAAGTTCACCTGTTAACGAGAAGTGGTCATAATTATAATTATCACATTGTCTATATTGAGTTGAAAGTAATTATATAACCCAGATAAGTAACCAGATATTGAGGCGCTTAAGAAGTCATAAAATTGAAAGAGGAGAACATGTACTTAAAATCTCCTGATGAAGAATTTTTACTTCCACTTTTAGACAGCGCCGGTCTTCGAAGACAATCCGCTTCGAGAGTATAGGTTCTCTCAGACAATGTAATTCCTGGATAATACCTTAACCATGGGCCTCCAAAAGATCTGCGCTTCTTGCTCTTTCGTGATGCCATAATGTGCTCTTTGGATAAGTGAGGGTGACAGCACTTGTTCCTTTCGATTTTGTCTTTTGCTTTGGTTAGTGTGGAGCATACATTGTCTTCAGCATTGTTTTGAGGTTTCTGGTGTGTAATAATCCACGTCTTGAATTTAAATTCAAACGTCACTACATTTAAATTGCAATTATTCGTCATAATCTGTAATGCCCTTATCAAACGTTTATTTGGATCAACAGTGTAATTCAGCGTAGTGGTAGTAGTAGTAGTAGTAGTAGTAGTAGTAGTAGTAGTAGTAGTAGTAGTAGTAGTAGTAGTAGTAGTAGTAGTAGTGGTAGTGGTAGTAGTAGTAGTAGTAGTAGTAGTAGTAGTAGTAGTAGTAGTAGTAGTAGTAGTAGTAGTAGTAGTAGTAGTAGTAGTAGTAGTAGTAGTAGTAGTAGTAGTAGTAGTAGTAGTAGTAGTAGTAGTAGTAGTAGTAGTAGTAGTAGTAGTAGTAGTAGTAGTAGTAGTAGTAGTAGTAGTAGTAGTAGTAGTAGTAGTAGTAGTAGTAGTAGTAGTAGTAGTAGTAGTAGTAGTAGTAGTAGTAGTAGTAGTAGTAGTAGTAGTAGTAGTAGTAGTAGTAGTAGTAGTAGTAGTAGTAGTAGTAGTAGTAGTAGTAGTAGTAGTAGTAGTAGTAGTAGTAGTAGTAGTAGTAGTAGTAGTAGTTACTTCGTGTCGGATTTACCAAAGGAAATATAGGCCTGCATAAATTCGAAGGAGTTCGGAACTCTTTAGCTAAACCCATAACTATTATATCAAAATTTGAACATAATTATAGACCTAACGCCTTCACATAAAATATTATCATCCTGAAAAGAAAAGAATTTGTTTCAAAATGGGTTCATAGTTTGGCCAACTACAATACTTAAATTCAGCCACCTACATAATTTTTTTAATTCATAATATTTATAAATAATCAAGCACATCACATGAATGTCTTTCTTTTGCCATAATTATCTTGCCTAAAACAGTGTTTTGGTGAACGAGATTTGTGATTGGTGGACCTAGATTTTTACAATTTATGCTTGTTTCTGTTTATTCTATTCAGCCGCTTATGTCATTTCGTTCACAACTTAAGATTACCATTCTCAAGATTAATTATCCAACATAGGCTGTTCATCTAAGTAAACCGGTTTCACTGATTATTGTCTGATGACAGTTCGGTTTTGGAGAGTCAGCCGTTGATATTTTGTGTGTTAGAAACAAGCGCGATCGAAATTACTAATCAATTAAATGTACACACATGCTTGCACGCACACCAAAATGCAACTACATTTCTGTTGTGATTTCCTTGATGATTGAATCAAGCGAACAGAGCTGACTGTGAACGAAAGCGATCCAATCCAAACAAGGATTGAGGAGCAAATAAGAAAATCTAATTATAGAATGGATATGAGAAAGTTCTTCGTGTTTTGCAGATCTATGGTTGTGGTCCTAATGAAGAATGCTTCGATACGGACGAATATCCGTATTATTCCTGCGTTCCAATGGATGGTAAAGTCCACATCTTATTAATCAAGTTATTTAATCAACCTCGATAGCCATGATTAACAATCGACATGAAATAACCATGTTCACTAGATCTTTAGTCTCATAAACCAGTGATACTTTCTTCTCAGCCAGTTAAGACAGCAGAGCTTACATATCTCGAATCTGGACGTCACTTTTCAAATGATAATTAATTCAAGAATCATGTATGCACTACCTGCCTCTGTTGGGTTTCTCACCTCACATGATATTGCGCGCATTTAACCAGCTCTTAAAACACTCGCAGATAGTAAATAATTATGCGAAAAGATCCCTACTGCACAAGAACTGATTGGCCGAGCAGACAGGAAACTCTTCTGGAAATGGCAGTTCTTCGGCCACTGCAGTCTTCAATTCTTGCTCCCTCTTCATGAGGACATCCTTTCGTATTACATAAATCTAAACTGTTAAAAAGTAGTTTAGCTGATCAATGTCTCTTTATTTGTATCTATTTGTCCGTGTGTGACTTTATTAATTTTTATCTGTCTAATAGCCTATTTAGCAAATATATGTAATTGTTGTCATGCTTGGGCGCTTGTCATATGAAAGATAAATGCTACTTACTTATTTCCTTACTTACATACCTGTTCAGGATGTCGAGTTTCGTTCTTTGCCATCTCAAGGGCCTACGGAAAGGAATTGAGTTCCTCCCTTAAGTTACACGATTGGACACGAGATCTTTACTTACCTTGAACCAGCGGCAGTTGTCGAGCAACATAAAATTCGAATTGTAACGAAAATTAGGAATTGCGTGAAGGCCTGGAAGGTCATGTGTTGAACGTAAATATAATTGTTGCCATATTATCATTACACTCACCCAAATCTGCTATCTCTTGTGAATGCATTTTCTGCAGTCGTATAGATTACTGTAGTTCGCTTCTTACAAGTGTTAGATAAGCTCGCTTCTTACTAGTGTTAAATAGTCACACTTGCAAAAAGACTCAGAACACTTTGGAGTCATTACTACATCAAATTATGATCACATAACCTCAGTACTTAAATCATTGCTTTGGTGTCTTGTTCAGCGAAGAATCTGTTTCAATTGAGTATTCATGATTTATAAAACATGAAACTGTAGTCAACTACAATATTTAAAATAAGTCCTAATCTCTTTAAGCAAGGCCGTGTGATTGCCTTTCTTTGGTCGCAAACACCGGTGTAACTGTTGTTTGTGAACGGGCTTTTGAGCAAGTTTGGAATTCCATCCCTATACCTGCTGGTTCTACTCAGACACGTGTTAGACCTACTGCCATTGAACCTGCATGAAACGCCTCTTGATGCTAGTTAAAGGAATCACTTTCACTGTCTCCTTTCTAGTGATGATCTTAAAAGCTATAAATAGATCTCGTTCAATCATCTCTCTCTCTCTCTCTCTCTCTCTCTCTCTCTCTCTCTCTCTCTCTCTCTCTCTCTCTCTCTCTCTCTCTCTCTCTCTCTCTCTCTCTCTCTCTCTCTCTCTCTCTCTCTCTCTCTCTCTCTCTCTATTAATTTCATATCTGGATGCAGTATTCCATATCTAGCCTCACCGTTGACTTTATGACCTCAGTATTGCATCTGTATCAAGCTCCACGTAAGTAAGCCTATTGTTTACTTAAGTTGTCTTCCATGTTGGATTCGGTAGCTGGTTAATTAATTGATCAGCTACAGCTGCCCAACCTACTGATCTATCAATGTTCTATTTCCCAGAGGAATGTTACGTGGTTAGTCAAATTCAGAAGGTATGAGATAAGTTGGCATAACAATGATGGTTGATGATCATACTATTGTCGTTAGGCGAGTAATAATCTGTTTAAATTAATAAACCAAACACTAAATAAGATACATTTTTGCATAGGAAATGAATAAAATTATTTAAGCACTGCTTACATCTCTTTATGCAACACGAATCGATTGCTCAGAGAATTATAAATTAACGTGCATTAAATGAATCTAGTGACCTGCGATGAGCAATTCGTTTGAAAAATGGATTATCATACATTCCTTGAATAAAAGATCAGACATTTTGAAAAGCTATCGAGTATATCGTAAAGTTTACGACGTAAATTGTTAGGCCCTATTGTGTGTTCTAAGTCAGCAATATACATTCAGAAGCTTCGCATCCGCTTTGTCTATTGTGTCTCAATCTTTCTTGTATTTAAATAAGAGTACTGCTATGTGAGTTACGAAGATTAATTTGGATCGCTTTATAAAGATTTTGAGTTACGAAGATTGATTGATTTGGATTATTATATAAAGATTTATAAATCGTAAGTTGGTATAACTATACACACCGCATATGCTCTATCGTTGTCTACGTATAAGACTTACTGCTTAGGCAACGATCTTAATTACTGTTGTTCATATCAATATAGTGTATATAGGCAAATATATACATATGCGTCCAAACCACTAGCTCTCCTTATCTACGCCACCGCATTCAGTCATTTGTATTTTTAAAGAATATGTTGAAGAATTAAATGACAATTACGTTTTTTCACTTCTGGGACTGGGGTTCGATTCTGAGTTAGATATGAGAAATTGAGAGTTTGTTACTAAGCCTTGGTAATAAAATTGTGTAATACAACTGCTGATATTCCTGTTGAAAGATGCATGAAATCTATTAGCATTCTGTCATTTATCTTACCGTTTTTTTCTGCAGGAACGAGCACAGAGATGACCACAGCGCCAACGACTACAGCTATCTCCGCTGATACGTATTGCATGGTTAGACACACTGCTAAACCAACATTTAATCAAACTAAGACCATCTTATGATCCCCGTCCTCGCATTTTGTACCACAACACTCGCTCAAATTATTTATTCATGTATTTGTACCTATAGATGTTTAGTTCTTTGTGTTTCACAGATCTTTGGTTGTGCTTCTGGTGAAGAATGTATCGATACGAACGAAGATCCGTGGCACTACTGCGTTCCAACATAATTATGGTAAACCTACATCTTTATTAATCAAGATATTTAATCAACCTGAATAGCCATGATTAGCAATCCACCTAAAATAACCATGTTAACTAGATTTTTAGTGTCATAAACCGGTGATACTTTCTTCTCATCCAGTTATTTTGTTATTTTTGTAGTTTTTGTAATCGTGAATTTATAAAGCGCAACTCAAAATCAGAGGCGCTCCCGACCCGGTTCAGTGTCTTAACTCACAAAGAGAAATGTTTTCAGGCGCGTTAAGATATGGGGGCTTGCACATCTCGAAGCTGGACGTCATTTTTCAAATGATAGTTATTTTTAGAATCATGCATGCACTACCTGCCTATGCTGGGTTTCTCACCTCACATGATATTGTGCGCATTAAGCCAGCTGTGTTAAAAATACTGGCAGATAGTTAATAATCATGTGAGAAGATCCCTACTGCTGAAGAGCTGATTGTCCGAGCAGGCAGGAAGCTCTCCTCGAAATCCCTGTTCTTCGGCCACTGTATTCAACAGTTTTTGCCACCTCTTGTGAGGACATCCCATCGTGTTACGTAAATCATAATTGTTTAAAAGTAGTTCAGTTAATCGATGTCTCTTCAGTTATATTTAGTTGTGCATGTGTGACCTTATAATCTACTCCTAATAGAGTCTATTTAAAACTGTATGTAATCGTTGTAATGCATGTGTGCTTGTCATATGCAAATAAATGCTATTTAATTATTTACTTCCTTACTTACTTACTTGTTCCGGATCTCGAGATTCGTTCGCGCCATCTCAAGGGCCTAAAGAAAGAAATTGAGTGCCGCCCTTAAGCCGCATGATGGGTCACGGTATCTTTACCTACCTCGAACCAGCGTCATAGTTAGGTAGCTTATATTTGACTCCCGGGTTCAGTGCCAATTATCGCTCGCTCCACCTCGCCCCCAGTATAAAATTTGAATTGTAAAGAAAATTCGGAAGTGTGTGAAACATCATGTGTTGAACATAAATAATTATCATTGTTGACATACTCTCACCCAAAACTGCTATCTCTTGTGAATGCATTTTCTCCTTTAGTCTAGATTACTGTAGCTTGCTTCTTGCTAGTGTTATTATAGTCAGACTTGCAAAGAGACTCAGAACACTTTGGTTATAGTCATTACTACATCAAATTATGACCACATAACCTCAGTACTTAAATCATTCCATTGGTGTCCTGTTCAGTTGAGAATCTGTTTCAGTTGGGGTTCATGAGCAGACAAACATATAAAACATGAAACTGTGGTCAACTGCAGTATTTAAAATAAGTTCATTTTCTCAGTCCTAATCGCTATTAAACAAGGTCGTCTGATTGCCTTTCTTTGGTCGCAACTACGTGTGGAAATACTGTTGGTGAAAGGGCTTTTTTGGGTGGTTGTACGCATATTTCGAATTTCCTCCCTATACCTCATGGTTTTACCCAGACACTTGTTAGACCTACGGCCAGTGAACCTGGAACGCCTCTTGCTAAAATCAGCCCACCAGGACAGTGCAACCATCCATGCAATTCCAAAACCCTACAACTCTTGAACTGCAGATTTTGTTTCCAAATGACCCTGTAGGTTTCTTGACTAGTTTTTATGTTTGACCCTAAGTTGCCTTGATTGATGCTAGTTGAAAGAGTCACTCTCATTGTACTGTCTCCTTTCTTTTGATGATCTTATAAGCTGTGATTAGATCTCGTCCGATCGTCTCTCTCTCCCTTTCCGATGTTTTTAGCCTACATCCTTAGGTATCATCTGCTCATCTTTCTCTGTCTGTCTCTCTCTCTGTCTCCGTCTGTCTGTGCGTCTTTCTCTCACTTCAATGTTGTTAGCCTACGCCTCTTCTTTGTGTGTCTGACCCTTGTATATCCACTTTCTAGAGTTGTTTTATGTCATACTTGAGTTATTAATTTCATATCTCGATGCAATATTCCAACTCTAGCCTCAACATTGATTTTATAACCTGAGTATTATATATGTGTCCCTGCTTCACGCACGTAAGCCCTGGCGGATTCTGGATTTAACAGATCGATAGTCGTATATCGCCTACGAGTACCATGCTGATGCAGAACAGAATTTGGAAAGAAGTTCCCATACCTGATGCAGCGTGAGAAGGATGAAAATGATAGAAAAGAAAGTAAGCTCACTTTCGCTCACGAGTCGGATTCTGATGTAGTCTCACCAATGGAAGATTTCGCGAGGCCATGCATCAGCGGGCTATCGAAGCGATGCACTTTGAGAGACTCATGCTTCTCGGTGCCTTCTCCTAGCTATCAATCTATCTATCTATCTATCTATTTATCTATCTATCTATCTATCTATCTATCTATCTATCTATCTATCTATCTATCTATCTATCTATCTATCTATCTATCTATCTATCTATCTATCTATCTATCTATCTATCTATCTATCTATCTATCTATCTATCTATCTATCTATCTATCTAACTATCTATCTATCTATCTATCTATCTATCTATCTATCTATCTATCTATCTATCTATCTATCTATCTATCTATCTATCTATCTATCTATCTATCTATCTATCTATCTATCTATCTATCTATCTATCTATCTATCTATCTACCTACCTACCTACCTACCTACCTACCTACCTACCTACCTACCTACCTACCTACCTACCTACCTACCTACCTACCTACCTACCTACCTACCTACCTACCTACCTACCTTCCTACCTACCTACCTACCTACCTACCTACCTACCTACCTACCTACCTACCTACCTACCTACCTATGGATCTACCTATCTATCTATCTATCTATCTATCTATCTATCTATCCATCTATCTATCCATCCATCCATCCATCCATCCATCCATCCATCCATCCATCCATCTATCTATCTATCTATCTGTCTGTCTGTCTCTCTGTCTGTCTCTCCGCCTGTGTGTCTGTCTATCTATTTGTATATCTATCTATCTATGTAACTATCTATCTCTGTATTGGTAAAGGCGAGAGTTTGTAAATAAACAGCAATTAATGTGGCGCATTGACCCTGCGTGAAGGTTTTTTTTTTAAATCGTCCATTATCGGCTGTAAGAACTAAAAAAGAAAGTGAGTGCCTACCCAAGTTTCATTATGGAACCTTTGCTTTACAGGTTGTAATATAGCTCAATTTTGTAATAACCTAGAGCAGTTTTTAACGTGGCAGACGTGGTATAATCTACCTTCAAACTATTCGCTAATGAGAAGTATGCTCGCTGCGCTAGTAGTAGGCCTACTTGGCTTGTGTCAATTTTGTATTGCTTCGGTCATCTTGATACCAATGACATCCACCGAATCCATTAAACAAACGCATTTCACGTTGTTAAATGGTGATTTCAAATCCCAGGACCAACTGGGCCTGGTTTTTTGTATGTAATCCATGCACTGGGAGGCTAATTATTTATAATGTTGGTAAACTTTTGGTGATGAATAAGCTTGCTGTTAAATCATTTGTTTGGTGTAACGAACTGCTGGGCTAACTGGATTATTCTAAATCAAGTGGCTATCGGACATTAGTGTTGGATGAGACCAAAGTCAATACCACGATCTGTTCTGTTCATTTCAGGATTCTGAGTGTGCCAAGGAATTAATTTGGCGCTATATGAATAAAATTGTTTGAATGTCTTGCAGAACGAGCCGCGTTACAAACGGTGGATGTACGGCTTGAAGACGGATAAAAACGGATGTCAACTCTACGACTGCTTAGAAGAGCAATTTCCTTCAAGCTAAAGCAGCTGATCACTGGAATAGACAATGGTTCACAATATAACTCGAATATCATAGACGCATAGAAACAATGCTTCAACATTGTAGGTCTTAATGTAATCATACATTTTAATTTGGTGGTTGGGCGCAGTAGGGCTTTGGTGAGAATATTAATCTGAACTATGCACTCTAGCGAAAGGTTCAAACGTAACATAATGTGACAATTCCAAGAAAACTACCCTATCCAAAATACTGATTATAGTATCAGTTAAAAATCCACAATTTAGCCTCCATGTCACATCTCTGATAACTCGATAATTGTTTAAACCGAATGTTTAGAAAACATAATAATTCGAATTGTTCCGATTAGTCAAAATTCTTAGAAGCCTAAAGACCTCAAAGAGTATATGTACCTCGATTATAAAGGTTCTTTAACTGCCCTAAGTTATATTGCCTTATATAGTAGGCTTATTATTCGTTTACGACATAGATCATTATTTAATTTCGTAATGATTGGCTTCATAGGCGTACTTACTGTTTTAACCCAACCTGAATTCTTTTAATGACATCCCTCACTCTAACCTCAAAATTTAAGAAACACTATTGCTAGAATTCTAGTCAATTACATTGCATTTACATTTTTGTTTATTCTGTTATCCTGAATAACTCACTAATATTCAATTCTCCACTATGAGATCCGATAGGGATGGTAGTCTGTGCTTTACTTAAACTCATTATTTATTTTTGCTTAATTGTATTGCAATGAATTATGCTGACAGAAATTAAGCTCATTAAATGGCCTTTCTAAGCATCCATATCTACTTCTTGTTTCTGCCATATATGATGCAATGTTGATAGCCTACTGTATATTTAACTATCAATTTAATTATATGGTTCATTTGAATAGATACCATGAAGTGGGGTCCATGGGCCCCATATGGGCTGCCTTTATGAGACCCTTATGAGTCCCACTTAAGCATATGGCTGACGAGTCGCAGAAATCCTATTTTATTTTGCTTTTCTTTCTTTATCTTTTCTTGAACACTTTCTGTTTACAACATAACAAGCACGTCCCCAAAACGCCGCTTTCACGACTATCTGTCTAAACAAGTGCGACTGTAGGTAACCAGAAAATGTGTTGATTCCATTCAAGCAGCACGTATATTTAGAGGAAAATTGTTCCAAGAGGAAGGTCCGATACACGGGAAAGCCCGATGAACTTGTAGATATTCGCAGAGGCAGCAGAGAGCAGTGATCGGCGACTTCAGTAGGACTGGCTTCACAGCGGGAATGCCGAGTTTTTATATGTATGCCGGCGTGGTGTCAATGATCGCGATTCGTTCAATTAGGAAAACCTTGAATCGAAGCCGTCTCTGTAAACACAGCAACATTTATTAAGTGCAGTCAACGATGCATAGAAGAAAAGACGATGGAAAGGTATTTGTCAACAAAATCTGTTCTTTCAAAACACCAGAAGCTAGGCCTAAGTCATGGCGTTTTAGCGTTAACGGGACTACTGGAACCCTATGGGCCATCCATATATTACGTACGCAAAAATCATATATTTTCATACACCTGCCCTGTTTCACCTCGTACATTTTGTAGACCGACTCCCCCATACGTACGTACAACTAAGCTTCTCTACCCCCACCCCCATAAAAAGTTAATTAGCTAAAGTCATCTATGCGACATTTGTTTTACCGTTGGTTACTAAATATTTTTGTTAAACATCATATTTGCTAGCTAAAATCTGTTAGCAGTAGGGCCGACTGTTATGAAGAAATAAAATACTAGCAACACTAACACTTAAACTTTAAAAAGTTTTAATACGACATTAATTGATAAAGCAGGAGCAGTCAGTGATTTGGTTTTTAGTTCTGATTTTAATATTTCATAACTAGAAATTTATTTTGCGTACGAACACATTTTGTCGAGACCCCCTCCCCGCCATACGTACCCGTACGCAAATCGCCTAAATCCGATCACTCCCTCCCTCCCTTTATTGCACATAGGTAATATATGGATGGCCCCTATAATAAAATACCTTTTAACCCCTTCTCGAGTTCGTCGGTAGTTGTCAGTGATGGGCAATAGTTAACTAAAAAGTTGCTAACTATTAGTTTAACTAAAAAATTTTAGTTAAGGAAGAAGTTTAACTAAAAAAAATAGTTTAGTTAAAACCATAGTTTAACTAAAAATTTTTAGTTGCTAACTAAAAAGTTTAACTAAAAAAATCAGCAATATGCAACTATTTTTCCACAGTGAACATTGAACACTGTCAGCAAAAACACATTTTAACACTGCATGGTTTTAGCATTTACAGCCTGTATTTTCAAATTCATACACTACTTACAGTGCACATGTAACTGTATGCCAGAACAGTACACATTGCATAGTTTGAAGGTGAAATTGTCATTGACGCTTTGCATTATTACAGTTCACTTAACGTCTTTTATTGCAAAAATGTTTGTCGTAAATAGTTGGAAAATAGTTGGAAAAAGTTTAACTACTTTTTTTTAGTTTAGTTAACTAATTTCCAAAATCAGTTGCCAACTTTAGTTTAACTACTTTTTTTTAGTTGGAAAATAGTTTTAGTTTAACTAAAAAAAATAGTTTAGTGCCCATCACTGGTAGTTGTTTACCAAATCCAAAAGAAGGGCTATGTTAGCACGATAGGGTCTATCATTCTGGAAATTAAGCTCTCACAAAAACATAGTTCTTGATAGGATTACACTGATACGACGCAGCGCTCGTGAATAAGCAGGTGCTCTGCGCTTTGCTTCATAGTAGCGCTTTCAAAATTTGGAATTTGCCATTACAATAACGAAGATTCTTGCGTTCCATAACTAGTCTGTATCATAATCGTAATCTCTAAGCTTATAATGCGCCATTCGAAGGCCAAGCGCAGGGCACCAGCCTATTCACGAGCGCTACGTCAAATGAGAGAGGGTTTCCAGAAAGTAGTCCAAAGGAGATCCAAGTCCGGTTCCAGGAGGCCAAATGAAATCACAGGGGTTTCCAGGGTGTGGTCCAAATAAGATCCCAGTCCGGTTTCCAGAAGGCCAAATCAATTCAGAGGGTGTTTCCAGAGAGTAGTCCAGAAGAGGTCCAAATCCGATTTCATAGAAACGATATTCACTAGTTCTTCAGTGTATTCGTTCATACGCTCATTCTATTATTACATACTTTCTAAACTCTTCCCCATCTCGCGTTGGTACTCATGAACTAAATTTTATGGAGAGGACTGAGTTTGCATAATAGCTATATGGTCTGTATTATGTGATCTCATATTCTATCAATGCCGACTCTCACAAAGATCGATCGAGCACTGAATTAGATTATTCGTTCGTTCATTAATCAATTCAGTCGTTCATATTCTTATTACATTCCATTCATTCATTCGTTCGTTCATGCGTTGGATTCGTTCATTCTGTGAGAAACACATTCAGTTTCGGTGACTATTAGGCTACTATGCTAAGAACACTCAAGAAGATTATCGAAATAAACACATTAAGTAAACTTGCTGTTAAATACTAGTGAAGGTCAAGGCGCGAACTGCGGAATAAACAAGTGATGTGATGCATTGGCCGTGTAGGACTCCTACTGGAATTTCCATTGCCAGCTTAATGGACTACCTTCGTCTTTGTCGCGTTTATCAATTATATTCTGCATTCTTTTGCTGCATTCTCCACTCGACTCTCAATCTCGTAATTCTTTCGATGATGTAGCCACTAAAGCTATGTCATCCGCGTATCTGAGATTGTTGATGGTCTTTCCGCCAATCATAAATCCCCGGGGAATTCCAACAGGGCCTTTCGCATCACCCCCTCAGCCAGTATATTAAACAGGCACGGTGCATCCTTGTCGGACTCCTTTTTTGACCCTGTGCCATAATGAAGTGCGACCGTCTGTCCTGACATTGGCGCGTTGTTGTTTGTACAGATTTTGTAATAGTGTGTAAGTTGGGGCGGAAAACCCATGTCAAGCATGATTAACCGCAACTCAACATGTCTGATGATATCAAAGGCCTTTGTGAAGTCAATAAAGCAAAGATACGCTGGTTGATTTCTCTCTTTCTTTTTCTAGTATAATCATCACCATCTGGTCTCGCGCGTCTCTTTTTGGCCTGAATCCAGCTTCTTCCTCTGTAGGCCTAATATCTTCTTCTAGTTTGAGCTGTATTCGTTCTTAAATAACGCGGTGTAGTAGCTTGATCAGAGCGATAGTTTTATAATTGTTGCATTGAAGCGGTCTCCCTTCTTGGATAATGGGATATATGTTGATTGTTTCCATTCTTCCGGCCAGTTTTCAGTCTTCCATACGTCCACATAAATCTCGTGGAGCTTTGTAATTGTCATTTACCAATCAAGCATCAGCAGTTCTACAGCTACATCATCCGAGACTTGTGCTTTAAGTGTTGCCGATTTCTACACTTCTCGTCTGATCTCCTCTATTCAAAGTAGTAATTGCTGTTGGATTCTAATTTGGAAGTGGAGTTTTCCAAGTGCACACTGTATATTCATTAGCTAAAGATCTACCTAATATAACGTGTGTATGTACGGTATTTACTTTTCATTTCAATCTTTACTTCTACCAAATCAATAAGTCACCCAAACCGTTAGAAGCAGTGCAGTTGATTTGGCTAACAGACTTTGAGCCAACGGAGCTGGATGCAACAGACCTTCAGAATAACGTCACTGCACACTGACTTTGATATAATGTATATTTCAATCTTCTGGACATAAATGCATATTATACTCCTACGCAATCGTTTTATTAGAAAATGGCGTATGTTCTTCAGGCAAACGTAACGTTGAAAATACGTTGGCTTCAACGTCTACAGCCAGTCGAGTATGTCGCTAAGTCAGTGGCTAACTCGTCAAGTCAGTCGGTAATTCCCTAGCGACTGACTCCGGGGACTAATCATGGGCATGGACTTCCCATATCGAACCCATCTATGAGGGAGGCCAGATGCAATGACATGCATAATCAATCGTATGAAAGTCAATACCGCACAAACAAGTCCTTAAAATGCACGCCTAAGATACCTAAGATATTATACGCATGAATAACATTCATACACTCTTGCATAGTCTTGTAAGTATAATTATATCGATCTATACGCACATATACGCTGAATGCCTACCATCTGGCTCACACTCTGGCGCCGCTCCCTTTGACGCCGTCTGTGACCGAACTGACTCCACTCTCTTTTTCGCTGTCCTTAACAATCCTAGTCATACTCTCCATAGCCTCCTCCCCCCTGTCAAGACCAGCACCTATTCGCTCCGCCCCCGTCCTCATAACCGACAGGTTCCCAGGGCTGATACACTGTCTAGAAAACATTTTATCATTAGAATGGTCTACTCAGGAATTTGAACATTAATTGGATCTAAATTAATTTTTCTTTTATTTTATTTTAGGTTGCTTATGCCTGTTATTGATATGTTCAGTTTCTTGTACTTTTATAAACCCGTTTGTTAGCCGCAGTGCGTTTGCAGGCGGAGCATTAAAGTCCATACTTACTTACTTCCTTACTTACTTACTTACTTACTCGATTAAATCGAGGTGTTGTCTCTTATTTGGCTTGATGATCGCAGACAGTAGCTGACGGGGTTGACCTGCAACTGTTGGCTGTCACCTTCCCCATGTAACCTTCTTGCTTAATGTCCGGGATCTGGGATTGGCACTTGATCGAGAGCTTAGTCTCCCACAACACGTTAACTTGGTCACGCGGAATTGTCATTATCAGTTCCGTTAGTTGCGTGTTGTACGTGTCTCTCATCACGCCACGGTCATCATTGTTCATGCTTTTGTCACCAGTAAAATCGACCACTGACGTTCGGTTCTTGCTGGTCACTTGTCAGGACTAATAGGACGTTTTGGCCGGGTCCTTCGCTTTGCTGCTAGGCTTATTGGTTGTATTCCAAAAATAGGCCCCGGTATCGGACTACACGCGTGACGTTCTACAATCTCTCTCTGCCTCGAAGCGCATTACCTATAAGATAGCAGCACTTGTCTGGCGAGGTCACTGGCAGGCCCGTAAGGGGACGCACTAGACGCACGTGCGTCCATCCAACAAATCAAATCCACACAAGGAACAGGCAAAAAGTCGATATTTTTTGTTAAACGGCAATACGGCATGTTACAGCATTAGACGTGATCTAAATTGAAATTTCTTTATGAGTCGCTCTGAGTCATTTTAATGTATGACTACGAGCGGCAGACAGAGACGGGTGGGGAATGTGAAGGGATTGAAGGGGTGTGCGTCCAAATTGTTTGTGGGTGTGCGTCCAATTTTTTTAAGCCTTCAGGCACCTCTGCTCACTGTTTGTGCTCCGTACTACTTATCTGAACTCGGATCCTTCGGCTTAGCCTATTGCCGAACCTAAGGCTCTAAGACTAGGGAACAGCTCTTGGTCCCTCGGGCTCGCCTTACAGTCAGACAGCGTCGAACATTCTCGATTGTTGGCCCGGCTACCTGGAATAAGCTAACGCTCGTCCTAAGCTCATTCCCTCGAAACAACCTACCTGGTTACTACCAATTGCTAAAGTCTACCTTTTTTAGCCGTGGCTGGGATGGGAGCGCCTCTGTGTAGGCCTCTTGTTTAGGAGTCGGATTGGACGAGTGAATTTTTGACAAGTTCTATGCCTAGACGTTTTATTTGAGTGGATTCTTAGTAGGCCTCCAGAAGAGACGCTAGATATAAATTTTCAGAATGAATGAATGAATGAGTTAAGGAAAAGGTAGTTCGAAGTATCGCATAAAACTAACGACCAACGAGTGGGTTGCTAATTTTTAAATCAAGTCTTGATATATACGCATGAATAATTGAATATATTATAGATCTAGGCGCATAAATTACTCATTGCGTAACATCTGGCTCACATTCGATTAAGTCAAGCTGTTGTTGCTTCGCTACTGTTTTTACAGACCTTGCAATTCGCGACTGCAATAGAGAAGTAACGAAAACACGCCCATTTCGGCATTATAAGTAGGTCTACGTATTCGATTCGAATATTTTATTTCAGAGCTTAGCCGAGGATTCGACATCTTCACTTCGCACAGCTGTAAGTACAACAGAAAAACTTCGCAAACTCTTTGGAAACGGTTGCCAAATGGTATTAAATTCTTCTAATCGAAACCTCCAATCAGTAAAGCGCTACCACATAGCTAAGATCAGGGCATCACTGCAACAGCTTATTCACGAGCACTTCGTCGTATCGGAGGGGTTAGCCAGAGATCGATTTCCAGTGGAGGTCGGAGTCCAGTTGTCAGAGAGAGAGAGAGAGAGAGAGCGGAGAGAGTAACAACCGGAGCTAGGTGCACCATGGGTTTTGTTGAGGACGAGATAGCTTGGAAGGCGTCGGATTGGGGCGAGTGGATTTTCGACCCGATGTAGACGTCTGATTTGAGTGAATTTGATTGAGGAAAATAGAATTGCAGCAGCCAAGTGGTGGTAGCAATAGTGGAAGCAGTTTTAAAGTAAAACATGGGTCAAATGCGACAGAGGTCACAAATGTGCGTGAAACGGGTCACGAATAATTATCATGCCTGAAGCAGGTCAAGAATATGCATGAACTTTTGGCATTTCGTAGTAGGGACCTACGTCACTTAGTCTCGTGGCGATTTGGATCAAGTTCCTGTAAGTTTCAGGCGAAGACATCAGCGATTGTTAGATGTTTGCAGTTATTGGTATTTAACCCTAGTGTATAATTATTGACGGTTCATTATTACGATTTCGACTGGCGCTGCTCAATTTGTTTTTTCTCTGGTCATTACGTCGGGTTTCGTCACTCAGTGAACTTCGATTGAGCCATCGACTGATTGATTGAGAAGACCTTTTCCTGCTAATTTATCAATGTTAGTCGGGTTGTACTTTTTTGCTTTTTAGTGAAATTTGGAATCAGGCAAGATGAGATCAGCTGGTGTAGCGGTGGTGGTTGTTCTGATGGTACTTCGAACAGCAGCGCGATCAGGTCGGTGGTCAGATGGTGTTAAAAGTCACGTAGGGAGCTGGACAGTGATGGTCCAACTCGACTTATGAGTTTTGCCTAGTTACTATACTCTGCGTGTGTGCATGTTCAAGATACTTGTAACAGCATAAAGCAGGTAACACGTTTTCAATGTGTCGTAGGGTCGCAAGTCGCAAGCTACATGCCTAAGCTTGTTACAGAACAATTAAGTTATAGAATTTTCGCAGACTAAAACGACGAGAAAATCATCTGAATCTCTTTCCTATCGATTCGTTTCGTTCTTTGGTTCTGGGGCTCCAGAGTTAATTGATGTCCGATGATTGTTAGGGAAGGCGCCGTGTTTTCCTCGGTTACCCGACATTTAAACACACGACAGATAATCACGCGACACTTAAACACAGACAGTTAAACACACGACAGATAAACACATGGACAGATAATCACACGACAGATAAACACATGGACAGATAATTACGCGACAGATAAACACATGGACAGATAATCACACGACAGATGAACACATGGACAGATAATCACAGCGACATATTAACACGAGAATTCCAAACACACGATATATTTGTCCGAATCGGTTAAAAACAAAAACTGCCCAGTAGAGATTCTAAATGGCGGACAGTTTATCACATAAAATTATATTATTTATTACGATATGGCGACGCAAACAGATTCTGTTACATTTGGAGTCTCAACAAATGGACGTTCAACAGTAATATACAGAAACTTTGAGCATGTTAAAGTTCGAGAGAAGAAGAATGGAGAAATATATTGGTGTTGTAAAATGTATCAGAGTTACAAGTGTAAAGCTCATTTGAAAACACTAGAAGATCGAATCGTCAGCAACAAAGATCAAGTTAGTCTCTATTTAGCTGCAAACTTTCTGCAGTTTTTGCAAGCAATAGCTCATCTGTCTCACCAATAGTTTAAAAGTAGGTAGGCCATTACTTTTAGTTGAATAATTAAAAGGAAAGAGAATTATTTTTATAATTTTGCATTTTTGTGTTTTAGGACAGATTATCAAGATTTTCAAGGTTCATTAATTTGTTTTTAACCGATTCGGAAAAATATATCGTGTGTTTGGAATTCTCGTGTTAATATTTCGCTGTGATTATCTGTCCATGTGTTTATCTGTCGTGTGATTATCTGTCCATGTGTTTATCTGTCGTGTGATTATCTGTCCATGTGTTTATCTGTCGTGTGTTTAAGTGTCTGTGTTTAAGTGTCGCGTGATTATCTGTCGTGTGTTTAAATGTCGGCACACCTTTTCCTCAGCCGACCTGCTTTCCACCATACTCAACAATCTCAACTCAGAGTTAACAAGTAACCTGGCCGCTCACATGTGCGTTCTAAACTACGTGCTGATTAAATTACGCTTTCTCTGATATTGAAATTTTTTAATGGTAATTTCCTTCAGCTGGCGTGATTGTATCACTTCTGCGACCATGGTTCGAATCTGGTTTAGAGTTCGTTGCCAAGCTAGTATTTCACGCTAACGCCAAGGTTGTACAATTGTAATAAATTGTTGTTATTCTTGCTGAAAGAGGCGTGAAATTGATAATTAGCATTGCTCCACTTATCTTTGTTTTATCATTGAGACAACCATAGGTCCAGTTGCAGTGACTACAGTGCCTCCCACGTGTCCACCCATCGAATGTGACGCTGAAAACTGCTTCTTGGAAAATCAGTCAGATGGATGTCCGATGTGCATCTGTGGTGATACGTATTGTATGGTTAGACACACTGCTAAACCAACATTTAATCAAACAAACCATCTTCCTCATGATCGTCGTCCTCGCATTTTGTGTCACAACATTCGCTACAATTATTTATCCGTGTATTTGTACCTAGAAGCTTAGTGCCTCTCAAAACAATCGTTAGCTCAAGTGCACTTAAATATTTTCTGATGAAGAAGAAGTGTTACTGCCTCTTCTGTCCTACTTTTAGACAGCGCCGGTCTTCAAAGATAACCGCTTTGAAAGCATAAGTTGTCTAAGACAAAATATAATTTCCGGATAATAGATGAATTCCAGATGGTGCACTAAGTAATAAATCCTGAAGGTCCTTCCTTCACTTGAAGGAAAGTTATAGGTTATTATAATTAGGTCAGATTTTACTTCATTGGCTTCCCATCCGGCAGCGTATCGTGTATCGGCTTTGCTGTCTCGCCTGGCAATGTGTTTTGAGTATGGCTCCTTCTTACCTATGCTCCGTTTTTACTCTCTCTTCTTCTTTTACGGGTCGCTCAGCCCTCCGTTCCTCTACTCGGGGCGACTTTATAGTCCCATATGCCCGCACTGCTACTATGCAGCGCCGAGCATTCTCTGTCGCTGGTCCAACTGCGTGGAATGACTTACCATCTCTCCTTCGCCTTTCTCCTCGTACTCACTCGTCTTCTTTTTACGCTCTATTGAAGACTTTTCTTTTTGATCAGGCCTGGCTTGGGAGTGCCTCTGAGTAGAGCCCTAGAAGAGGCGCTATCTAAAGTCCGTGATTGATTGATTGATTGAGGCCACTCCTATGATAGGACTGTTATAGCTGTTAATCTTGGGTATGCGGGGTTTCAGAAACCAATCAAAAGGCACCTTTACCATGGACCTCCGAATGACTTAAGATAAGTAAGGAGTAGAAAGGTGGTCAGCCAGTCAGTCAGTGGTTGAGACAGGAACGAAAGAAGCTTAAACTGGGCATTCTGTATTAGACTGGCATATGGTGTTCATCAGAAAATAGGCGTTATTCTTGACAAGTCTAAAATATGAGTTCTTGTAGTTGTTGCTTACACAACTCATCGTCGTCATAGTAGACTAGTCGAACATTCTGGTACGAATTCGAAAGATTATAATGTTCGTTGGACATTTGTACTCAGAATGAAGAATGATAATAAACCTGTTAGAAATTGATCGATCCGCCGCATTTGGACACATCTTTTCAGCCTAATTAATAGCCTGCTGAATTTGAATTTACATAAAAAAATTCTTGAGAGTACAAACTCATCACTCTTCCAACTCACTAATCATCTGTCTGCTTCATTCTACGCTTAAAAAGAATCTGCGCTTCCTGCTGTTCTCCTGCTGTTCATGATGCCATAATGTGCTCGTTGAATAAGTGCAGCACTAAGTCTTGTTCCTGTCGACTTGTATTTTGCTTCGGTTAGTGTGGAGTCTGGAGAATACATCATCTTCATCATTGTTTTGAGGTTTCTTGTATTAATCCACGTCCTGAATCATTGCATTTAAATTGCAAATACAATGCCTCAATTTATCCATCTGACATAATTATAGTAATTCACAATGATTACAATTATTGAACCAGATCATCTCAATGTGTTTCTATGGTCATAATTATTTTGCCTAAGAGATAGTTTTGGTGAACGAGTTTTTTATTGGTGGACCTAGATTTTGGCAATTTATCCTTGTATCTGTTTGTTCTGTTCAGCCACTTACATGTTATTTTGTTCACAACTTAAGATTACCGTTTTTAAGATTAATTTTCCAGCTGTTTCTCTATCTAAGTAAACCGGTCTCGTTGAATATTGTCTGACGACGGCTTGGTTTTGGTGAGTCAGCCGTCGATATTTTGTGCATTAGAAACCGGCGCAATAGAAGTTACTAATTAATGAAAAGTACAATTATGAACACACACACACACACACACACCTACACACACACACACACACACACACACACACACACACACACACACACACACACACACACACACCTACACACACACGCACGCACGCACGCACGCACACACACACACACACACACAACGTAGAACTAGCTTTTAGTTGCGAGTCCCTTGATGATTGAATCAAGCGCACCCAGTTGACTATGGATTGAGAAGCAAATCAGAAAATCTAATTAGAGAAAGGATCTGAGAAAGTTCTTTGTGTTTTACAGCTCTATGGTTATGATTGTGGCCCTGATGAAAAATGTATCGATACGAACGAAGATCCGTGGCACTACTGCGATCCAAGATAATCATGGTAAAGCCTGCATCTTATTAATTAAGTTATTTAATCAACCTGAATAGCCATGATTAACAATCCACATAAAATAGCCATGTTAATTCTTAGTCTCATAAAACGGTAATATTTTCTTCTTATCCAGCTATTTTGTTATTTTGTAATTTTGTGATCGTGAATTTATATAGCGCAACTCTAAATCAGAGGTCCTTTCGACCCGGGTTAGTGTCTTCACTGACAAAGAGAAATGTTTTCATGCGCGATAAGATAGTGGGGCCTGCATATATCTCGAAGCTGGAAGTCATTTTTCAAATGAGAGTTATTTCAAGGGTCGTGTACGCACTACCTGCCTATGCTGGGTTTCTCACCTCACATGATATTGCGCGTATTAAACACTCGCAGATAGTAAGTATGTGAGAAGATCCGAACTGCCGAAGAGCTGATTGCCCGAGCAGACAGGTAGCTCTTCTGGGAATGGCTGTTCTTCGGCCTCTGCATTCATCAGTTCTTGCCACCTCTTCTTGAGGACATTCTTTCGTGTTACATAAATCCAAACTGTTTAAAGTAGTTTAGTTAATCGGTGTTTCTTTAGTTTTGTAACTTTGGCTCCCGAGGTGAGTGCCAGTAAACTCTCGCTCCAGTGCTCCACCTCGCCACCAGAATAAAATTTGAATTGTAACGCAAATTAGCAATTGTGTAAAACGTGATGTTTTGAACATAAATATTATTGTTGACATAGTATCAATACACTCACCCAAAACTTCTATCTCTTGTAAATGGATTTTTTACTGTAGCTCGCTTCTTGATAGTGTTATTATAGTCAAACTTGCAAACTCAGACCACTTTGGCAATGGTCATTACTATATCAAATTATGATCACAAAACCTCTGTACTTAAACCATTGCATTGGTGTCATCTTCAGATAAGAATCTGTTTCAGTTGGGCTTCGTGATTTATAAAACATGAAACTGTAGTCAACTACAGTATTTAAAATAAGTCCATTTTCTCAGTCCTATTCGCTATTAAACAAGGGAATCTGATTGCCTTTCTCTGGTT
>OY744607.1:13841304-13851304 GCA_963556255.1 Allolobophora icterica | reverse complement strand
TAGTAGGTGGCTTATGTCAATTTTTTATTGCTTCGGTCGTCTTGATACCAATGACATATACAGAACTCATGAAACAAATGCATTTCACTTTGTTAAATGGTGGATTCAAATCTCAGAATCAACGTGGCCTTGTTTCTTGTTTGTAACCCAGGCAATAAGAGGCTAATTATTTATATTGTTGGTAAACTTTTGGTGATGACTAAGCGTTTGAATGTCTTGCAGAACGAGCCGCGTAAATAACGTACGGTTTGAAGACGGATAAAAACCGGATGTCAACTCTAAACTACATAGAGGAATCGCTTCATTCAAGCCAAAGCAACTGATCAGTGGAATAGACGATGGTTCACAATGTAACTTAAATATTATAAACGCATAGAAACAATGCTTGTGGTAAACATCGTAGGTCTTAATGTAATCACGCATAATTTGAATTTGGTGGCTGGGCGAAGTAGGGCTTTGGTGACAATGTTAATCTGAACTATGCACTTTAGCGATAGGCTGAACCATAACATATGTGACAATTCCAAGAGAGCAACTCTCTCCAAAATACTGACGATATAGTATCAGTCAGAAATCCACAATTTGGCCTCCATGTCACATCTCTGATAACAAGTTAATTGATAAGACCGAATGTTTAAAAAACATAATAATTCGAATTGCGCCATTTGGTCAAAATTCTTAGCAGTCTGAAGACCCCAAAGCGAATGTAAACCTTAATTTCTAAAGGTTCTTCAATTGCGCTAGATTACATTGCTTTATAGAGTACTATTCTTTCACGACTTAGAGCATTAATTAATTTTGTAATGATTGGCTACTTAGTCCTACTTACTGTTTTAATACGTCAATTGTTTTAATGACATCCCCACTCTAACCTCAAAATGTTAACATACATTATTGCTAGAATTCTAGCCAATTACATTGCTTTTACATTTTTGCTCATTCTGTTATCTTGAATAACTCCAATAATATTCAATTCTACACGAAGATAACCGATAGGGATGGTGTTCTGTACTTTACTTTAACTCTACGCTATGAGAACTAATAAGAATGGTTGCCTGTGCTTCACATGAACTCATTGTCATCATTTTTGCATAATTATGTTGCGCTGATTTGAAAGAAACTAAACTTATTAAATGGCCTTTATTATCATCCATTTCTACTTCTTGTTGTTGCCGTTTATGATCCAATTTTGATATACAAAAATAAAAAGCAATTCCATTATCTTCGTTGTCTGGGGCAACCGAAACAACTTAAATTCGGGTTTCTTGAAGATAATGCACCCCAACTAATTAACCGTTGAATTCGGTCTCCAAGAAGGCGCCTCGGAGATCAGACCAGATATTCTCACAATCTCAGGCATCTAAAGAGATTGTCCATTTGGTTAGATACAATGAAGTTGGGTCCATGGGCCCCTTATGGGCTGCCTATGTATGATACCCTTATGAATCCCACTGAGTCAGCATGGGCATATGGCTGATGAATCGCATAAATCCTAGTTTATTTTGCTCTTCTGTCTTTCTCATTCTGTAAGCACTTAAACCCATTCCGTTTATAACGTAACAGAGTATTTTTGTAGCGCCCTTCTAGCACATCCCCAAAGCGCTGCTGGCACGACTATCTGTATAAACAGGTGCGACCTTAGATAACCAGAAAACGTGCTGAGCTGAATCGATTCAAAAAACACGTATATTTAAAGTGAAATTGTTCCAAGAGGAACGTCCGATACACAAGAAAGCTCGATGAGATCACATGCATGTGCGGAAGCCAGGATCCTGTAAATCTTCGCAGAGTCAGTAGAGTGCAGTGATCGGCGACTTCAATACGACTGGATTCATAACAGGAACGCTGGGTTCTTAGATGTCGAGACTAAGAAACCGAATAGGCTAACATTTCATAGTGCCTAATAATGGCTTCCTCTTGGAGTTTTACTTAAGGCACTGTTCCTTTCCTTGCTTGACTTCAATATCTGAATTAAACTGTATCCTAGCGTAACTATTTGGTCATTGTAATTATGACAATTTCTGCAGAGTTGTTCGAAGCAAGCTTCTTCTAGGATGCCTTAACATTATTGTTTGTAACTGGGACCATGTGACCGCCGGGTAGAGCCTAGTTGTCCATGTGTAAAGCAATTCAGACCAAAGAGCTGAAGATCAGAATATGAGCGCCTTCTCTGTACTCCATTCGACACCTGGACACAGAATGAGGGTGGTGAAATTTTATTAGAATAAATTTTGCATTTTATAATACAACAGCAGATTATTTTGCGCACAAGGTCATATCTATATAATATATAGGGCTAAATCTACGTGCTTAAAACAATACCACTCGATGAGAAAGGAATTGATGCAGTCTTGTATGAATAAAAGTTTAAGTAATACTGTTTATAATAGTAGTAAAATAACAATGATAAGTATTCCCTCTATGAAAGAAAATCTTCTCGCGAAAACTTAAATATTCGAGCTATACCAAACCTGACCTTGGTCATGTGAGTAATCCATTTCCACGTGCAGTGCCTCCACTCCTTGGGAATTTTCCCAAGATCTTGGGAATTGGCGGATGGTCTTGGGATCTGGGGATTTTCCATGGCAATCTTGGGATTTTTTTACTAAGGTCTACAGTCATAATATAATGTTAATATTTCATATGGAATTATAAAATAAGCACTTATTGTCGTTGAGTGACTCGTTTGCCATGGGTCTACGGCTATTGGTCGTTTACTTCTGTAGCTTTCTTACACTTATCTTGTGAAGAACATGACGTCACACTTCATCGGCACACTTTACCGCTGATGCGGACGTTCCAAGTTTTAACGCAATTATTAAAGGAAAAGGACTAAATCTGGGCAAATCGTCGTAAAGTTGTGACAGTTTTAAACCGGAATTTGTCATGGCATCGTTTGATTCTGACTGAGTCTGGCGACGCTGGTACTGAGCCGCATAAGAAAGCAAAGGTATGGTTATAGACAACTGTTCAACGAGGAATGGCTAAAAATCGATGATTTTAAACTTTGGCTAAAACCAAAGCAGAGATAAATATGCAGCAAAATGTAATGTTTGTTCCAAAACACTGACTGGCGTTAACAGGTCGGCACTACTGAAAAATGCAGAGTCTGCCAAACACGTTAAAAACTACGAAGCAAAACAGAGCATGATTTGTATCAACAAGTTCTTTAAGAAACCGACCACTCCCGCCATTGACTGTATGTCAGTTAGGCCTACTTGGGATTTTTGGTACAATCGTGCGATTTTTGTGGCAAGATCTTGGGATTTCTGAAAATGGAGAGTGGAAGCACTGTCCACGTGGTCTTTTTGCATGGACCGCTGTAACCTCTGCGCAGCTGCGGCTGTTACAGCGGCCCTTTCAAGAAGATCTGGACCATCCGTCAACACCAGAGGGCACCAATGCGGCTCATTTGTTTTTGGCAGCGTCTTTTGGAAACGATGAAAATTACAGATTTTGAGGAGTGAAATAAAAAAAATGAAAAAATGCGCTACTTAATGACATATTGCTTTAATAGCGTTATTTAAATCTTTGTGATATTGCCAGTGTAAGTGACACATACCTTTAAAATTATGGCACAACATCTCAGAGGAGAAGACGAACAAATTTCGAACGAAAATTAACAAACTTCGTTATAACATTGGCAACAGTGTTCTGGGTGGACAGGAAATATCATGCGAACTCATTTATGATCGTCAGGTCATTCTGAATGTCAATACTTGGTTGAACGTCATGTAGGCCTACTTCAAGATAGCTATTAAATTAGCATTAACTAACGCAAAAATGCTCTTTCTTACGCAAGATGTCGTCCATTAATTATGTCAACAAAATTTGGGGTAAGGAGATTGGGAAAAGTTTGACAATTCCTGACAAGGGGATGGTGTTCATGACAAATTGACGTCAGCAAAAATTTAATCAAAAAGCAACCATAGATTCCGAATAATTTCAAGTCCTAACGAGTGATTTATTTCGTTTTTGTTTGTAATTTAATCAAACGCGATATTTTCCTGTTTATTGTTCCCAGATTAAATGAGAAAATGCGCTGCATAATCTCTTATAAAAATGCGAATATCCTGGGTTATTTTCGACAATCTAAAATTTCGAGTTTCTTTTCGATGGGTGGGAGATAATTTTTTTGGACAATTTTATTGTGTGTCCTTGAATGTTTGACAGTTGTTGACAAAGGGGTTGGGTCAAAACTGCCTAAAATTTGTTGACATAATTAATGGACGACCCTAAGCATATTAACTTCAACTTGTAACATGTTATATTCAGATTGGGTCCATGGCTTTTAATTGTCATAGTGCCACAGGTGTTGCCAAGGTAGGAAGAATAGAAATATGCTAAGAAACTGGGCTGCCTGAAAAGATGCATGTTCCGAAGAATAAAATTAATTTTAGTAATGGAGGAAAATAAATTTACCCAATGTCCCAGAATCAAGCGTCGCTTTACAAAAGTTAAACTCTTTAGTATGTGACCGAAACATTTGATAGTTACAACATGCAGATGTTCCATGTATTTTACATGTAGGTCAAATCTGGAAGTCTTAGAGGCTAAATAACTATAGACGTGACACGATTCATAAAGAAATATCTCATCTCTCAGATTGGTTAGCTAGGGTCTATAGATATAGGCAGTCTATGCTCGTAAGCCCACCTATCACCCACATTGAATCGGTTTTCACGACTATGGTCACGAAAGCTTCTGGCCTCCAGCCTAGATGGGTTCGATCTGGAATCCCAAACCCATAAGCCCACCTATGTAAGTAAGTAGCCTAATCAGTCAGAGATCTTTTATTAGCACGAGACAAAGACTCAAACTATACAAGAGCAATGTACATAGCGGCGAAAAGTAGCACAGTAGCATAGTATCAGTAGAACATAATAAAAACCGATGCAATATTTTTAAACATCAGTTTCTACGAACATCGGTAAGTGGGCTTTTGACGCCCAGCCCGGATAGGTTAATCTAGGGCAGCCCTTACCTATTAGTCCACTGTCGCTCACAAGAAAATCGGTCATACAGAAGTGTTGATTGGTGGCTTAGACCTCAAGCCGAAAGGTTTCGACTCAAGCAGGAAAGCTGGGGAAAGTGGGCTATTAAGCATTCCAGGTTAATTTGCAGAGGTTCTAACACAGAATACACGTCTTCTGAACCACTTAAAACCCTTGTTTTGCTATGTTATGTTAAGCAGTCCATGTCCATAAGTCCAATTACTATATACAAAGAAGTCGGTGTCATATGTTGACATCGATCCCAAATGGGCTTGACATAGGTTAGCCCACGCCTATAATCCCATTTAAAACGTCGATCTCTTTGTGCGTGCTGACAAAGCTCTTACCTGTAATAATTATTGTTTGAATTGTCGGAAAGGTGTAGGTTGCAAAACACCCTGGCCTACATCTAGCGTCTGAATGCAGTTTATACTACGATTAAAATTGACTAAACACGTTTCGTAGGCTGCAATACAGCCTAGCGTGCTCTCCTGAAACAGGGCCGATGAAAATCTGAATTTTTATTTCCGCTGCATAGTCTGAAGGTGTTTCCAAAAAAGAACAACATCCATCATCAGTTATTGGCTACTTTTCGATAATGCGTTGCGCCAGTGTTGCCAACCGAAGACCAACAATGTCACGCATGATCAGGCATAAGAGAGTAAATACTACACGAACGAGTCTTCAAAAAGTAATACGAAGAATCGCATGAGTGGGTTGCTATTTCTTAGCAGGTCTAGGATATACGTATGAGTATATATATATATATATATATATATATATATATATATATATATATATATATATATATATATATATATATATATATATATATATATATATATATATATATATATATATATATATATATATATATATATATATATATATATATATATACATACTGTATATATAGATAAACTCCTACATAGTCTTATAAGTATATGTAGATCTATATCGTGCATATCGGCTCATTGCCTACCATCTGGCTCACATTCGATTAACTCAAGGTGTTGACTTCGCAACTGTTTTTACAGACCTTGCAATTCGTGACTGCAATAGAGCAGTAATGACAGCAAGCACCACATCGGCCTTATAAGTATTCAGTCGGAACATTATATTTCAGAGCTTAGCCAAGAATTCGACATCGTCACTTCGCACAACTGTGAGTACAACAGAAAAAGTTTGCAAACGCTTTGGAAACTGTTGCCAAATCATATGAAATGCTTCTAATCGTGAAATCCAATTTCTAAAGCGCTACCCCATAGCTATGATCAGGGCACTAGCTTATTCACGAGCACTTCGTCGTATCAGAGGGGTTAGCCAGATATCGATTTCCAGTGGAGGTCTGAGTCCAGTTGTCAGAGAGACTGTAGAGAGGAACCAGGAACCAGATGAGCCAGCTGGGTTTCGCTGAGGACGAGAAAGCTTGGAGGTCGTCGGACGAGTTAATATTTGACGAGTTGTAGACGTTTAATTTGGGTGGATTCGAGGTTGAGGAAAAGTGAATTACAACAAGCTATCAATAATGAAAGCAGTTTTAAAGTCAAGCAAAGGTCAAATGCTGCAGAGGTCACAAATGTGCATGAAGCCGGAGACGCATACGCTTGAAGCAGGCCATGAATAGGCCTATGCATGAATTGAACAGGTCGCAATTGTGCATAATTTTATTTGCATTTAGTAATGGGAACCTAAGTCGTTTAGTCTCTTGGCGATTTGGAGCAAGTTTCTGTAAGTTTCAGCCGAAACTTCAGTAAATGTAAGATGTTTGCAGTTATTTACATGTAGCTTTGACTGTAATGTAAAGTGGTGGCTCATTATTACGGTCTCGATTGGCGCTGGTCATTTTGTTCAGCCGTGGTCACACATAGCTCCATTGCGTCGGGTTTCTTAACTCAGTAACCTTCGATTAATTTATTGAGAAGACTTTTTCTGCTAATTTATCAATGTTAGTCGGGTTGTTGTTTAATTTAATTTTCATCTCGTTTTCGATAGCCAGTTGCTTAGTGTATCGGCTGCACCTGATCGACCTATTGACAGACCAATTTCTCTTTTTAGTGAAATCTAGGATCAGACAGAATGAGATCAGCTGGTGTATCCGCGGTGGTTGTTCTGGTGGTACTCCGAACAGTGATGCTATCAGGTCGGTGGTCCGATGTTCTTAAAAGTTAAAATCATTAAGTCATTAACTCATAGTGAACTTCTGTGTCGAACGGACGCAAATCACCAGCTAGGCCTACTTGCCTAAACTTGCTATAGAGCGAGCAAGTTCTAGAAACGACCAACAAAGCTCTACGATTTGTGATTTATCGGACTTTGTACTGATAAACAGAAGGAGAAAAACATTCGAATCTCTTTCTTACCCATTTGTGTGTCCTTTCTGTGGTTCTGGTGCTCCAAATTTAGGTGATTTCCGTCGAATGTTCGGGAAGGGCGCCGTGTTTTCTCAACCGACCAGTATTCTACCATACTCAACTCGAAGTCAACAAGAATTAGCCTATTTGCTAACGTCCTTAATATGTCAGACGTCAACAGTTGCTACCTAAAATCCGTGCTGATTAAATTACGCTTTACTGAAAAGTACTCAAATAAAAAAGCAAAGTAATAAATAAATTACAGTACATTGAAATACAATGTTTTAATAGAAATGAGTTTAAGCATTGTGCTCGTCTCTGTACAAAACACCAGTCGATTAGCCTACTTAAGAAATTAGAATGTGCTCGTCTCTCCACGAAACCCCAATCGATTACTTAAGAAATTAGAATTAATGTCACGTGCATTGAATTACTTAAGAAATTAGGATTAATTTCACGTGCATTGAATTACTTAAGAAATTAGAATTAATTTCACGTGCATTGAATTACTTAAGAAATTAGAATTAATGTTACGTGCATTGAATTACTTAAGAAATTAGGATTAATTTCACATGCATTGAATTACTTAAGAAATTAGAATTAATTTCACCTGCATTGAATTACTTAAGAAATTAGAATTAATGTCACGTGCATTGAATTACTTAAGAAATTAGGATTAATTTCACGTGCATTGAATTACTTAAGAAATTAGAATTAATTTCACGTGCATTGAATTACTTAAAAATTAGAATTAATTTCACATGCATTGAATTACTTAAGAAATTAGAATTAATTTCACGTGCATTGAATTACTTAAGAAATTAGAATTAATTTCACGTGCATTGAATTACTTAAGAAATTAGAATTAATTTCACGTGCATTGAATTACTTAAGAAATTAGAATTAATTTCACGTGCATTGAATTACTTAAGAAATTAGAATTAATTTCACGTGCATTGAATTACTTAAGAAATTAGAATTAATTTCACGTGCATTGAATTACTTAAGAAATTAGAATTAATTTCACGTGCATTGAATTACTTAAGAAATTAGAATTAATTTCACGTGCATTGAATTACTTAAGAAATTAGAATTAATGTCACGTGCATTGAATTACTTAAGATATTAGGATTAATTTCACGTGAATTGAATTACTTAAGAAATTAGAATTAATTTCATGTGCATTGAATTACTTAAAAATTAGAATTAATTTCACGTGGATTGAATTACTTAAGATATTAGGATTAATTTCACGTGCATTGAATTACTTAAGAAATTAGAATTAATTTCACGTGCATTGAATTACTTAAGAAATTAGAATTAATTTCACGTGCATTGAATTACTTAAGAAATTAGAATTAATGTCACGTGCATTGAATTACTTAAGATATTAGGATTAATTTCACGTGAATTGAATTACTTAAGAAATTAGAATTAATTTCATGTGCATTGAATTACTTAAAAATTAGAATTAATTTCACGTGGATTGAATTACTTAAGATATTAGGATTAATTTCACGTGCATTGAATTACTTAAGATATTAGGATTAATTTCACGTGCATTGAATTACTTAAGAAGTAAGAATTAATTTCACGTGAATTGAATTACTTAAGAAATTAGAATTAATTTCACGTGCATTGAATTACTTAAGAAATAAGAATTAATTTCACGTGCATTGAATTACTTAAGAAATTAGAATTAATTTCACGTGCATTGAATTACTTAAGAAATTAGAATTAATGTCACGTGCATTGAATTACTTAAGATATTAGGATTAATTTCACGTGAATTGAATTACTTAAGAAATTAGAATTAATTTCATGTGCATTGAATTACTTAAGAAATAAGAATTAATTTCACGTGCATTGAATTACTTAAGAAATTAGAATTAATTTCACGTGCATTGAATCTGACTGTTATTTTGTTACGATGCTTCATGTGGAAATCAGTTGGAAAAGAATCACCCAGTATATTTTACATATCATAGTGAGTTCTGAATCAATACTTTAGACAGAAACCCTGCAAGCATGTACTTTATTGGCGGCCCTTTCACGCTAAGAATGCTCTAGCATCATGCAATGCTGACAACGGACTGAGAAATTAGGATTATGTATGGAATAAAAATTCCAACAATGATCATTGTGCCCGGTTCGTTATTGTCTTTAGATAGGTTCACCGCTATCTAAGCTGTAGGAATACACAACAATCTAAATTAATGCTGCTCAGATATCTAAATATATACACAAGTACATATCTAAATGAGTATAAAAACAACAGAGTTTGATCTCCTTTTTCATTAATAACTCAATGATGATTAGCAACTTCATTCTTATTTCTTTTGTTAAATGCAAGTAAATCCGAATTCAGCTGCGCCAATAGACAATGCTTTTTAAAAACTGCACCATACGCTGCACTAGGCCACGCCATTGCTTGCAAATATATATATATATATATATATATATGTAATGAATTTTTAAAAATAATTTAGTGAAAATTTATAATAATAATAATTCCTTCAGCTGATGCAATTATTTTCAACTTTGCATCTCAGCTGATGCAATTATTTTCAACTTTGCATCCCCGGTTCGAATCTGGTTGAGTTCCCTGAAATTGAGAATTTAGTGCCAAACTATGTCACACTAAGGCGAAAG
>OY744607.1:13833804-13836304 GCA_963556255.1 Allolobophora icterica | reverse complement strand
AGGAAGAATTCGCGATAGAAGTACTAATAATTATTGGAAATTACACGCATGCATGCACGCACACAAACATACAAGTAGCTTTTTTGTCTGTTCCTAAATGATTGAGTCAATTACATAGAGTTGGCTATTAACGAAAGCGATCAAATCCGAATGAAGATTGAACAACAAATCGAAGAATCTCACTGTAGAAAGAATCTGACCAAGTTCTTTGTGTTTTACAGATCTATGGTTGTGGTCCTGATGAAGTATGTATCGATAAGGACGAAGATCCGTGGTATTCCTGCGTTTCAATTAATGGTAAAGCTGAAATCATATAAATCAAGTTAATTAATCAAACAGAATTGCCATGATTAACAATCCACATAAAATAACCATGTTAAATACATTCTTTGCCTAATAGACAGCGATACGTTTTTTCTCAACCAGTTAAGACAGAAGGCCTACATATCGCGAAGCTGGACGTCATTATTCAAATGATTGTTATTTCAAGATTCATGGAGCCACTACCTAGGCCTACCCGTGCTGCGCTTCTCACCTTATTGATATTGTGCGCATTAAAGCTGTTCCGAAAAAAATGCAGGTGGTAGATTTGTGATAAGATTCATACTGCAGAAGAGCTGAAAGCACTAGCAGACAGGGAGCTACTCCAAAAATCGCAGTTCTTCGGCAACTGAATCCATTGGGGCAGAGGGGGTCCATAGAGTATTTGATGCCATATAGTGTCAAAGCACTTCGCTTTGACCCTGTCTCTCCCCCCACCCCATCCTTCAACACAACAGCTTGACTGGCTTCTTCACCGGTGCCATGATTTAACTTAGGCACTCCGAGTAATTGATCCACTTCGTATCCTGAGACCAGTACTGGCAATCTATCAACTAACTCTCTTCCGGTAATGTCTAGAAGGACCTTCCCATCTCAATGTAGAGTTAGATGTACATACTGGTACATCTCGAGAACTAAATTCGAGTTTAACTCAGCCAGCAATCTGACTCTGGTTTGCAATCCTGGCTCTGCGAATTGAGGCTCGATTGATAGCAAACTCAGAAGATGTGACTAACTTTAGGCAAACGGTTTGATTTTAATAATTTGTCTTAAAATTTAAAAAACTTTCATTTTGCAACAAAATGGGCCAAATGGCAGTCCTCTTATGTAACAAATTAAATAAGAGTGTAAATTAAAATAGTCTGTAGTAAGTTATTCAATTACATCTTACAGTTTTACAATCAAAGCATCAGTTGCACAGGTGTGAATATGAAACCGCGCAATGCATTTAATACAAAAATGATTTCAAGAACTTTGACCTAGTTGAGCGACCTCTAAAGTTTGTGCAATTTCCATAAATCTTGGTAGGAATCATTCTTACATGAAGCATAACAGAATAAAAGGGTACCATAATACATCTTCAAAACTTTATTTGTTTACATAGCTTTGAGGACCACCCTACTATACGCTCTCTAGTGGTGAGTACACGCTGTATACCCGCGTATACCCTCGACTACAGCCCTGGCTTAAGTTCAATAAATTACCAATCAATTCTAGGATATATAATAAACAGAATTTACTTTGGCTAAGAGAAAGAGAAACACATTTCGAATTTCTTTCTTAGCTACTTCTTTGGTCGCTCTTTGGTGCTGATGCTCCAGAGTTAAGTGGTTTCCGAATCGTGGTTTCTCGATAATAAGGCAGGTTTGTCTACGTTTCCTGTGATATAATCAGATATATACATTTCAGAAACAACTACGCCTCCTACGCCTCTTCCAACTGCCACAGAAACAACTGCGCCTCCGCCTCCCCTAACTACCACAGAAACAACTACGCCTCCGCCTTCCCCAACTACCACCGAAACAACTACGCCTCCTACGCCTCCTCCAACTACCACAGATACAACGACTCCATATCCCATAAATCCGTGTGACGGCTGTTTTAACTGCGATGTAAATTACCTTTTTTTAAACTATATTACACATAGGCTTGTTTCTGATACTGCTAAATTTACACGTGAATGTATGCGTAAAATTAATCATCTGTACATTCAAAGAAAGAGAGAATGACGAGCCCGAGCGAGGAAGCGTGGGAGCTTATGGGTTTCAGCATTCGGACAGCAAGACTTAGTCAGAAAAAATTTGCCTCTATTAAGATGCTGTTGTAATATCAGCACGTACACTGTTACATTTAATTGGGTTTGAGACAAGTAAACAGTCCTGTGTGGCTGATCTGAAAGATCTCTGCGGCTGGTAAAGTGTAAGGAAGACTATAGTTAAGGAGATTGAATAGCTTAAAGACAGCTGTGTCAGGTGAGCTAATAAACCGAGAGTCGACAGGTGTACAGCAGAAATGTGATGTTATCAAACATGCGGGATCCTGTCACCAGTCCGGCAAACGAGTTCTGTGCGCGCTGCAGTTTGCCAATCCTAGAGCAGCGAGTTCAAGAAGTCAAGTTTTGATCTGACGACGCTATTAGCTATTGTATCGATGAATTCCCATCGCAGGATCGAATATA
>OY744607.1:13693804-13828804 GCA_963556255.1 Allolobophora icterica | reverse complement strand
ACTAAAAATCAACCGACTTTAATAAAGCAGCACACTAATTTATATAAGCCTACATCTGCGAAAACCTCCTAAAAGGTGTGGTATCCGTGTTGAAGCTGTCATTTTGTGGAAACAATTAAACAAACAGTTTTATTTATAAAATAAATGGATAATTAGTGTATTTAAGTGACACATTTGTTAAAAGAATTTCCAGATATTACTCATCAGTTTAGAAAGCAAAGTAGATTATGAATATCCCAATTTGTTTTAGGAGGGTTATTGCGCCGAAGATGAAGAATGCGAACCGAAAGTGGACTATTGCAATAGGGATACCTGCTTTTACATGCCAAACTGCATTCCAAGGACCGGTATTTCACATCGTTCATTCTTTTATTAATTTTTCAGTCACTCATTCACTCGTTCAATCACCTGGATACACCGTCGCGTTTTTTCTTTGGCCGATCTGCGTATTGTCAGGCGGTAGGCCGACACAGACTTTCAAAAGGTTATTCATAAAAATGTGCTATGTAATATGCCTGTCCGATTTACAATTGCTACTTAAAATTACTTGAATATAGCTTACATTATAATACACTAAGACATATATGCATTACACTAGAAAAGTGTAAGCACTCTACGCGTCTTGCTATGCCAGTCTATTGCACTGAATAATGGCAATCACTCTCATTCAGTTTGATTGATATGGAAGCCATTTAATAGACAAATCGAAAGTTATGCAACTGTAATCGAATGGTTGTTATTCCTGTTGAAAGGTGTGTGAAATTCATAAGCATTGCTTTGCCTATCTCGCTTTTCTATCTACAGGAACGACCACAGAGACGCCCACACAGACGACGACATTTTGTCCGATGATCAGTTGTGGCCCAAACTGCGGCTATTTGACAGGGGAAGACGGATGTCCGACTTGTGACTGCCACGTACTGCCTTGTGAGGTTAGAAACACTGCTAAAAACAACAACAAAAAGAACTAACTAAATATCATCAGCTCTTTGGTCGTCTTTCTCGCAGTTGTGTAATTCTCCACGATCGCTCAATATTGTTAATTCGTTAATTTCTTTATCGGCAACACGCTTGCTCGTGGAGCATGAGGCTGCGGGTTCGATTCCGTGTAACGACGCTGGGCAAGTTGTTTGCGCACACGTCTCTCTGTCATCAGGCAGTATAGTTTGGTACCGGCGTGAGCTGGGAGGTAATCGGTAAGACCCGTTATGCATTGGCTCCGCGTCCAGGACCTTGGGATTCGTCTATTGCCGGTGTCACGAAATAGAGTATCCCCTATACATGCGTATCCCGCTTAGCGAAATGGAGTATTCGGTTTAGTTTGCATTTTTGGCGGTTTCTAAGTGTATTCAGTCGTACTGTTTGGATTTATTGCACACATAAAATTTTTGAATTGCATTAGTTTGTACGTCGACCTGAAATCAATTTACTTTGTTTTTGGTGATTTTGACTGGAATTTCGTCGAGGCTATCGTGATGCGTATGACGAGGGGGGATAGAATGATTCATCCCACCGGATACTCTAAACCGGTTTATTCCATCCGGTGGATACGCTTTAGGGGGGATAGAATATCTCGGGACACCGGCTCAAGGCCTACGAGAAGGAAATGAGCAACTCCCCTACGTTCGACATGGGTTTTCGGATTTTTACTTTTTATTTTACATAGGCCTATTTGTTTATGTCCCAGGACGCTTAATTGAAGTCAAAGCGCTCGTTACTAAGTTAGTTGAGAAAAAAACAGTTGAGAACATTTGCATGGATTTCATTTGTTAGTCTCTCAGATAAATAGACAAGCCACCACTGGTGGACTTTCGGACACACGTAGAAATTTGCCAATTGTGTCAATTAAATTAATCATCCCCAGCCATAGGCCTAATTATTAGTACCGTCATCGTCTATCATTATTTTTACTATTGCCTGCACTGCCACTAGCAATATCACCGTCATCATGTTTCTCATCATAAAAAATTGACCGCAGCAGTTTTGTAACTTAGAAAAGGTAGCACACTACACTCATCTGAGAAAACCTCTTCTGGACTTGGTTACATTTTTGAAGTTGTCGGATCAACACATAATCCAACAATATACAGATATCTTATATATGGAATAACTGGATATATAATTTCATCATGTGATTAATTTTGTAGAAAAGATTTTCAGGCACTGTTCAGCAGTTTCAGAAAGCAAAATAAATCGTGAATAACTAATTTGTTTCAGTATTTTTATTGCGTAGAAGATGAAGAATATGTTCCGAATGAGGTCTGTTGCAATATGCAATTCTGCTTTTCATTGTCAGTATGCATTACAAGGAACGGTAGCTAAAATAGTACATTCGTTTATTCTTTCTTTCTTTCTTTCTATTATTCATTCACTCATTCATTCAGTCGCTTCGTTAGTCACTTAGTCTATTACATCCATACGTACCTCGCATGAATAAATACATACAAACAAACATTCATGCCAGGTTATATTCAACCATATTAATGGTTGAATATGAGTTCACAATTCACATGAATGTTTGTGTTTAGATACTAGAGTAGCATAACGTTCTTGCAATGGAAGTGGTCCGTAAATGGACTGTTATTCAAGTGTTTAAGATAGTTTACTCGCTGCGTTCGGTGTTTAGTTAAGATTTCACTGAAAAGCAGGCAACTGATCGACCACTAAAAACCCCAGTCGTGTTATTCAATATTTAACCTAACAATACCTTAATTAGATCTAACAATTCAATATAAAATCAACTGTCTCGATTAAGCAACTGAAGTTCAACAGTTACGAAGCATAACACAACATGCATTTTAAGTGGATCAGAAGGCATGCAATCTGTCTTAGAACCACTGCAGGGTAGCAGGGTAACTTGAAACTCCATCATCCTGGGCTTCTTTTAATGTCTGTGATAGTGCCGATTGAGACAATACTATCATACAAACCATTCTACAACATTTACACTGAATAATTTCTATCCAAATGTTGTTCTGGGTTTCTTAAATAATTTGCTTCTGTGATCTCAAGTTGCCTTGATTGACACCAGTTCAAACAATCTCTGACATGTCGCATGCGCGATATTTTATCCTTAAATAAATAATGAGAGAGTTGGAGAGAGACAGACAGACAGACAGACCGACAGACAGACAGAGACAGACAGACAGACAGGCAGACAGACAGACAGATAGACAAAGCAGAGCGGTAGAGGACAGAGATGGTTGTTTTGCAATTGGAGGCATATTCACGCTAAAAAAGGCCTTAGGTTACACTAAAACTAACGATGTAACGATCTTTGATTGAGAAATAGATCTATAATTTTTTGTTAGGCATGTGTTAAATATTACAATTATATAGAATGAAAATTCAAACTTTGTCTATTTTGTCTCATTCTTTTTTATTTTCAAATAAGAGTATTTCTATGTGGGTTACGAAAGCTCATTAATTTAGGCCTAGATCGTTATAGAAAGATTGATACACATATTGATACTAGATACCCCGCATATGCGCTATCGTTGTCTACGTATTAGGGCTCTACTGTTTAGGCAGCGATCTAAATGAGTGTCGATCATTATAGGCCTAGACGCAAATATTTGCATAGGCTATGCGGCCGAAGGGACTCGCTCCCCATATCTACCCGCCTGCATCAACCATTTTTTTTATTTAAAGCAAATGTTGATAATAATTAACTCATATAACTCGCATAACTTATAATAATTTTCCTCAGCTGATGCGTTTTTCTGTACCCTATACGACCGGGTTTCGAAACTGAGTTAGCTACCGGTAATCGAAATTCAGAGTTCGTTTCTAAACCCTGTCACTCTAAAGCGAAGGTTGTACTATTGTGTAATACAACTGTTGATATTTCTGTTGAAAGATGCATGAAATCTATTAGCTTTGTTTCATTTATTTTAACGTTCCTTCTGCAGCGACGACAACAGAGATTACCCCACCTCCATCGCCGACCCCTACAGTTTGTCCAACAATCACCGGATGTTACGGTTCGTGCAGCTTAGATTACAGTTCAGGAGGATGTCCGACGTGTGTATGTGTCGTAGTGGATCCTGTGTGCCCCATGGTTAGAAACACTTTTAAACAACAATAAACCAACTTAAAGTCATATTCCATATGATATTCGTTTTCGCATTTTGTAGGCCTACCACAATAATCATTAAAATTGTTTATTCATTTATATCTTTGTGCAAAAAGACGTTTAATATCGCTCAATGCGCTCGCTAGCACAAGTGGTATTGAAGTTAGTATAGAACAGCAAGTTCATCCGTGAACAACTACTTCTCGTTTAGCTGTAAAGGTCTCTATCTTTTAAAGAAGTCAACTGCTCGTTTTCGAGTTAAGATGGTTTGTAACGTTCATTTAACGACGCGTTCATACCAAAGATGATTAGCAGTCCCCAGTGAACATGGAAAGTCCAAGACAGCACACTTAGATCTGTGTTTATCATTCAACTACTGTGATGTTCTACGAACAATTGGTTATCGTTGGTGTCATAATTCAGTAACCAATGTTGTGCCGTTATCTTATGCCCCAGACATCCGGCGATGGTCAGTTTGAACAAAATTGCAATCAAGAATCAATTTAATTGGACAAGCCAGGTTGAAATCCGACAGATTAAGGAACTACCCTCTGTAATGTTCTAAAAGTATCTTACCTCCCTTGATTTAGATCTAATAGAAATCGGTCGGTTCCGCTGCACTTGGACAAATTCTTTCAGCCTAATTCAGAACTACCTGTCTTGTCTATAAATATCTTTTCTCAACTTTGAGTTTCCTACCCGAATTACTCGAACGGGCAGCTGTGACTCGCATGCAAACTCGTCTATCATCCTACTAACTAATATCTACTTCAGTCAGCGTACGTTTCAATCAATAGAATCTTGCTGTTCATGATGTCGTACTTTGCTCTATTGATAAGGTTTGATAGCAATTCTTCCTCTTGACATGTTTGATGCTTTGGTCAGTGTGGACCATACAACGCCTCCAGATCAGTGTTTTTAGGTTTCGTTTGACAGTTTGTCTTGTCAATCATTTGTTCAGCACCCTCTCGAAGGCAGTGGACATCTGCCTTCGAGAGGGTGCTGTCTTGGATGACGGCCAATAGACCATTCCTCAAGTCATCGAAGACTAAGTCTCTGTCATTCAGCACAACTGAATTTGTCTGGCAAACACGCTGGTCTCGGGTCTCCTCACTGTAACTCAATTTGTGTCGGCATCAAAAAGAGAAATATTCTGAAACTCGAAATTTTTTACTAGGCTCATAGCTAAGACATAAGAATATGAACATATTACGCCTGTACTTAAATCTTTGTATTGGCATCTTGGTAAGGAAAAGATTTGTTCAAAACTGAGGCGCATAGGTCATAGCACTTTGGATTCTTGCCAACTTCAAAACTTAAATTCAGTCATCGTTCCACTATGATACATAAGACTCTTTTTGTTGAATACGGTTTTCGGTTGCTGGACCTAGATTTTAGTCTCTGTCTCTTTGTCTGATTGTTCTTGCCAGTCGCCTATGTCATTTCGTTCGCAACTTTAGACTAAGTCTAACCTTTTTTTAAAAATTGATTATCCAGCTTAGTCTGTTCGTCTGTCTAAATGAACTGATTTTCTGGATGTTGAATTATTACGGCTTGGTTTTGGTGCGTCAGCCGTTGATTCATTGTACGCTGGAAACCGGCGCGATAAGAGTTACTAATTAATGAAAAGTAGGCCTATACTTATGCATACGTGCACACAACATGCAACTAGCTTTTTGTTGTGACTTCCTAAATGATTGAATCAAGTGCACAGAGTTGACTATTAAATGAAAGTGATCCAATCCAAACAAGGACTGACAAACAAATCAGAAAATCTCATTATAGCTTGGATCTGAAAATGCTCTTGTGTTTTGTAGCTCATGCCTTGTGGTCCTGATGAAGAATGTATCGATACGAACGAAGATCCATATTATTCCTGCATTTCAATACATGGTAAAGCGTATACTTCCAGACATGTCTTACTAATAAAGTTTTTTAATAAGCCAAAATTATCATAATTAAATCCACATGAAATACCTTTGCGAAGCCAATCGATGACTTCAGTATTTTGCAGCTCTTTTAGTAGGCCTAATACATATATAGATATACGTATGTTAATAATTGTAAACTTGCCTTTGTACACACGCGCGACTCCTGGCACACAGCAGAGGCCCTATTATTTGGTAACTAGTGTATTTGCCCGTCATAATTATGACGGCAGTGTTTATCGTTGGTTAAAATGCTCTGATCGCCGTCGTCAAGACGACAGTACTGGCGTCACAAACGACTTCTGTTCCACAATATATTATGACGTCATATTATAGGCCTATATGTATCGTTGGTTATCGCCGTCGTCAAGACCCCCGTCGTCAAGACAACCGGTTTATGTTTCACAATAGAACAGAAGCCGTTTGTGACGTAGCGTTTATCGACAGACGGACACTATATGGATATTATATGTATAGATTGTGCAAGTTGGGAAGTAAACGACAAATCCTGCGATGCATTGACCCCGTTTCGAAGACATTGAAATTCGTCCATTCGCAGCCCAGGGGCCTACGGAATGGAAGAGCGCCTCTCTTGAGTCCACAAAGATACCAATCCATACTTTGAAGCAGTGGCACCAGCCTCATACTAGAATCGTACATTCTGGGCCTGAAAACACTGAAACACAGGAATAGCCAGGATCTTTGTGGTTAAAAGCAGATTTATATTTCCGAATTCAGAGAGATATGAAGTTTTAATGACTGGAGACAATGTGTAGGCCTACAGTACTGTAGACCTACCGAGTCTGAAGTGGTGAATAAAACTGTTTACAATTGGAATTATTCCACTAATCTATGTTGCAGTGGCACAGCTCGTGTCCACTCGTTAACGTTTTTCAACGCCACAATCTTTGGATATTTGAGACACAAATTATCGTTGTGTCTTCACCATTAAACTTCTAGACGCAGATACTAAAACGCTCTTGATCCATCGAAATTTGCCGTCTTCTTGCCGTTTCTTGGACAGTTGCGCTAAGGTCTCTGCCCCATTCGCCTCCTTAGCTACCCCACTGCACTTAACCATTTATAAAGTACATAACAAAATATTGTAAATAAAAATGTCAATAAATATTAATAGTAATTTCCATCGGTTGATATGGTTTCCTTTAACCTCTGCGCACGGGGTTCGAAACTGGATGAGTTATCAGAAACTGAAGGTTCGTTGTCAAGCTGTGTCACCCCAAAGCGAAGGTTGTACAACTGTAATCAAATGGTTGTTATTACTGATAAAAGATGTATAAAAAAATTATTAGCATTGCTTCGCCTATGTTGCTTTTCCCTCTGCAGGAACGACCACAGAGATGCCAATCACAACTCCGCCGAGGACGACCCCTCCTTGCATTCCTTCGTGTAGTGATAGCTGCGTCTACGAAAACGGACCAGATGGATGTCTGCTTTGTGTCTGTCCATGCCAGGTTAACAACACTGCTAGAACAACGACAAATCAACTATAAAACGTCATCATCATGGTCGTCGTTCTCATCATTTCTATCATCTGTTTCGTTAAAAATTATTTATTTCAAAAAGGGTTATTAAAACATCTAATAGGCCTACCTATCAAAGAAGCGCTCAATAGCCCAAGTGGCATTAAAGTTACAGCAGAGAGCAACAAGTTTGTATTTAGGCCTAAGTAAAATATGCTCAGAAAAACCGGAAAAGTGATGGATTCCCAGACACAAGTAGAAACCCGGACATTAGAATCAGTTGCATTAGCAATGCACCACAACCAGTAATGTCATCACTATAGCCAGTAAAAACCAAATACACAAGTTTTGGAACTTAAAAGAGGTAACACAACAGATCACATGTTTGTTGACATGGACTTGACTAGTTAAGTAAGCATACATTTAATTCTCTTGATTGGGATGTGCTTATTTTGTGTGTGTTTATTTTACCAAGTTCTTTTCTGTAATCCTGTTTACAGTAATAGGTGCTCGGCTGAGCCATGCTGATCATCTGATGCATTTTCTTTTCGGTTTTTTGTTTGTTTTTGTTTTGTTTGTTTGCATTTTCTTGTATTTTTAACTAGTCCTTTACTTTTCATTCGTACAATACCTCAAGGACATTATTTTCAGGCCCTGGTTTTTGTCCCCATCATTTTTCTTTTCTTTTTTGGTGCCATCTTATTGCTATGTAACAAATAGGCAGCCCTAATTAAGCGGGACCTATGTCCCTTTTGGGCTTTCCCTATTGTATCCCGAATGTTTTTACATTCCGATTGGTGCCTACTGTACTTTTGTATTGAATTCGGATCAATAAAGTTGAATTGAATTGAATTGAATTGAATCACGCACATCTGCGAATACCTCTTACATACAAATCTGCAGCGTTGAACCTTTCCATTTAATCGCACAGTCTCACAATTGAAAGCATATAATTATGGAACAATCAAAATAATTATTTAGTCGAATGATTAGAATTATTTGGTTAATTGGATTTCCAGATCCTGCTTGGCAGCTTTAGAATGCAAAGCAACTCTTAGAATTACTGATTTTATTTCAGGACGTAGTTTGCGCCGAAAATGAAGTTTGTGTACAGGAAAGGGTCGATATGGTCACGGAACCATACCTTCTACCTGCAAGATGTGTTCCAAGTAAATTACTCCATCCATTCACTCGTTGATTGATTCATCATTCGGCCATTCAGTCAGTCAGTCAGTTGCCTTGAAACATTTAATATTGCTGTCCACTTTGCCGCCCCTTAGACAGTGCCACTCGGGCGGCTGCATCACTCGCCCCTCTTAGCCGCGTCATTTCTTTCAACCATGTAGGCCATATGTGTATTAAATTATATTTAATCAAAATATTGTACAAATTAATTAAGTGACAAGTAATTACAATAATTTCCATCTGTCGTTGCGTTTGCATTTTCAGCTTTGCGTAGGTTATGATGTTTGAAACTTTGGATGAGTTATCCGCCATTGTTAATTCGTTGCCAGCAGTGCTTTTTTCTTGAAAACAAGGTTCCGGAACGGAGCAATTGGTTCCGGAACGGAATAATTATGGACGGGCTAAAATCCCGAGAAAAACGGGGTTGGGGCTTGGGAGGGGCTCAATAAACGCATGAAAACAGTTCAAACACTGAAAGTAAATTAAAATAACTGAATTATTGTTTTTATTATTAAAATAAATAAATAATTTGTTATTACCTGAAAAAAGGTGCCGGAACGCCGTTCAGAGGCGTTCCGGCTGAAAAAAGCACTGGTTGCCAGTCTAAGTCACCCTATAAGCATTCTACGCGTCTTACTATGCCAGTCTGTTGCTTAAGAAATTAGAATTTCGCATGCATTGAATGACGGCAGTAATTCTCATTTAGTTTGCTTGATATGAAAGCAATTTAAAGGACGATGTATCGATTTAGTACCTGTATTTAGTACCTGGAAGCAGAACTCTAAATGTGGCCTCACTAGGGATTGTACAACCTCAGCATTGTATCTGTGTGGGAGGGTGATTGAATAATAGTAATACTCTTGTTCGAAGAACATAAGATCTTGAAAGACGTGGTTCGAAACCCTCCATATAGGTCGACTCAGCCTTCAACTCCCTAGGAAGCAGCTGTAAAATGAGCAGGGGCCTAACAGGCTGCCAAGACGTGTGTTCTATAAGATCTTCATAACTGTACTGTCATACGTTCCAATGTTACTGTGGTTTTTCAGTGAGCTTGTCAATAAACACGAATATATAATTGTATTATTGGTGTCTCGCTGCATGCATGCACTTTTTTAAGAATACAAGTAGGCCTGTATGTATACAGCAAAGACAGAGATACAATTTTTATTTATTTTTATTCCGGATATTTCTATAGCGCCTCTCGAAGTCAACTACTACTCAGAGGCGCTCCCGACTACAGCATTGATACTGTGCCGGAATTTTCACGCCGAAGCGCCGATTGCTTATAGAGGTTGTACATATTCCCGATGAGGTCACAGTTGGATTCGGTGGCTGGTTGATTACTTATTCCGCTAATATATCTGCTTCACCAGCTGATCGATCAATTTTCCGTTTGCAATAAAATGCTAAGTGGTAAACTGGAATAAGATTGGATGAGATCAACTGCTATAGCTGTGTTGGTCATACTAATGGCAACAGAAACGTAAGAAATTCGGTGGTTAGATGTTTTTTAAAATAAATGCAGAGAGCTGGAGAAAGATTATCCTACCCTGCCAGTATGGTAGTAAACTTTTGATGGGATCCGTTTTGGCCCTGCATGAATCGCATATGGAAATTCGGTTCCCATGTGGGTCCGAGGTGGGTCCAGTTCTGACAGTACAAAGCTGAGGCCTATGCATATTATATATTAAATATTTTGGCATAATTGAGTGAAATTAATACTACTAATAATAATTTCCTTCAGCTAAAACGTGTGGTGTTCTCCTCTGCGTCCGCAGTTCGATTCTGATCGAGTTCCGAAATTGAGAGTTCATTGCTAAATTATGGCACTATACAACGAGGATTGTATACAATCATGATCAAATAGTTGCTATTCGTGTAGAAAAAGGCATAGCATAATTTTTGCATTATTTCACTAACTTTACCTTATGCCTTTCACAGGGAATTCCACAGAGACGACGACCATAACGCCACCCCCAACGCCGCCGCCAACTCCGGCTTGCATACCAGTTTGGTGTGATTTTACAATTTGCTTCTACGAAACCCAAACAAATCCATGCTGGCTTTGTGTCTGTCCATGTCAGGTTAAGAACACTGCTAGAACAACAACAAATCAACTAAATTGATCATCACAATGGTTGTCATTCTCATAATTTTTATCATATGATCGTTAGAATTATTTAAGTAGGCGAATCAAGACCTCTAATACCTATCGAAGAGCTCACTAGCCGAAGTAAAGTGGCATAGCAAAGAAGAAGCTCATTTGCAAGTAACATATTTATGCTCAGAAAATCGGAAACCTGGTGGGATCCCAGACACAACTAAAAACCAGAACATTTGAGCCAGTTGTATTAATCATCCATCATCACCATTAATGTCATCACTATAGCCAGTAAAAACCAATTACACAAGTTTTGTAACTTAAAAAAGGTAGCACACTAGTTTACACACATCTGCGAAAACCTCTATGCAGACAGAGCTGCGGTGTTGAACCTTTCCGTTTTACACACAGTCCCACAATTTAAAACATATAATTGTGGAACATTCAAATAATTATTTAATCGAATGATTATCATTATTTGGTTAATTGGATTTCCAGATCCTGCTTGGCAGTTTTAGAAATGACTGATTTGTCTCAGGGCATCGTTTGCGCCGAAAATGTAATGTACGGTAATTAGACAGAGTATAATCCTGGACATTTAGAAATAACTATCACGGAATATTTCCGCCTTTTCTGGAACAGAGAGACGCTTATCTCAGTTTGAGTTGGGGTATGATTTGACGAGTTCTTAGCTTGAGTCTCTGAGAGTATGTAGCTAGCACAGAGTTTAGACCTAATTTCTGGAATTCAAGGGTAGAGCACAAAGATAATTTTTTTATAAGCTTACCTATATAGCCTACAAAGAATAAATAACCACAACATTCAACTGATTTCGTTGCCGAATTTCCAGTGTTATTTAGACGCAGTGAAGTGAAAGAAGAAATCTGTCTTTTGCAGAATATGACGTGCGCGGTGGGCGAGAAATGCGAATTGCTAAACACTACATGTTCCCCTGAGGAAAATCCATGTTATCCAGAGCCTGCGTGTGTTCGTATAACAGGTAGGCCCTTCTGTTCCCTTCTAGAAATCTTGAAAGCTTTATGAACAAGAATCGCTATTTTGACACGTTTAGCTAAACAAACTAGGAATGTATCCTCCGACGTTTACATCATAACGATAAACTTACTATTGCAAACAATAGGACTTCCAAAACTCATTCTTGTTTTCAAACTTGCGAAATCTAAGGTCTTGCTTTCTTGACTACTCACTGCTGTTTCATTTAAACTTGAACGATCGTTTTTTCGTCACCTTTTCTACGTGATCCTTTGTATGCATATTATAAGCTGTGAAAATGCTTCTGATCAAACTTCAGACAAAGCGAGAGCAGTGCAGAATGGGGACAGATTGGCCGTATAGAGAGGAAACACAGGGCTACCTTTTCAACGGTGACTAATAAGCTCAATAATATTGGGGTGAGTTTAAAGAGAGAGAGAGAGAACGTGAGAGATACTGAGTTAGGTGAACTCGAGAGTTGAAACGGAATATGCCGATTGCTAAAAATGTGTACAGTAGGACGATGAAATCTGAATGTTTCATCATTGGCGGAATTTTTGATCTTTCGGACATAGTGCAGTTGATAAAAAGGTGTGTTTTCACAGCTGACTTTGTCACGCTTTATGTTAGAAATGACAACAAATCCGCCACTGCCCGTACACTCGAAGAGCGAATCCAAAGTCTGCAAATGAACGAAGGCGATGTTAACAGCCACTGGTAGCCATAAGATTGAGTTAAACACTGGAAACAAATATAATGACATAATTTTTATACGAATAATAATCTTCAGCCAATTCATTTGCCTGCCATTTCTGCGTCCGGCTTGAATATGGGTGAGCGCTCCAAAATTGAGAGTTCGCTGCCAAGATATGACGCCCTAAAGTGAAGGTTTTTAAATTGTGAGACAATTACTGTTATGTTTTTCGTGCTACAGAAACATTCTTCAATTTTGTGACTACTCCGAGGATTCTTGCTTGTTAAAGGCGTGTAATAAATTAGCATTATTATGTTTACCTTTCTCTACTTTCTGCAGAGACGACTACGCCTTGTCCACAGGTAAAGTGTGCTCCATATTGCGTCCCGGCCAACGGAACAGATGGATGCCCGTCTTGTGACTGTCCTCCGACCTGTCAGGTTAGAAACCTGGCTAGAACAACAATAAAGCAACTAGAAATCATAATCACCACGGACATCTAGTTCGTCATTAAGATCACCATGATCGCTAAAATTATTTCTTGAGTTTGTACTACTACTTAAAGTGAGATCAAATTTAATTGAGAACGAGAAGTTCATCTCTAATCAGGCTGGCCTCATGTAAGTGCAAAATCTTTAAGTGTTAAAGTTTTATCCCGGAACATTGTCATTAAAAGTAAGGAGGCATAAGTCAGGACCGTTGGGTATTCCATCTACTTACTGACTCAAACAACATATATGGGGCAAGGAAAATCGGTCTCCGGATAGCCTAAGTTATGGCGTTTGCAAGATGGCTCACAGGAAGAAAAGCTGATTGTCAAACTTCAATGAGTAACTATTCAAAAACATCAACATATGGACCAACTCGCTACATTGTGCACGTATATATGTATGAATGCATGTGCTCTGATCGTACACTTGAAATTTCAAAAATTTAGAAGCTAAATTCACAGAACCAGTATCATAAACTCCAAATTTCCAAAGCGGTATACTATAAAGCTAAACGCAGGGCACCAGCTTATTCACGAGTATTGCGTCAAGTCAAAATTGCAGCAAAGTGATGCTGTATGAAGACAAAGACCTGGTTTTTAGATGAGCAGAACAAGAAAGAGATAGAGGAACTGTTATGTGTATAACTGTATATATCTATGCATCTAAATCTTAATATAGCGCCTTTAGAACATCTCAAACGCGCTGCCTGCACTAGCCTGAGTAGTGTTCAGATTCTGCCACCACGGTTATCGAATACCTCACTGTTAGTCGCACCGATGACCGTGTACCAACTCACTCGTGCTAAATTCCTGTTGTGATGTCTACCGCTCTGATAAAGTTTCTTACAACCACGTGTAAAACGTTTACAACTGAGAACGAACTTAATGGACCAGTAAAGTATGCTTTCTTCTTTCCTCTTGTCTTACCTTGCCTTCCGATATCTGATCAATCCTTGTCTTATTTTATGTCGATTGTAATATTTCAGGATTACAACTGCTCAGATGGTTATGAATGCCAGTTGTTTAATGTAACCTGTAAGCGAGCTCCGTGTTTTCCTCAACCAAATTGCGTTTCGACAAATGGTAAGAAACTATTGTTCCATTTTCCGGAGCAATTCTTTCATTATGTAGGAAGACATGCATTAGTTCGCCGCGTTAGAAGCACGTTGACTGTTATCCACCATAATGGGGTTCCTAATACAAGACAAGCAGAGTTCGTTAGTAGCCTAGATATGTTATGTTTTCCTTCACAATTGCAAATTGCTTCTCCAATTGTAGAGCAGAAGAATGTAAAAAAGAAGTTATTGTCTTTCGACCTACTTGGCAGGGTAACTTTATGCAAACCGATCTCCAAACCGTTACAGTTTCGCTTGCGTAAAGAAAGAAAGAAGAAGGAATGAAAACAGCAGTTCCTGCCGATGTGCTAAGTTAACCGTTGACAGTTGACGGGGGTTAATTGGCAACAGTTTATTTAGCATGACCGTTTGCACAACATTCAGTTGTCCATGTTTCATGACTAAAGAGATCCAAATATATTTCTCCTCAGATTCTTTGTCGCGCTGATATAATGAGCTGATACTTATGAGCTTAAAAATTAGGATGTCGAACTATTGTCTCAGAGGTATTCGTCGGCTCTAATAATTTATGGGAATTGCTTAAATTCTTTTATAAATAACTCCAATGAAGTTGGGTATAAAAGAAGTTAGACATATTCCAGTCAAGTCCTCTAAAATCTTGCGAATGTGTTTGTTTCTGGGAACTTATTGCTTAATGATATAAATGAGTCACATCAACCTGTTTATATATTCAGTTATATTTGTGGAAAACGATATATGATTAAACTATTAGTCCATCATGAACGCCACTAAGTCTTGGTTAATGTCACGTGTATTCAATATCCGTGTGTTCCTCAAACAGATTGAGTTCCGACATATTATTGTAAGCTAACCAGGTATGTTTTCTTTCCTGCAGCAACAACACCATCACCAGTAACTTGTCAACCCGTAGCGTGCTCGGACGAATGCGTCTCGTATGTTGGACCAGATGGATGTTCGACTTGTGAATGTCCTCCGAGCTGTCAGGTTAGAAACACTGGAAGAACAATTAGAAATCATTACGGTCATCGGTCTCGTCATTAGTATCACCAAGATCGCAAGATATTTGTGTTTGTACTAAGACGTTTGTATCCCTCTCAAAGAACACTCTCGCGAGCACAAGTGATGTTCAAGTTTGTTGAGAACAAAACGTTCAACAGGACCAGATTATGCTCAGAAACCTGCAAAAGTCTTTAACTTTTAGAGACAACCCAGAGCATAGACTCAGCTTAAGACTTATTTGTTCGCTAAAGCCTACCCTGCTGTTAGTGGATTGTGAGACGCCTATGGGTGACTTTTCAAAAGCGTCAACGTAAGCACCAGATCAAGACAGTATGCATGTAGGCCTATTTGTGCATGGATGTGTGTGAGTAGGCCTATGTATGCGTGTGAGTGTCAAAAGGCTTGTTCCGTGATACCGTTTAAAGAGTAAGATCTGGATGGCAGAAGATCAGAGAAGGAACGAGGTAGAGTGTTTCTATTTCTGTTTAAGTACCTCCAAAAAAGCGCTTCTTACACCAGCCAAAACGGTGTTAAGGTTCCGCAGCGGACTGTTACGTCATCATCCGGCACATCGTTGGCCATGGGTTAAACTGGTTAATGCAATGACAAGGCTTGTGGTTGTTGGATAACTGCTATGCATGTGTTAGGAACCAAATGTAGAACATCTACAGCGTACATAGGAAAGCAAAATGAATGGACCAGTCAAATTTGCTTGCTTTCTTCGTCTTGTCTTACCATGCATTGCCTTACCTCAATTTATCTATGACCGTATTATTGCAGACCGTCAAATGTTCCGCTGGTCATGAATGCCGATTGGTTGAAGTCATCTGTATTACATATCCGTGCTTCCCACAAGCGCAGTGCGTTGCGATAAACGGTGAGCACTCAAAACTCTATTTCTGGATCAATTTCATGATTTATATATTCTTATAACGGAGCAACAGACTCTTGTAGCACTGTTAGGCTTGCCTCCACAATTATGAAATGCCTCACAGATTTTAGACTAGAATAATGTCAGTGGAGGTTCCTGTCCTATTTAACAATTAGAGTGTTTTAAAGAGAATCAAAACGATTTCAAAATCATATGTCAACACCCAGACTAATTTAAACTACAGTAAACGTCGCAGCTGTTCGCACAATACAAATAAACCTTGTAAAAAGAATTGAAAACAAAATGCCACCCGATCCAGACTTATACTTTGAGCGGCGTATCAGGTAGGCCTATCAACAATTATATATAACTCGTTGTTTAAACCAGATTTTAAAATTCAATCAAATGTCATAAACTTTACATAGTACCATTAATTCAGTTATCCTTTTGTTATTTCGTTTTTTAAACGAGAAATGAGACTTCCCAAAAAATGATAAATTTTATTATTTAGACTATGAACAAATTGGAAAGATACTCTCCCAAAACAAGAACGCAAAACACTTCAAACACAAGCCAGACTCTGGAAAGACGTCGGCAGAAATTAATACAATCGTCATCCACGTAATGGGAGACTAAAATGAGATCCGGAATACACAAGAAAAAGCAACCCCGAAGGCTGCACTAAAAACGTACTCAAAAGCAAAATCCGGTCTAGTCTTTCTCTTTATACCCTTGGGCAATGCCTCTTATCAACTAAACGAGGTGCCTCTTAATTTAGTAAACAGTAGGTGCATGATTGAAGATGATGGGATTGGTGATGGGATGGTGTTGGGTTGGTAGATCATTTCCTAACACTTTTCACAAATTTAGTTATTCATTGATTCTTTTATTTAGTTTTCGTTAATTTGTATACAACTCTTTCATTGACAGCCATGTTACATAGACTGATATTGAGCTCCTCGCTTACCAGCAGTTTCTATAAATGGCATAATGCGGGAATCAAAATGGCTGTCTGTGTAAAATCTGCCTTTTGCCGGAACAGCATATATATTTTTCCCATGATTCTCTGTGACGAACCTAGCAAAATTTATATAATGCAGTTAAAAGTTGATGAAAAATATTTGTTAACAAACTCTATTTTATAACACCATCAGAAGCCTAGTTCCGTTTAAAGACCCGTTTGGGCAAAAGTTTAGCCGCTAAACGCTAACGTGATCGCAGCAATCGCATAAAACGATACCTTTCTAAGTCTCCCAGCTTCGACGGTTATCGTGGGCAAAATTCCGAAAAGGGGCTGAGTTGCCACAATATGGTTTATTATTCTATAAATGATACTTTCACAAAAACAGTTCTGGTACATAATTAGGGTTCTTGCTTTCCAAAACCAGTCTGTAGACCCTACTCGGTATTTCTGTATACGTTTTAACCCCTCCCCACCTCGCGTTGGTAGCCTACTGTACCCATGTACTAAATCCGATAAAAGGGGCTGAGTTAGGAAAACATGTTCTCTTCTTATTCTATCAACGGTGACTCTGACGATGCTAGAGCGCACACTGAATCAAGGTTCTTGCTTCTACAAAACGAGTCTCATGCCTGAACAAGTACTCATTCATTCGTTCATTTTTTCCCTTCATTCCAATAATTCATTCATTCATTCTTTGGTTCATTAGTTCATTCGGTGACGAACGCATTCATTCTTTCTGACTATTAATTAGCTACTATACTAATAACACTCGGAAAGTTTAGCATAATGAATGCACTAAGTAGGCCTAATTTTGCTGTTAATAATAGCTGGGAAACGGGAAAAGTGCCACATTGCTGTCCTTTGTGTGTGTTTAGATTCGTGCACAGGACTTCCAAACACCGGTCGCTGTGGTCGCTTCAGAAACCGTTGGACCTACAATTGGTTGACTAACAAATGCGAGAAATTCCGCTACTACGGCTGCACTTCGAGTCCCAACACATTCCGCTCTCCGAGAGCATGCAAAAATAGATGCCAAGGAGGAAAGATCAGTTAGTTATCTAGACATCTTTCATTTGCCTCAGAGAAACGCTGCCTAAAGTAGACTAACTGGTGTTAGTCATTCACTAATTCGTAGATGGCTTGAGTTATTTGCTGAATTTGATGATGCACTGACTTCAGAGATTCAAGTGCCGTGAATTTTACGAGTGTAAGATGCGAGAAGCAGAGAGTGACAAAAAACCAGAACGATTCTGCGCTCCAAGTATGGCATACAACCCCGACAGATTTGACTGTTCTAAGATTCGAATCGTTAACAATTGTATTTGTTGTTGTCTTAGGCTGTAGTTTGTTGCAACACCCGTGGTAGTCTGTTCAGTTCGCGCGTGATCTGTGACCCAACGGTTTCGGGTTCGAATCTGCTGAGATGACATCACGCAACAACCTGGGCAAGTTGCTGGCGTACACTTAGAGGCAAGTGTACGCAAGCAGTAGGACCTGGTAACATCCAGTAATGTGATGCATTGACCCTGCATGCAGGTCTCTGTGAACCTTCCATTGGCCGTTCATGGAATTAATAATAAAGAAAATGAATGCCTACCCAAGTGTAATTGTGGAACCGCTACTTTATACATTGTAATATTGGTATAGTTTAGCAGAATTTTAGATGTGGGATACGGTATCATCTTCCTTCAAACTAGTTTCTTATGCGCTGCAGGCTACCTACGTTAATACTTTCATGGGTGGTTAATGGTTATGTCTGGTATTGCGTTGGTCGTCTTGATACCTATGAATCACATACATGTGGAACCCATGAAACAAAAAATTTCACTTTGCTAAACGGTGACTTTCAAATCCCAAGACCAACTTGACCCCTTTCCCTCTTGTCATTCATGCAATGTTTAGGCTGATATAGGATAATTGCGTGTATCTATATTGTTCTTACTGTTTTGGCGATGGATAAGCTGTTACTAAATCAGTTGTTCAGTTTGGCTTATTCTATTTCAATAGCTTAGCATTAATGTCATGTTAGTCTCCAGGTGGCCAAGATGGAACTGCATCTTCTCCTGGCGGCTGACTATCCGCGCCTCGGATTCACATTTCGGTGTGACCATGTGCGCGTTACAAATGCAATTACTAATAAAAATAATAATAGGTCATCGTAAATTAGTGTAGAACGAGACCGAAGTCAATACCACGCTCCATTCCGTTCATTTCATAATTCCTGAGTGTGCGCAGGAATCAATTTGGCGCTATATGAATAAATGTTTGAATGTCTTGCAGAGTCGTGTCCTACACAGAAAGCGTGTGAGAAACGGTGCACGTACGGTATGAAGACGGATAAAAACGGATGTAAACTCTGCGAATGTCTGAAGAAACCACGTCCTTCAACCTAAAGCAGCTGATCAGTGAAATAGACGATGGTTCACAATGTAACTCAAATGTTACAAGCGCATAGAAACAATGCTTGTAGTCAATATTGTAGATCTTAATGTAATCGCACATTTTACTTTGGTGGTTGGGTGAAGTAGGGGTTTGGTGAGAATATTAATCTGAACTATGCTCTTTACCCAAAAGCTGAGCCATAAAATATGTAACAATTAATAGAGAAGCTACGCTCTTCAAACATACTGATGATATGGTATCAGTTAGAAATCCAAACTTTGGCCTCCGTGTCACACCTCTTACAACAAGTTAACTGATGAGACCGAATGTTTAAAACCATATTACTTCGTATTGCGCCATTTGGTCAAACTTCTTAGCAAGCCTAAATACTCGAAGGGAGTGCTTAGCCCAATGATAAAGGTTCTTCAATTGCGCTGTTATGTAGGCCTAGGCATTTTCGCTAATGCCCAAAGCATAAACTTCGTCCATGATGATGAACTACATACTTGCTGTTGTAAGGAAGTATAAACGACAGACGCTCGCTCTAATCTCAAAATATTGACATAAGGTCTTCTCGAATTCTAGCCAATAAAATTGCTATCACATATTTTGCGTATTCCGTTTTCTTGATTATCTTCACTGTTGTTCAATCCTAAGTCAAGAGAACTGTTTACAATGGTGACCTGTACTTTACTTTACAACACTGCCGCTTATTTTTGTTTAATTATATTGCGACGACTTATATGAAAGAATTTAAACTATTTAACTAGACCGTGCTTTATAATTATGGTCTTTCTTTGTTTCTTTCACTTAAGACCTGAAAAGCATTGTGCTTGATCGTGGTACTGTAGTTGTTGCCAGATTGGGAGTGATTTTGTGAAGTTTTCGTTGAAGAGGCAAGTCTAATGAAATAATATTTATACACCATCAGGGAGCCATTGCAGAGCCTCCACCTCCAATTTTAAATTGTATCGCCAGGGTGCACACTCTTAATATTTTAGGTGTCGACCTTAATGAAAAATGTGGGTTCACGAGTCATATAAAATACCTGACAACAGAGGCGCCCGCAGGCTTAAAAAAATTGGACGCACAACAGAAAAAATTCAATTTAGATAACATCTAAATGCTTTAACGTGCCGTATTGCCGTTTAACAAAATACTGTTTTCTGTGAGCATTTATTTCCGCTCTTTTCCGCTCTATTAAAAATAATTTAAGAATGTTCTGTTGTGCATGTCATGTAGGTGACTCAATTACTTTCAAAAATATCGATGCGAAACCTATTCCTTGTGTGGATTTGATTTTGTGAGTGGACGCACGTGTGTCCAGTGCGTCACGCTGCGGGCGCCCCTGCCTGACAATTAAGGCAAGACAGTCTTTGTATGAACTTCGGGTTTTGAGAGCGCATGGGCTCTCGGAGGACTGTTTGTTTGATTTGGTATGTGCCACTACAGTTGGTAGGATGCTTTATTGCTCGCCCGTGTGGTGGGGTTTGCGAGTGGGCTTGAGCGGGAGGCCCAGGAGGACATAGTCCGGAGGCTGGTGCGCCAAGGCCTCTTACCTTCATCATCCTCATGTGAGGCACTCTGTAACAATGCTGACGCTAGTCTCTTTGCCAATATTTTGTACAATCCATGCCATGTTTTACATCCAATGCTACTGCCTACTGAGCAATAGCTGCTCTTTGCGCCCACTATCTCATAACCCAAAGCTACCTAAGTATGTATGATAATTTGTCTCGGAAATGCTTCCTTGCCAGGATGCTATACAAATAGCCTTTTTTGTATCCTTTGTAAGCTTATCTTTTATGTATTCATTTGTAATAACTTTTCTCTTAAATGTGTAGTACAGAGACATCGTCACAAATTAATTGGTTACACTGGTTGATTGTAATATGTGATACGAAATAATGTGCTGTATTATCTTTCTTGTACAGCGCTGTTGGTTTGCTAGCGCTTCTCAATAAAGTATATATTTACTTACTTACTTACTTACTTACTTACTAACTAAGTAGACGTCCGTATTCAGCGTTACCACTCCTTGGGTTTTTTCACAAGATCTTGGGTTTTTTAATCCGAACTTGGGAAATGGGGTTTTTTCCTGGAAACCTTGGGTTTTTTTACTTGGGTTTTCTTATTTTATTGAAGGCTGTGACTAGCGGACCGCCAGGCGGCCCGCTAGTATTTCGAAACTTGCGGGCCGCCAGGCGGTCCGCTAGTCAATACGATATTTTGTGACTAGCGGACCGCCAGGCGGCCCTGAAATTCAAATATTAGCGGGCCGCCAGTAACGTGATCCCGCCAGAAGCCGTTTCAAATCCGAATCCTTGGGCCAAAACATTGGCTACACTAACCCTAAGACTAACCCTAAACGTCTGAAACCTGTCACTGAAAGACCCCCAGTCGGAACGGTTGCTTTGTCCTTCGTTTTTTATACTTTCTGCGGCCATAGACCCCGCTTCGTGCAGCATAAGCGCAGCGAAGAATATCGCAGTTAATTCTTGGCACGTGCAGCCTTCTTCTGCGCATACTTTTTCTTGGATTGTAACGTCTTGGCGTCACGCATTGTAAGAATACTAAACTTACTCGGTTCATATAGCTTTTTTGGAATTTTCTAAGTCGTTGAAGCTACAGATTTGACCAACATAAATGAAACTGTCCGTTACGACCGCCATGTTGCTTATGAAAGTACCCACGTTATCGGATCACGTGACGTCTTACACGTGACTGGCGGCCCGCTAGTTTTTCGAAACTTGCGGGCCGCCTGGCGGTCCGCTAGTCACTTCGTTTATTGAAACCCTATTTTTCATTATTTTAATCAAGTTTTGCAACGGTCTGGATGATCGAGTTCAATAAATTAATGGCGTAATATGCGTGCAAGCATGTGCTATAGTAGTCTATTGCTATTTTTAACATAATAACTCTAAAGACTAACTTTGCTATTCTAGTCTACTGCTATATTTTTAGAAAAATTTAACTCTAAAGACTAAAGGAAACTAGACTCAGACTGTACTTTTTCGGAAGTTTTCCCGAAATAATCACTTGCTCTTTTTAAAACTTACGATATAATATTTTGATTTTCATCATGGGCGTCCGAAAGGAATTTTTTTTATCGGGGGCGAAATTTTTGAGGGGAAAAATATTTTAGGGGGGTAAAAATTACGTTTGTGCACAGGCCAGTGCGTCTGATTTGAAAACAGTCGGCGGGTTGAAAATCGATCGCGCTGGATCGAGTAGGCGAGCGATATGCGGTCGATCTCGGAAGCTCTTGTGTAGGCTACACTGTAGGCCTACAGCGTGTTTTGTGTATCGTATTCGTAATTTTTCGCATCGCTGCCTATATAGTACTCATCTAGTAGGCCTGTCTCACTTCAGTTCTGTTATCTGAGTAGGTCTCTAAAGAGGCGCTACATAAATTCTCAGAATGAATGAATGAACATTCACTAGAAACCCTAACACTGACGTAGGACGACTTGTGACGGCTGATATCACAACGTTGGTTGAGCATTCCGATCGGCATACGTTGAATACTCATTTTTAGCTTTACCTTTCAGCCGGCAATCCATTCGAATTTTATCGGAGTGCTTTCTGCAGGACTTGCAGTAAATTCTGTTCACAGTCCGACTTCTATTTCGACTACATCGACATCGAATGAGTCGCCTAATTTCAATGACAGAGACGTGCTCAACTGGACATTAGTACTGGACTTACTCATCTACACCGCCACTGTTGTTTAAAATAATTTCCGAAATTGGTGATGTTACGGATGATGTCACGGGGCGTGAGGTGTCGGCCGTGTTGCTATGGCCAAACATATTGCACGAAATTAGGACAGGTCATGGCACGCATTCCCCGCTGCCGTAAGTAGGCTTAAGTAAATTAAAGCTATCTCAATTAGGTAAATAAAATAATGGTCTGGCTCCAGGTTCGTCTATCGTCTTGGAGTCTAACTTAAACTCAGCGAGCGACGACCGACTGTCATCGACGGTGAGAAGCCTTCGGCTAGGCGAGCGTTTAATCGCTCGCCGGTACCTTTGCTAGGCGAGCGACCAAGGAGAGCGATCGATCGCTCGCCTTAAATCAGACGCACTGGCATAGGCCAATAGAAACAAAATTTGCATAGAAAAAATTAAAATGAATAATGATCAAGAAACTGTACCTAAATAATTAAGTGTTGTTTTCGCATTGAAAATCGTGGTGGGACTGTTGTAATAATCGTAATGATCAAAAGATTTTATTTTTGTAAAATATTTGCAAAATCGAGGGTCCCCTCCTATGAGTTATCTTTATTCTTGTTTAAAAATAGAAAATAAAATGTGCGATAGAAGTAATAATTCACGTGATTCGGATTATGATGAAAATGAAAGCATGCATAAGATTATAAACATTTTTAATTTGCTTTGAATATTTAGGCTACTAATAACTTTTGGTAATTAACGATTAGCCTACCCATAAAATTGTAAAAATGAAAGATTGAAATGAAAGATAGAACAACATTTTATTACAGGAATAGGTATAATTGCATTTTTTTATTATATTTTATCTTATAATGAGTATTAATTTAAAAAGTCTGTAGAAACACAACCTTGGGTTTTCTTGGGTTTTTTCAATGTCCTGACTTGGGTTTTTCATTTTTTATGAGTGGTAACACTGTCCGTATTTACATGTATATCACAAGCTACTCCTACGTAGAAACCTATCACGCATGATACCCATCCTACATAGAGAACTCCAAGGCACGTGCCTACACGTAGCAATACCCACTTTGGTGGCTATTATGGGCTCTAATATATATATATATATATATATATATATATATATATATATATATACATATACATATACATATATATTAGGGTGTTTTTATGGTACATGTGATATTTTCAACTCACATATTTTTTAACGGCCAGGTCGAAATATCATGCCTATTCACATGTAAACTGCATATCCAAAATTATATCTTGATAGCTGAGCATTTAGAACTTGCGCAAGTCGACCGAATTTAGGAACCCGGTGACCTTCCTCGTTATGGAAGATAATTTTATATCACGATGCCTGTCCTTCGTGTTTTCGATCTTCTTCTTATAGTAATTATTTATTATGTTAAATTAATGTGTCATTTCTCATGTGATGTGGCAAAATATACTAGAAAAAGACTGAAATTTGGTTGATTGGCGGTAATGAAGGTTACTTCGGTTAACTACCTACACGAGGAGAGGTTCTCAAGGTGTTGTTCAATTTCCACACACAAAGGAATCAGAGTCTGGATGACATCGTCGCTCTGGTGCTTCCAATTTGGAAAAAAGCACGAATTCCAACGAGGGCTAAGAATAATGTTTGGGATAAGCTTCGTAAGGAATGACAAAACATCAAGAAATGTATTTCGAGAAAGCCTGAAACTGAAGAGGGAAAGTGCGATGCTTCAAGGATTCCCTGCAGGATCTCTTTAATAGTGCGCATGACTATAAGCAAGACGGAAGTTGATCGGCAGTGTTTGAAAGTACAGCGTGAGAAAGGACGAGGTTTCGATCCAAACTTCCAAAGGTTCCCCTTACTATCCACTGGGACGGCAAGATCAAACCAGGTTTTACAGGAACACTGCGTTGTTGGCCTTCCAATAATGGTATCTAGTAGGCCTAAATAGGTGAACAAGGTATTTGCCATTCCCAGACTCCAGTCCGGGACTGCTGTTGTCATGGTATAGATGCATGTTTGGCCGAGATCAGAAGTTGGGGTTTGAAAGACAGAATCGTGGCCATGGTATCGACACAATTAACAGCGAATATATGCTAACACGGGTTGCAAGGGCGGCGTATGCATCAATCTGGAAACGGAATTAAGAATGGATCTCTTGAACCTTGCCTGCCGACATTATGTTTCTGAAAATGTCCTAGATGAGGTGTGTGTTTTCACTGCATCATTCTGCAAGGTCTCCAAACTTGAAACCATTCATTTCCGTGACTTCTGGCCCGTAAATCGATCAGGCCAGGTATCGCACAGCAATGGAGGACAAACACGCAGCACAGCTTGTCAAAGATGTGCGAGAAAATGTCATCCCCTTCACACTGCAGCAACTGAATGCTGACCACAGATCAAGAGCTACGAGAACTAACGGTCATTTTCCTAGGAGGAATTTTACCGAAAGGAATATGCTTCATAGGTTCAGGTACCCAGAAGCATTTCCCCGCGAGCGTTGGATGGCGTGTGACCAGTATACCTACGTGAAGTAGGCCTTCTGGTTCACCTGTTCGTCACTCAATGAAGCCTCTAGGAACGATCTTCAATTCTTGAAGGCAATTCATATTTACCCAGATAAGTAAGTCTCATAGGTCGCCATAACAGCAGTTTCTCGACACCATTGGTTTTTTGTCGGAGACTTTAGTAAGCCTCAGCCTTTTTGACGATTCAGCTACCGTCAACGAAAAACAGCGCAAGGTCTACAGCATGCACAACAATCAGGGATCCGACGAACCCCCAGAGACTTCCTCCCATACATTATCCACCTACAAAAGCACGACCCCATTTCTTCACTACTTATACCACCAAACTTTACCAGATCCTTAGATTGGATTATTGGATGACGCCTTTCTTTAGGGCCTATCAAGACCGGCAACAATGGGAGTCAGAACAGTCATACAGAGGCAAAATACATCATAGCCGTCCTAATGGTGACGAACGATGTGGCGGAGAAAGGAGTGGCTCTGATGCAGTCATTCAATGAAACCCTGGTCCGAAATTAGGAAGAGTAGCAATTTTGTTCTTAAAATGGTCGAGTACCATCCAAAACAAATTCCCAAAGGCACAAAAGAGAATGAGTAGATATAAATGACAAATAACTCAAGGTTTTTCGTTTGATTTTGCCTAATTTTTTGTGTTTAAGTGTTGAAATTGTTTGGATTTTTGAAAATTGCAATGTATCACATTGTTTTCTAAATGATGATTTTTCCCGGGCTTTTCGCAAGATCTAAATCTATTATGATTTTCATATAATTTGGCAAATGTTAATGATTCTAAAGGTGCAACACAAAAATAACCTGGCCGATATTAATTTTGAAACTTTAGTTTTAAGACACACCCTAATATATATATATATATATATATATATATATATATATATATATATATATATATATACATATACATATATATATATACATATATATACATATATATATATACATATATATACATATATATTGCTAATAATAATATATAGTAATACTAATATATACTTTATTTTGCTCAGAGCTGAAACACGAAAATTGGAACGAAAAACGAAAAGGACACGAATATACACAAAACACACACAAAATAAATTTACCCGATGTCCCGGAATTAAGCGTTGCTTTGCTTAACAAAAGTTAACCTCTTTAGCATGTGACAGTAACATTCGATAGTTACAACATGCAGATGTTCCATACAAATAAGGTCAGATTTGGAAGTCTTAGAGGCTAAATAACTGAAAATATGGCATTGTTTACACGGAAATTTCGTATTTTCAGAAGGGTTAGATATGGCAGTCCACGCTGGTAAGTCTACCTGTCGTCCAAATAAAATCGGCTTCCACGACTATGGGTAAGGCAGCTTCTGAACTACGGCATAGATTGGTTCGATATGGAAAGGTAGTCCATGAGTCTACATGAGGCCCATAGGAACATCGGTTTCGACGAATATCGTTAGGTGGGCTTATTGCTTGATTCAGCCCACACCCTTAATCCCTTTAAAACGTTGATGTGTTGTGCGTGTTGGCAAAGCTCTCACCTGTAAAGCTGCCTACGTGTAGGCCTACACCTAGCTTCTGAAAGTAGTGTATGCGACGATGGCAATTGACTAAACAGTCACGTTTCGTAGGCTGCAAGAAAGCCTAGATTGCTCTCCTTCTCACAGCCGATAATAATCTGAATTTTTATTTCCGCTGCCTAGTCCGAAAATGTTTCCAAAAAAGGACAATATACATCATCAGTTATTGGCAACATCTCGATAATGCGTTGCGCGAGTGTAGCCAACCGAAGACCAACAATGACACGCATGATCAGGCATAGGAGAGTCAATACTACACGAACAAGTCTTTAAAAAGTAGTACGAAGAATCGCATGAAACTAACGACCATCGAGTGGGTTGCTAATTTTCAAATGCAGGCCTAGGATTTTACGTATGAATATATATATATATACATATATACATATATACTTATAAGTTTTTACATACCGGTTGTCTTATAATTTTGTATAGATATACTGTATACGCACACACAGGCCCACTGCCATCTTCATCCTTATACCTTTCAGCTCTACACCATCTTGCTCACATTCGATTAAATCAAGGTGTTGACTTCGCCACTCTTTTTGCAGACCTTGCAATTCGTGATTGCAATAGAGCAGTAGTGAAAACACACCACATATCTGCATTATAAGTACGCATTCAATTCGAACATTTTATTTCAGAGCGTAGCAGAGGATTCGACACAACTGCTTCGTACAGCTGTAAGTATGACTGTATAAGAGATAAAGTTCCCAGTCTGTTTTGGAAATGTTGCCAAATCGTATTAAATTCTCGATATTGTCAGTGCCGCAGTTACGACAGAGATGTGTTAAGAAAATTGGTCGGTTGAAACGATGCATCTTCAAAACATCTAAACCGGTATCGTAAGACTAAGCGTAGGAGTTGTTCACGAGCGCTGCGTCGTATCAGAGGGGTTAGCCACAGATCGATTTCCATTGGTTACCAGAGTAAGCAGAGAAGGGAGCTAGAGGAGCTGATAAGGCGGGTTTCGTTGATGATGAGAAAGCTTGAAAGGCGTCGAATTGGGCGACTGAATTTTCTATTAGTTCTAGACGCTTAATTTGGGTGGATTCGAGGTTGAGGAAAACAGGAATTACAGCAGTCAAGTTTGAGTGGAGGTAGCAATAGTGGAAGCAGTTTTAAAGTGAGGCATGGGTGGAGGAAGTCACAAATGTGCATGAATCGGGTAACGAATATGCATGAATAGGTCACGAGCACGCATGAATGTTTAGCATTTCTTAATAGGGACCGACGTCGCTTATAGTCTCTTGGCGATTTGGAGCAAGTTTCTGTAAGCTTCTATAGGTTTCAGCCGAAAACATCAACAATTCTCAAATGTTTGCAGTTATTGATATTTGACTTTAGTGTAAAGTGATGTTTCATTACTACGGTTTCGATTGGCGCTCATCACTTTGTTTTAGCACTGCATGGTCACATATGGCTCCATTACGTTCATTGAGAAGACTGATTTGCTGCTAATTTATAAGTGTGAGTCCGGTTGTTGTTTAATTGTTCGTCTAAATGATTTTAATTTCGTATTCGGAGATAGTTGATTATTTGTTGGGCTACAGTTGATCGACTTGAATGCTGATCGATGACTTTTTGCTTTTAGTGAAATTTGGGATCAGGCAGGATGAGATCAGCTTCTGTAGCGGCGGTGGTTGTTCTGATGGTGCTTCGAACAGCAGCAGCGCGATCAGGTCGGTAGTCAGATGGTGTTGAAAGACATTTAGGTAGCTGGACAGTGATGATCCAACAACGACTTATGAGTTTTGTCTAGTCACGATGATTTTTGTCACTATAGGCTACTCTGCGTCAGATGGTTTTAAAGGCATCGGATGTGCTTGACAATGAAGATCTTACTCTACAACCTTATCCGTAAACTTTATTGGGAACCTTACGGTGCCTCATTAGTATCCCACGTGGCCTAGGCTAATATGAGTTCCATAGGAGCCCCAAATGGGCATACTTGTAGGGTACACAGCTGATGAGTGTAGTCTCTTTTACTAAATTTGCATCTACTTGTGTTTAAACAACGGCGCAATGCAGACACATACTTTTCCTAAGTTTGCTGAAGTCCCTACGTTGACCAAATTTCTGGGGTAGTATGATCGCAAGTCGACAGTTACTTTACTAGACTTGTGGTAGTTCGAGAAGGCCTAATTTCAAGAATTAGCCTATCGATTCCGGTATAATTATTATACGATATTCGGAATTTACGCTGGCCAAGAGAGAGAAAAATATTCAAATTTCTTTCTTAGGAACTTCTTTTGTCGCTCTTTGGTGCTGAAGCTCTAGAGTCAAGTGGTTTCCACATCGTGGTTTCTCAATAATAAGATAGGTTTTTATGCGGTTCTGTGATATATATTTCAGAAACGACTACGCCTACTCCACCTCCTCCAACACCCACTCCACCTCCTCCAATTACCACAGATGCAAAACCCACACCGCCTCCTCCAACTACCACAGATACAACAACCATTCCACCTCCAACAACCACTCAGTGTCCTATAACGGACTGCTTCTTCATAGGATGTCGTACAGTTCCCGGACCAGATGGATGTCTCACATGCGACTGCTCGACCTATAACTGTGATGTAAGTAACTTATTTACTACATTACACGTTAGGCTTCTTTCTGACTAAGACAATTACGTGAGTGCATGTACATGTATATACTGTATCATCGATGCAATCGAAGAAAGAGAGACAAGCTCGCCCAAGTGAGGAATCGCTGATCACAGCATTCGGTCAGCAAAATCGAGTCAATAAAATAGGCCTTAAGATTGTTATTGTAATCGAGAATTTATATAGCGCCACTCAAAATCAGAGGCGCTCCCGATCCGGGCCGGTGTCTTCACTTGCAAAACAAAATGTTTTCAAGTGCTTGCGAAACTGGACAGGAGAGAGAGGGGAGGCGAGCCTAAAGGCCTAAGGGAGGCTGATGATTGGTGATTGAGTCTCTATTAATATATTGCTGAAATGTCAGCAGGTAGACACTTACATTTCATTGGGGTTGAATTTGTTAAATCGCGGTGCCAGAATTCATACTGATAGTCCTTAATGTCGGGGACAGATAAACGGGTCTGGGTGGCTGATTACAAAGTCTTTTGTGGCTGGTAAGGCTGTGAGGAAGATTACAGTTAAGGGGATTGACTAGCTGAAAGAAAGCTGTGTCAGGTGAGCTGATAAACGGAAAGTCGACAGGTGTACTTTGCCAGTGGAAAGTGATGTGTTCAGATATGCGGGTTCTTGTCACCAGTTCGGCAAACGAGTTAAGGATGCGCTGCAGTTGGCCAATCATAGAGATTTATATGCCGCACAGTAACGAGTTGCTGTAGTCGAGTTTTGATCTGACTAAACACACTATCAGCTATCGTATGGGTAAATTACGACTACAGGATTGAATATAACGCAGGACTTCATATGGACCACTATCATTTAAAGATAGGCCCAACCGGTGAGGCGCTGGTTGAATGTCGTCTGAGAGTGGGTTCTCGTTCCAAAACGCTTATTCCCGGTATAAGCTTAGAGAAGTTCACACCCTCAATGTTTCAAGGCTCCTGGCATCAATTTATCTAATGACAGCATTTGTTACAAATATTCGACCATGCACTTAGAGGGCGTTCAAAAACAAGCGAGAAAAACAATTTAGAAATACGACGATCGAGGGCGATTATGACTAGGGCATAACCGGAAATCGCCTCGGACATTCGCCTCGGCCAAATATCCAGTATTTGGCACTACTCGGAAGTATTCGCTGCGGCAAATACTGCACACGCAAATAGTTGCAAGTAAAATTTTTAAACATATTCAATAAACTTACGTATATAAATGTTCAGCCTTAAAACAACTAAGTCCACAACGGAAGTCAAGTACATTTCATTGATTATTTATTTCTAAAATTCGAACTGTATTAGTCAGTTATTACAGGTAGAGAAATGGTACTCGGTTCGTACCCGGATCCGGCAAATAATGCATCCAAATACTCGGATTCGGTACTCGGTGGAAAATGTCTACCCGGTTATGCCCTAAATATGACGGTCTAGTGTGTTTTGTAGAACGTGACATGTAGTCCGGATGAAGTATGTGTCATGCAAGACGTCGAATGTGGTACGCCAATGTGTTTACCTGAGCCAACCTGCGTTCCACTGCAGTACGGTAGGCTCACTCATAATAAACTACAAACAGGTAAATAATTCTATGTGCTATATATGAGGCGGTCCGATTAAAGTTGGTACATAAAATACTTGCCTATTAATTTTAGTTTGCTGTTCTTGCGCGAGTGAAAAATACTTTAAATAAATAAATAATAAATTACAGTAGGCCTACGTTGATTTACGATGCTGTTTTAGTAAAAAGTGAGTTTAAGTATTGTAATCGTATCATAATCGCAAAATCATTACAGCGCACAAAAAGTGAAGAAGCAGGAAGCACCCTATTCACAGGCATTTAGGCTAAACATAATCGATAGCCGGGTTCGTTTCTCCACGAAACACCAGTCGATTACTTAAGAAACTAGAATTAGTTTCGCGTGCATTGAATGATGCCACTGACTGTTATTTAGCTAGGCAAATTATGCAAATAAATTGATAAAGAATCACCATACACATATTTCTAGGTAGCTTCCCAGTATGTTATACATATCATAGTTAGTTCTAAATCAATACGTTAGACAGAGAAGCTCTGCAATCATGTACTTTGTTGGCGGTCTTTTCACCCTAAAATGCTAACAATGCAACAACCATCGATTGAGAACCCTAAAATGCTAACAATGCAACAACCATCGATTGAGAACATAGGATTATCTGTGGAATAAAACTTCAAACGATGACCATTATGTCCGGTCCGTTGTTGTCTGTGAAAAAGTGCACTGCTATCTAAGCAGTAGGCCTACGTATGTGCATCGATCTAAATTAATGCTGGTCAGATATCTAAATAAATCCACAAGTATATATCTAAATAAGTACACAATCAACAGATTTTTATCCCTTGTTTCATTATAAGTCAAAGTTGATTAGCTACTTTATTTTCTCCTCTCTTTTTAAATCCGATTTGTAAAGAAAGAAAAAGAATTCAGCTGCTGCCTATACCCCTAAGCCGAAATTTTCCTGATTAACGGCTGGCTTGAGCAAATTTACGGCTGGTTTTTCGGCTAGCCGTAAAAGAGCGTAAACTACCTTTTCGGCTAGCCGTAAATTTTTACGGCTAGCCGAAAAGGTAGTTTACGCTTTTTAAACGCGTAAACTACCTTTCTCGACTATAAGTGCATCAATCATTAACACAGTAATACAATATACACTAGGGACTACTTTTAAATCGAAAGGTGGGCAATATTCACTCAGTCTGAAAATAATTGTAGAAATAAATTCAAATAATTATGTTAAGAAATAAACGGACATTTTATGTTTTCAGTTCACATACGTACATTGCATCGAATTCACATTCAATTACGATTTACGAGTATGTAAAACTGACTGGAAGTTAGAACCACATAATAATAGGGCTACCAGACATGCATTAATAGGTGTAGGCCTAGCCGCATAGCGAGAGAAAAAAGAAACAGATACACAGAAACAAAAAAGTGAAAATTCTGGTAATAGACTGCAGCCACTTTTGAAGCAGAGTAGTAAGAGTGTGCACTCTGCACTAACTTACATAAGAGATAATTAGAAATATTTAACTTTGAATATAAAACCGGAAGTAGAACTCGGAATATATGCAACTATAGGACAGCCTGGACAGGCCCTTACAATAGACGATGAGACGGCCATGTGACTGACGTCAGCACTTACCGCTCATTGAACACTAAGTACAAATTAGCAAGCCAGCCTGGAAACTTTATAATCACAACTGTGTGTATCTTCTAGCGAACTTTTTTCCGGCGGCTAGCCGTGAAATAACTCTCGGCGGTTTTTCGGCTAAGCCGTAAAATTTCCGGCGGTTTATCGGCTTGCAGAAATTTTTTCGGCTCGGCGGCTAACGGCGGAGGCTTAGGGGTATGCTGCTGCCCATGGGCTTTCCTTTCCCAAATGCCGAACCATTCGCTCCTTAGGCTATGTCATTGCTTACAGCTGTTTACATATACAATGAAAATTTTAAAATAATTAGGTGAAAATTTATAATAACAATAATAATTTCCTTCAGACGATCCAATTTTTTTCGTCTTTGCGTCCTGATTTTGAATCTGGCGAGTTATCCGAAATTGAAAATTTTATGCCAAGCTATGTCACACTAATGCGAGTTGTACAATTGTAATCAGATTGTTTTAATTCATGTTGAAAGAGGCGTGAAATTAATAATTAGCATTGCTCCATTTACTTTGCCTTACCTTTTGTAGTCACGCCCCCAGAGACGACCACAAAGACGACAACAGAGCCAACAAGGCCTACCACTACCACGTGTCCACCCATCACATGTGACGACCCACTCGGCTATTTGGGGGAGGGGTCAGATGGATGTCCGATATGTATCTATGGTGATAGGGGGTGTATGGTAAGACATACTGCTAAACCAAAATTGAATCAAACAAAAACCATCTTCCTCATGATCGTCGTCCTTGAATTTTGTGTCACAGCATTCGCTTCAATTATTTCTTCCGGTCTTTGCTAGTTCCTCTCATAAATAAATCCGAAAGGTCCCGCCCTCACATGAAGGAGCTAGTTTATAGATTATTACAGTGCTTTTTCTGGAAGAAAGGTTTCGGAACTGAATAATATATTCCGGAACGGAACAAATATGGACGTGTTGAAATCCCGAGAAAACGGGATTGGGGGTTGTGAAAGGGTCTCAATAAATACTGAAAACAGTTCAAAACACTGCTAGAAAAAACACTGCTAGGATGAAAGTCAATAAACGTGTCCTTAAGTCGTCAAAGACTGAATTTCTGCCATTGAGCATAACTGAATTTCTTTGGCAAACACACTGGTTTCGAGTAACCTTACTTCCACACCACATGCACAGCTCCATTTTCTTCGGCCTTGGCTTTATTACGGCGCTATATAAATCGTATTATCATTATTATTTTTTGCCGCCCGAGGTGTGATCCTCAGGCTCTTAGAGATTAAGAAGGTGCGTGGTTAAAATGGTTAAACGTGGTTAAAAATATTATTATTATTATTATTATTATTAAATATTATTATTAAATATTATTATTAAATATTATTATTATTATTATTATTATTATTATTATTATTATTATTATTATTATTATTATTATTATTATTATTATTATTATTATTATTATTATTATAATGCTATCGTTATTTTAAAAGCATCGATATTGTTTGGAATAGTTTAGAAACGTTGGGATGGACACTAGGGTGGGACAAAAAGTGAAAAAATCTGGAGTTGAGTTCCCGGACAAACCTAAATCAAAGGTTCATGTTAAAGTCGATATTGCACCAAAAATGGATTTCTGATATATATCACCGTTTTCTCGCAACTTTGTCTGAAACACCAGCCCAAAAACGCAATATGTTGTAAAATGAGAGCCGCTCTTACATCAGCCGGCTTAATGGTTATGATTTCCAAATTCAGAACCCAAAGTTAGAGCTACAAACAACAATGAGTAAAAAAATAAATGAAAAAGCATCTGGCACAGTACTGGAGTGTAAGTGTTTTAACTTAGTTAAGGAAATCAGCTTTGTTTCTATAGTTGGCAAGTCCAATCTTGATTTCTTCATTTGATTGATAACACCGTGGCGTGAGTCATGTCCATGAACTCGGCCTCAGACTGCAGAAACTCTACTTAAACTGTCCTCTTATCTCTATTCTCTAGTAGCTACACTGCGTTTGACAGATCCCAGATCTTGTTGCTTGTTCTATTTGACATCTCTGCTGCCTTTGACATGGTTGACCATGAGATCCTCCTGCAACGTCTCGAGTTCTCAAGTGGTCTCAGGGGCTCATCTCTTCTTTGGTTCCGGTCCTATCTTACAGATCGCACACAAACGATAATCTGGGGTGACTCCAGAACACACTGGGTTACTGTCAAGTTTGGTGTCCCCAGGGATCAGTACTTGGCCCACTACTTTACCTTCTTTAATCAGCCGATGTTACCTCCAGCTTTGTAACGCATTTAACCACTGGCCGCCTCTATGCTGATGACGCTCAGGTGCATGGGTCTCCGTATGCTCAGCTGTTTCTTACTGCTCGCATTGATGCTCTCTTTCATGACCTTCAAGCATGGCTGTCCTTAAACATGTTTTCTTTAAACCCAGCAGAGACCCAATTGATTTAGTTTGGCACTCGTCAACAACTGGCCAAGGTTGACTACCCTCTTTTATCTCAAAGCTTTCCTTTTTATACATTCTCTGCATCTGACCGTAACCTGGGTATAATTCTTGATAGCTCCCTTTCTTTTTCTGACTATATCTCTAATCTTGCCCGCTTGTGCTACTACCATCTCCGACGTCTCAAGGCTATCCGAAGATCTGTCTCCTCTCCAGTCTTTACTCCCATTGTCTATGCCTTTATCTGCTCTCGCATTGATTACTGTAACTCCCTCTTTGTTGGCCTCCCAAAGTCCATCTCTCCCCTCTACAATCTGTTCTTAAAGCAGCTGCCAGACAAATCACCCGTCTCCCACGATTCTCCCATATTTCCACATTCATGTTTGAACATCTTCACCGGATTCCTCTTACTGCCCGCATCCAACTAAAGGTACATATATGACTTATTTGTTCCCCAGTGAGAAAGGTGATGGCCCAGTCTCGTTCCAACTAAAGGTACTCATCCATATTTGCCGATCTTACCTGGGTCTTGCTCCTAAATACTTCTGTGATCCACTACGTCTTCCTACTTCAGCTAGCTCCCTTCGCCCTCTTCGCTCCTCTGATCGACTTGACTCATTTGTTCCCCCAGTGAGAACGGTGATGGCCCAGTCTCGTTCCTTTGTTACCATTGGCCCTTCATTGTGGAATCAGCTTCCTCATTCGGCCCGGGCTGCAGTACTATCCGGTGGTCCTGCCACAGCTTTTCGTTGTCTTTAAACTTGCCTTTATTCCCGAGAACTTTCGCACTGGGAGCGCCTTTGATTGGTGGGAACTTGGTAGAGGCACTTATAAGTTTTTAAATACAATACAATACAATACAATATCGTAGTGTAGTGTGTAGTGTGTATTTTGTGTATTAAAGTGATTGTGTAATATATTATAGTCGACATTAATGAGTTTCTATGACCCTATTGTAATAAGATTTATGAATTTGTTATTTATTTCTAATGAACTACATGACGTCACACATTTTTTAAAGTTGCGACCCCTAGACATGATACAAAATATGAAAATTAATTATTTCATTAACCAGTAGATGAGGGAGCTTCTATGTATCATTGTCTGGTTGAGGCAACAGCTATTTGTCCCACCCTAATGGACACTCCTCGGCTCCTGGCATTATTTTTTTTTGCCCCAAGGTACATATGATCCCTCGGGGACTTAGATATTAGACTATTATTATTATTATTATTATTATTATTATTATTATTATTATTATTATTATTATTATTATTATTATTATTATTATTATTATTATTATTATTATTATAATTATTATTATTATTATTATTATTATTATTGTTGTTGTTGTTATTATTATTATTATTATTATTATTATTATTATTATTATTATTATTATTATTATTATTATTATTATTATTATTATTATTACTGTTGCTCATTCTTGTCGATATAATAAGAAATATTATAAGCCTACTTATACTCGAAGGAGGTAAGGACTCTTTAGCTAAACCCATAGCTATTACGTCAACATTTGAACATAACCTTCCTACTTAAATATTAAAGGTATTGGCAACCTGGTAGGAAAAAGATTTGTTTAGAAATGGGGTTCACAGTTTATAAAACATTGAATCTGGCCAACGACAATAATTAAATTCAGCTATCATTGCACTGAAATGTAATAACTTTCAATACTTATAATCATTCAACCAGGTCATCTGAATACTTGTCTTGCCTAAAATATTGTTCTGGTGTATGAGTATTTTTAGTATTGCACGTAGATTTTGGCAATATGATCCTCTATCGGTTTGTCCTGTTCAGTCGATTATATCATTTCGTTCAGAACTTAAGATTACCGTTTTGAAATTCATTAACATAGGCTGTTTCTCTATATATCTAAGTGGATCAATCCTGTGAAATTTGGTCTGATCACGTCTTATATTTGGTACGTCAGTCGTTGATGCTTTTGGCGATAAATGTGCTAACTAATGAAAATTACACAGATGCATGCAAGCACGCACAGCAACATACAACTAGCTTTTTGTTGTGAGTTCCTAAATGATCGAATCAAGTTCACAGAGTCAGCTGTGAATGAAAGCGATCCAATCTGAATATGGATTTACCTACAAATCAGATAACCTCATTAAGGAAGGGATCTGAAGCAGTTCTTTCTGTTCGATAGGTCATGTCTTGTGGTCATGATAAAGTATGTGTCGACCAGGAAGAATATCCGTGGTATTATTGCGTTCCATTGCACGGTAAAGCCTACAATTTATTAATCAAGTTATTTAATCACCAGAATTTCCATGATTAACAATCCACATAAAATACCAATGTTAACTAGATTCTTAGTCTCGTAAACCAGTGAAACTTACTTCTCAACCTTTTAAGACAGCAGGTCCTGCATATCTCAAAGCTGGCCATCACTTTTCAAAATAATGATAATTAGTTCAAGAATCTTTTATACACTACCTGCCTCTGCTGGGTTTCTCACCTCACATGATATTGTGCGCATTTTCTGAAAAAGTCTCGCAGGTGGTAAATACGTGAGAAGATCCATAATGAAGAAAAGCTGATTGCCCGAAAGTTCTTTTGCTCCTGCATTAATCAGTTCTTGCCACCTCTTCGTGAGGACAAGCACTTGCTTCGCAGAGGACATCCTTTCTTGCTACATAAATCTAAACTGTTAAATAGTAGTCGATGTATCTTTAGTTATATTTAGTTAGATTTAGTTGTGCATACAATGTCATGTGTGACTTTATAATCTGCTCTTATTATAGTTTATTTAAAAAAATTCATGTAAACGTTGCAAACAATCTAACGCATGTGTGTTTGTCATATGCAAATAAAGGCTACTTATTTACTTACTTACTTATTGTTCAGAGTCCCGAGATTCGTCAGTTGTTTACGAGAAAGGAATTGCGTGCCTCTCTTAAGCTGAACGATGGGACACGAGATTTTTACTTACCTTGAACCAGCGGCATAGGCCTAGCCAGTCTTGTTGTCAAGACCTTAAACCTCAAGACCAAGACCAAGACCAAGACCTTGAACCTCAAGACCAAGACCAAGACCAAGACCAAGACCTTGAACCTCGAGACCAAGACCAAGACCAAGACTTTGAACCTCGAGACCAAGACCAAGACCAAGACCTTGAACCTCAAGACCAAGACCAAGACCAAGACCCAAAAAATCGAAATCAGGTCAAGACTTCTAAAAATTGTCAAGTCGAAATATTCGCTATTTTAATGAAAACATGAGTCTTTTATTTTATTCAAGCAAATTAACTTTAAATGCAGACTGCAGAGAAATCCGAATTTGTATTCAAAAGTCCTTCACGCAAACTCTTATACCAAATGCCTTTTGTATTTTATAAAAATCAATTCGCTCAGAATTTTCTGACCAAGACGTGCCTGGTGGGCCTCATAAAATTCTGCCATGTGAAAAAAATACGTTCTACAGGTGCTGAAGTCGCTGACACACACAGAGTAGCTTTTCAAGCACTGGATGTAAATGTAGGCCTACAGCTAGTGAGTCCTTTTGAAATCTTCCCATGGTTTATCATACCGTCTGATACAGAATAACTGTTGCTGCTGCCAATGGGTTTTCCTGACCAACATGACTTGTATCCATCCATAGATATTGGTCGTATGATGCAAGCAGGCTTGATACAGAATTCTTGAGTTCTGTTAATGACTGCTCATATTAACAGCCGGTCTTGGTCTTGGTCTTGCGAGACCAAGACCAAGACCTTGAACCTCAAGACCAAGACCAAGACCAAGACCTTGAACCTCAAGACCAAGACAAAGATCAAGACCTTGAACCTCAAGACCAAGACCAAGACCAAGACTTTTAAAAACGAACTCGAGTGCACTCGAGACCAAGACCTTGGTCTCGAGGACAACAAGACTGGGCCTAGCTAGGTGTATCTGGTAGTTGGCATTCGGGGTTTGTGCTAGCAATCACTCGCTCCACCTCGCCCGCACTATACAATTTGAATTAGCAATTATTGTGAAAAACATCATGTGTTGAACATAAATATTATTGTCGACATAGTATCATTACATTCACCCAAAACTGACATCGCCATTTTCTCCGTTCGTTAAGATAAGACCTACTGTAGCTCGCTTCTTACTAGTGTTACATAGTCAACCATGCAAAGAGGCTCAGAACACTATGGCAACGGTCGTTACTACATCATTATGATAACAAAACCTCAATACTTAAATCATTGCATTGGTGTCCTGTTCAGATAAGAATCTGTTTCAGTTGGGGTTCGTGATTTCTAAAACATTAATCTGTAGTCAACCACGGTATTTAAAATAATTTCATTTTCTCAGTTCTAATCGCTATTAAACAAGGCAGTCTGATTGCCTTTCTCTGGCCACAACTAATGAGGGAAATATTGTTGGTGAACGGGCTTTTCAGTGGTTGCGTGCATATTTTGGAATTGTCTCCCTATACCTGTTTGTTCTACTCAGACACTTGTGGCGTTTCGTTCTCATCTTATCTTTTTCAAATTGCTTTTCCAACGAAAGCTGTTTCTCTCTCTTGGTGGACTGATCGTCTAGATGTTGCTCTGATTACGCAATCGTTTGATCTCTTGTGGGGACGTCCATTAATTATGTCAACAAAATTGGGGAGGGAGGGGTTTGAAAAAGTTTGACAATTCTTGACAAGGGGAGGAGGTTCAAGACAAATTGACGTCAACAATAATTTTATCAAAACGCAATCATGGATTCCGAAAGTCTTTATGAGTGATCTATAAATTTTTCTGTCTGTAATTTAATCAAACGCGATATTTTCTTCATTTTAAATTGTATTGTTCGAAGATTAATGAGAAAATGCGCTGCATAATCTCTTAAATGCGAATATCCTGGGTTCTTTTTGAAAATCTAATATTTCGAGTTTCTTTTTCGATGGAAAGATAATTTGTTTTCTCGGGGGGTGGGGGGTGGAATTTTGACATAATTTTATTAGGAGATCCTTCAATGTTTCACAGTTGTTGACAAGGGGAGGGAGGGAGGGGGTTTAAAAAACTGCCTAAAATTTGTTGACATAATTAATGGACGACTCCTGTGCAGTTTACGCCGGCGCTATAGAAACATGAAGAGACCTATTTGATATTTCCTGATCTGGTCTAGTTTTAAAATCTTATAATTGATAAAGATAGGATAAGTTAGCAGGTAGACTGTTGCGTAGGATAAGCTAATTCTTTGGTCGCTCTTTGGTGCTGATGCTCGAGCTAAGTTGTTTCCGAATCGTGGTTTCTCAATAATATGACAGATTTGTATACGCTTCTTGTCATTTATATTTCAGGAACGACAGATGCAAAACCCACTCCACCTCCTCCAATTACCACAGATGCAACACCCACTCCACCTCCTCCAACTACCACAGATACAACAACCATTCCGCCTCCAACGACCACTCAGTGTCCAATAGCGGACTGCTTTTACATAGGATGTCGTACAGTTCCCGGATCAGATGGATGTCTCACATGCGACTGTTCGACCTATAACTGTGATGTAAATTACTTTTCTATCACAATACACGCGAGGCTTCTTTCTCACACTCACAAATTTACACATGAATGCATGTATATCATCTATACAACTGAATAATCTATATAACTGAAGAAAGAGAGAAAGGCGCGCCCGAGCGAGGAATCGTTGGATCACAGCAATAGATCAGGAAAATCGAGTCAGTAAAAATAATGCTTGAGACGCTTGCTGATTGTATATCTGTTAAGAAATTTGTTCTATTGTTAGCAGATATAGACTGTTGCATTTAATTTGGGTGGAATTTCGTAGTTCATTCTGGTAGTATGTCAGAGACAGATGAATGTTTCTGTGTAGCTGATCACAAAGAGCGCTGTAATTGAGATAGAGTTAAGGGGATGGAATCATGGAATAGCTGAAAGTCGTTTCGGGTGAGCTGATTACCCGAAAGATGACAGGTGTACTTTCCCAGCAGAAAGTGTGTGACTAAACATGCGGGATCCTCTCCCAAGTCCGGCAAACGAGTTCAGGATGCACTGCTGTTGGCCAATCCTAGAGATTTATGTGCTGCAACGTTGATTGTTTCAAGGCTCTTGATCAATATTTATCTAAAGGCAGAATTTATTACAACTGTCGACCATGAACAGACTTAGGCTATAGGGCGGTCGAAAAGAAGATAGAAGGAACAGTTTAGAAATACGACATGCGATGGCAATTAAGACGTTCTATTGTGTTTTTGTAGAACGTGACATGTGGTCCGGGTCAAAGATGTGTCATGCAAGACGTCGAATGTGGTACGCCAATGTGCTTACCTGAGCCGACCTGCGTTTCTCTGTACGGTAGGCTGGGTCATAGTAAAGTAATAAAAGGTCAAATTTTCAATGTGCTACATTACATCTACCTGTCCGATTAAAGTTGCTACATAAAATACATTCCTATTAAATTTTGCTCTGCTGACTTTGCGTGTGTTTTTAAGTTCTTTAAATACATCAAGTAATAATAAATAAATTACAGTATATCGATTTACGATGTCTTAATAGATATGAGCTTAAGCATTGTGGACGTCTCTCTACGAAACACGTCGATTACTTAAGAAATTAGAATTTCAGTGCAATGACTGACACTAATGGCTGTTGTGTAGTTATATTGAAGGGGCGAGTCATTTGAAAGACCGACCACCATACACATCTTGACACGTATATGGAAAGCTATGCAGCATAATGTTAAATATTACAATGAGTTCTCAGTCAATATGTTAGATAGAGAAGCTTTGAAGGCATACACTTCAGTTGAACCTTTCTGCAAATCTGACAATGCAAAAGGTATTATTTTTGCCCCAGTAAAACGTAGCCTTAACTAAAAAAATTTAAGTTTACTAACAGTTATCAACTTTTTAGCTAACTTTTGCCCATCATTAGCAGGTTGATATGTCTATGTGCACAGAGGCGCGTTTACAGAAAACGGGGCCCTAGGCGCAAACGTTTTACGGGCCCTAGGTGCAAACATTTTAGGGGCCCTTCAGAACTTGTATTAGCCCAAAAAAAGAACAATTATAAATTACAATAATATAGGGCCTACTTTTATGGGAATGCTAAACTGCATAAAATTGAAAATATGTTATTTTAAAATAATTCAAAATTGCAAAATGTTATTTTTTATAACTGAAAAGAATATTTTAATTCGTTCGGGGGCCCTCCGAGATTTGGGGCCCTAGGCGCGTGCCTAGTGCGCCTACGTGTAAACGCGCCTCTGAGGTGCACCGCACAATTATGCGGTGTCGTGTGTCTATATACTTTTTAGGCGACGATCTAAATTAATGCTTATCATAAATATTATAAGACTATAGGCAAATATATACATATGAGGCCGAGTCAATAGCTGTCCTTATCTACGCCACTGAATTCAACCATTTGTATACTTAAATCAAATGTTGAAATAATTAAGTGGCAATTGCGTGTTCTTACACCTCTGCCACTGGGGTTTTCATCTGACTTTTCTTTCTCAGTCTTCTGCTGTTCAGCAGGTTTGTGACATGGACGACCTCGTGTTCCCCTCCTCCCTCCTCCATCCTGTTCGGTTTGTGAGGACTTCGCTTGATGACGAACGTCAGTTAGGGTTGCACTTGATTTGTCCATATCATGTCTTGGGAAATAGCCGAGGTGGTTTCCCGTTGCCTTCCTCGCGGTTTGAGTAGTGGCCTTGTACGCCGCTCACGTTAGCCAGCTGTTTCAGGGTTCCTGCTGAGCCTTTCCACTTCGCGTAGCGCCCAAGGTGGTACTTCAGAAACCTTCACCACTGATGGCATCTGACTTAGCTATTCGAAATTGAGAGTTTGTTACCAAGCCATGCCACTATATAGCCAGGTTTGCACAATTGAGTAATACAGTTGTTGATGTTCCTGTTGAAGATGCGTGAAATCTATTAGCATTGTTTCATTTATCTTAACGTTCCTTCTACAGGTCCGACCACAGAGACGACCACAGAGACGACCCTAGGAACGCCTCCGCCTCCGCCTACGTCCTCGACTCCGCCTACGCACTCGGCTCCGCCTCCTACAGTCTGTCCACCAATCACCGAGTGTGTTTGCAGCATAGATTACCCTCCAGGGAAATGTCCGTCTTGCGTCTGTGATGCCAATTGCTGGGTAAGAAACACTGCAACAAAACACCAAAAAACAACATAAAGTCATCTTCCTTATGATCTTCATCTTCGCATTTTGTATCACAATGATCATTAAAATTATACCGGGTGGCCCATTAAAAACGTTCCCAAACTTTGTTAACCTGGCAAAAATCTAATTTCAGATATATCGAATTTTAATTTATACCAAAATGTTAAGCAATTATTTCTGTGCACAAATGTCACATTTCAAGAGAGTACGTTTATTATGTCACACCCTGCGGCAAGGTTATGACGTCATACCTGTTTACAAATTTTGCACAAAACTACGTCATTTATTTCGCCGCGAAGTAACGAGAGCATCTTGATTAAACTAGTCCTCGAAGTAGTAAACATTAAAACATGGTGTTTTCAAATGATGATCTCGCTGTTATTAAGATATCATTTGAGGAGAAGGGTTGGCGAGGCAAGCGAATCGTTCAGGAATATCCGCGTTAAAACTGGTCAAGACAAAGCATAAACCGAGTCATTAATAAGCTTATTGAAACTGGTAGCGTTGCTCGCAAGCCTGGAAGTGGTCGTCCAACAACTGCAACGACTGAGAGTGTAGAGCAGTTGTGTCAATCGCAGGAAAATGCGCCTGGCACACATCAATCTCAGCGCAAAATGACCAGCACTCTGAACATTTCACGTAGCTCAGTAAAAAGAATTCTTTCTAAGAAGCAGTTGAAGGCATACAAACGAATGCCAAAAACAAGATTGACAACTGACGTTAAAAAGAAACGCAATGTTAGATGTCGTGCGCTGTATACTCGATTTTCAAAATCTTATATTAAGAACATAGTCTTTACAGATGAGAAGGATTTCACACTGGAAATACATTTTAACAGATAGAATAGCCGCGTTTACGGCTCTAGCAATGAACGAAAGTCCTCAATTGCGCCAGAAGACTTTATCATGAGACTAGTCGTTTCTCTAAGAAATTAATGGTATCTGCTGGAGTTTCGATGCAAAATGGTCTCTATTAGACGACACACAAATACAGAAGTCAATAGGACAGTGGAAACAGCGTTTAAGGGTCGTTACAAGAGAAGGCGGAGGATCAATTAAACATTTGTTCGCGTGAAACGTCATCATAAAACAACTGTGCAAAATTGTGACCATGAGTCATACAGTTCTAACAACAATTTCTCTCAAACTGTTGAGTATTTTGCGCTAAATTTTGGCTGTGTTGTACAAATATGAATTATGATTAGTTTGATGTACTATGATTCAATTTAATTTAAAATTGTTTAATTGCCAGGTTAACAAAGTTTGGGAACGTTTTTAATGGGCCACCCGGTATATTCATCTATACATTTATGCAACGACACGTTCATTACCTCTCAATGCGCTCGCTAGCACAAGTGGTATTGAAGTTAGTGGAGAACAGCAAGTTCATCCGTGGACAGCTACTTCTCGTATAGCCGTTAAAGTCATTATCCTTAAAGTTTTATCCCAGAACGTTTTCCTAGAATGAGGAGGGTATTTGTCAAAAAGAGTTTGGTGTTCCCCTACTTGCCTACTAAATTATATAAAATAACCCTCTACAGATTTAGACAATTTCTTATCAACAATTTCATGGATCGTTTAAGCAACTGAATTACCACTACATATTTAACCACATAGGCCGACAGTACTGTAGTGAATATAAAGACAGATCTAATGCAAACAGTAATAAAGAGAAAACTAAGTCTCTTTGGGCATATAATTATGTAGAATGGACGACAATAGAAAAATAAAAACTGTGATGATGGGAATTATGGATGGAAATGGGCGGTGGGGCAGACCCAACAGAGAGTGGGCAGACGACATCGAAGACTGGTGTAAACAAGATCTGCACAACTTAAGAATATTAGCACAAGACCGAGGACTTTGGAAAAAAAATGATTAAATATGCATTGGACACCTACGGGCCTTTGGCCCATGGATCCTGATGATGATGATGATGACGATGATGATGATGATGATGATGATGATGATGTTCAGCTTTTCTCCACTGCCTTTGAGGGGTGCGGTCTTGAATAACGCCATTCTACCATTCCTTAACTCATCAAAGACTGTGCCATTGAGTACAAGTGAATTTTTCTGGCAAACTCAATGTAACTCACGTCATGTTGGAATTAAAAAGAGAAATATGCTGAAACTCGAAAGAGTTCAGAACTCTGTGACTTGGCCCATTACTAATGCGTCAAAATATGAACACATGGCGCCTGTGCTCAAATCATTGTATTGATATCCTGGTAAGAAAACGATTTGTAAAAAAATGAGGATTATAGCTCATTAAACTCTGAATTTTGGCCAACTACAATACTTAAATTCAGTCATCATTCGACTGTGACACCACAGTATAAATAATTACACAGTACGTCGACTCCCATCGCTGCCTGTTGACTAGTTTTTGGGGTGACGCCATTTTTAAACTGAGCTTTTGAATTATAGATTTAAGCTGAAATTAACGTTAAAAATCATATTGTTTATTCTAATGAAGTCCTCGATGTTGTTGTAATGTCTAAAAAATATTTTATGTGATGGATTCCGGTGTATCGGCGTGTAGTCCTCAATGTTGTTGCAACGTTAAAAATATTTGATGTTATGGGTTCCGGCGTATCGAAGTGTAAAAGCTCATTTTCAAAATGGCGGTCGGTCACACATTCTGACTGCTGCATCGACCGGCAGTCGACGTACTGTGTAATTATTTATACTGTAGTGACACGTAACAATTATAAATATTGATCTAGGTCATCTTGTGTCTTTTTTGGATTATCTTGCCCTAAAACTCTTTTTTGAACTAGGTTTTAGGTTGCTGGACCTAGATTTTGGTGCTCTCTCCCTGTTTCTGTTTGTTCTGGTCAATTTTTGTCATTTGTTTCACAACTTAAGACCATCCCTTTTAAAATTGATTATAATCAATCAGAGTCTGTTTGTCTGTCTAAGTGGACCGATCGTCTGGAAAATTAAGACTTTGTTTGGTGCGCCAGACGTCGTACTTTTGTGCAGTATTAACTGGCGCGATAGAAGTTACTAATTAATAAAAAGAACACTCATGATTAGATGCACACAACATACAGCTAGCTCTTGGTGCGCAGAGTTGACTATGAACGAAAGCGATCTAATGCGAACTAGGATTGAAAAAATCAGGAAGTCTAATTGGAGAACGGATCTCAGAAAGTTCTTTTTGTTTTTCTAGTTCTTGGGATGTAATGATGGTGAAGAATGTGTCTCGACGAACGAATATCCCTGGTCCTCCTGCGTTCCAATATATGGTAAAGTCTACTTCCAGACATAAATATCTTATTAATAAAATTTTAATCAGTCAACCAAAATGTTCAAGATTATATCGAAATAAAATATTTTAATGAGGTTCATCAAATACTTACAAAATTAACTTGGAGATGAGAGTCCGTCAGTTATACAGATGATAGCCTATTGTTGCCATCACATCTTCGTCTATCGGAAAATAAGAATCTATTTGTGTAGTTTAACATAGCGTATTAATCATAATTATATTCGAATATCCATAAACATAATAAATAATTTCTTCCAGTTGCTGTGCTGGTCTTTCAGAAATACATGTAGATCTGAGAAGGCCCTAATATTATATTAATAATTGTGGGGTTGCCTTTGTACACACAACCCTCTGACACGAAGCAGTAGGTCCTATATTGTCTGATAATATTGTAAGTTGGGACTTAAACAAGAGATCCTGCGATGCATTGACCCCGTTAACAGGACTTTGAGATTCGTCCATTCCCAACCCAAGGGCCCACGGAATTTAAATGGGTGCCTTTCTGAATTCCCATGAAGGGACACGGTACCGTTCCTTACTTTGAAGCAGTGCACAGTCTCTTGCCTTGTATCAGAATCTGACATTTTGACACTGAAACAATGCGAGGCGTAAAATGTGAACTTTAGGGGTAGATTTTCTATTCAGCAAATCAGAGAGGAAGAAAGTTTTACTCTGACACTCGCGATATTTGATACTGCAGAGAGGAAACGGAAAAGAAGTACAGTGGTTGAGAGCGGTAGAGAGGACACACTTGGGGTACAGTAGTTTGAAATAGGTGATCCCTAAGCGTAAATATAGGTAATACTAGGTTCGTTCATCTCCATTGACTGCGCGAAATAAACTCCAGAGTTAATAGGCAAACTGCGTACAGTGTTTTGGGTAGGCCTAGACCTATCGAGTCTGAAGTGATGACCAAAAATGTCTTCACCTAGATATCACACCTAAGAAATATTCCACGACTCCGTCACGCAGTGGCACTTCATATGTCGCCTCGTTAACGTTTCTCGTCTTCACAATGTTTGCATCTTGAGACACAAACTGTCGTTGTATTTAATTTAATCAGCATTAAATTTTTGAACGCAGATACTAAAACTCTCTTGAGACATTCAATTTTGCAGTCATCTTTTCGTTCCTTGGACAGTGGCGCCATGGCCTTTGCCCCACTCGCCTCCTTTGCTAAGCCACAGCGTTGAACCACATTCATAGATGTACATAAAATATTGTAAATAAATATTGACAGGTAATACTAATGATTAATTCCTTCAATTGATGCGTTTTTCTGTCGACTCTGCGACCGGGGTTCGAACTGGATAAGTTATCAGAAATTGAGAGTTCGATGTCAAGCTGTGGCAGCCTAAAGCGAATGTTGTACAAGTTTTGTTATCAGATTGTTGTTATTTCTGTTGAAAGAGACCTTTACTAGTTAGAATTACAGTATCCCATCTGTGGTCTCACCTATTTTTTGAACTGCAGTATTGTACTTGTTGTCTAAATGGTTCAATGTCGGATTTGGTGGCTGCTTCATTAGTTGATCTGCTACAGTTACTCAATCTGCTGATCGATAATTTTCTGTTCGTCAGTGACATATTAAATGGTAAATCGGATTGAGACTTGATGAGATCAATTGTATACGATAGTTGTTGCTCTAAGAGTACTTCCAACAGCGGCGATGGTTATACAACTGTAATGAAAGTGTTTTCCTATTTCTTGAAAGAGGTTTTAAATTAAATCGTGCTACTTCATTGCTGTATGCTACTCAAGATACGACACCAATTACGACGACAGAAACGACCAACAGACCGAGAAAAAAAATCAAATTTCTTTTTTAGACTTTCGTGTTGTCTCTCGCTTGTGCTGTGCCCCACAGTTAAGTGATTTCGGAATAGTAGTTTCTAACTAATTAGACATGTTTTTTTAACTACCTGTGATATATATATATATATATATATATATTTCAGAAACAACTACCCGTGCGTGTACAGATCAACCTTGCCCACGTGACGGAGGATGCGGAACAGTTATTGGACCAGAAGGATGTTTCGTTTGTGCCTGTAATACTTGCGATGTAAATAACTTTCTGAATTACATTCTTGCACACACGAAAAAATTGTACACGAGTATGCACGTATGTAGAGATTTAAGGTTAATATAGCCGTACTATATTTGTTAACGTATCCACGCACTCGATGAGCAAACGAAAGGCGTGTCGCCAGATATTTAGTTTCGGGAGGTCCATAGAGTAGTGGTAACATCACTGGCGTGAAGAGCAAGCGGTAGCGGGATCGCTTCCCGCAACCCTCTCAAAAAGGTCCACTCAACCTATTTTCATTCGCGAGATGGCGCGTTGTTAAAAATGAGATGTAGGACGTGTTGGGCGCCTTGCATGGCTGTCGCATACAGTTAAATTCGACTTCTGTAATAACTTGTGATCATCCGTTCATACTGATTTGTAATCATGCTGCGTTATTGTCAATTTGAAAATAGTAAACGAATATTATTATTATTATTATTATTATTATTATTATTATTATTATTATTATTATTATTATTATTATTATTATTATTATTATTTAATTCTGAGTAAGTGAAAAATCACTGGAGTCAGTGTGTCATTATGTTCATTCATCATACTCACATCGGTAAAAAAATGGCCTTAAGTCGTTTGACGGATGTGTCTAACGATTTATTGTTGCGAGTAATATCAATAGATGTTGTTGCTGAATGGCTGAATTCGTGGAGAGAAAATTCAGACCGATAGATTCTTACGTTTAGACCAGTGGTTCTTAAACTTTTTCAACCTAGGGACCGGCACCACGTGTATGCTGCTTTTCGCGGACCACTAATGGCAAGCGCGGGATCGGAACCTGAGGATGCGCACATAAAATATGGGGGATGCAAGGGTTTTGCTGCTAAAGTTGCTAAATCAAACAAAATCGATTTTTACAATTTACATTTCATGATGTGATTCACAGTTTCACATTATTTCTGAAGTATTTTTCATATGTCATTGATGTTTTATCCAAAAGTTGAAAAATTATGAATTTTTAAGGACTGTTTCACGGACCGGTGACCAGAGCTCCGCGGACCGGCGCCGGTCCGCGGACCACCACTTTAAGAACCACTGGTTTAGACAGATAAAATATAATCGTTAACTGGCTGAATGTAAGCTGTGAGTCGGGACTCTTAAGAGGTTTTCCAATAAGATTAATCCGCACCCGCCATGATGACTGATCCGATGTCTTCACCAATCACTTTTACCTGTATGTCTATTGTCTACAGTACATATACATACATACACATACAAACATACACATGCATTTATAAATGTATATAAACCCATATACAATACATACATTGTGGGGCGTTGTGGCTCAGTGGTAAGTTTGGCGCCTTGTGATCGGAGGGTTGCAGGTTCGAATCCCACTCTAGCCGCTGCGTACGAACCTTGGGCAAGTCCTTCACTCGCAATTGCTCGTGGCGCTTCGGCGTGAAAACTCCGACACAGTATCAAATGCTGTAGTCGGGAGCACCTCTGAGTAGTAGTAGACTTGAGGAGGTGCTATAGAAATATCCGAAAAAAAATAAATACAAGTCTTATACACATAATCCCAATATATAACATACATATTCACATGCACACACGTGAAATACATACGCTCTTAGGAACTTCAGAAGACCATTGCAACAAGCGTGTGGTTTTCTGGTGAAGTTGTTCAAAACTGGACATCAGACATTGCGACCTGTCCCATGCGGGTATGAAACGTTAGGCAGATACTCTCATCGTGATCAGTATCAGGCTGATTCAACAGCCCCGGCGTAATGGTTACAGGCCGAAAAGATTAATTTAAAGATAATACTATCTGTTGTAGAATACCACGTGCGCCGAAGGTGAGAAATGCGAGCTACAACCCGAAATATGTTGGGATAATCCATGTTTGCCTCAGCCTGTCTGCGTTGCCACAACAGGTAAGCCCCACTAGACATCATATCCAATTCAAGGTATATGTGCAACAGTTGTTGATTTCACACTTGTAGCTAAAGAAACGGGGGAGTTACCTCTGTCCTTTACACCGTAGCAATAAACTTTCCGATTAGACAAAATAAGATCTCCGAAATCCATCCTTCTTGAAGACATCTATTGTCTTGTTGTGTCACGAACTCTGTACAATTTCTGTTCAACTTGAACGATCTTTCTTCGTGACCATTTTTCATACATGCGATACTACACCAGGCCCGCCGAGAGGGGGGAAAGGGGGGCAAATGCCCAGGGGCCCGGCGACTTTTTAGGGGCCCGGGCCGGGCCCGCTATCAACTTATGAAAAATATTATAATCAGTTATACAAAGTTTATAATTTATGCCTTTTTAAATATAATATTATCTGATGCTTAACTACAATCAGTTTAAACTATAAGCATCTGAATAAAATCATATATATATAAATATATGTAATAGCGTACAGTCGTACCCACACTTTTATTTCATTTGGTTTTGTTTTTTTTTGTTTTTTTTGTACGACCGAACGATATTATATTTAATTTTTATTTATATAAAGCGTAAAGATAGTTTAGAGGCCCGTGACTACTCTGCCTAGGGGCCCGTGACTGTTCTGCATAGGGGCCCGTGACTGCTCTGCCTAGGGGCCCGGAATTTCTGTCGGCGGCCCTGTACTACACACATGCATCGATGTATGCCTATATGCATCAATCAATCAATCAATCAATCAATCAATCAATCAATCAATCAAAATCTTTTATTGTTTCCATGATCTAGTTAACAGTATCGATATAGAATAAATCGCAAATAGTTAAAATATGATAATACAAGCCAGATCATATTGTTACCATGTAAACCGCTAAGGGAGATAAACTGAAACCAGAAGAGACGGAAGTCCTGCTAAATTAGGATACCCGAGTACCATATAAAGCAGTAGGGTAACGGTTGAGTTGAATGTAAAGCGACGTCCGGATAAATGGAACCAATCATGATAACCTAGATAATGAAGAGAGTTGGCACAAGGAAGCAACTGAAGAAAATAAAAAATATGACGCATTATAAATAAATATGAGACAGCAGAAGGAAATATGAGACCAACTTAACCAATAGTGCTTAACTGACTACCTTAACTAATAAATGCCAAAATATAGAGTCACCAGTTGATTAAGCATAAATACATAAACACATGCATATGCATGCGTGCAAGCTTACATAATGCATACATTTACATTAAGATACATAGATACATACGTGCATATATGCAAACATACAGTATATACATATATACATACATACATACGTTGGGCTTACACGATGCATGCACTTAATTTAGCGGATTTCATAAAGATCGCACAATAAGAACACGCGCACTTGAAGATAAAATATCAAATTATTAGTAAAACACCCTAATTAAGGAGTTGTGGTGATATTCTGTACGGAATCAAAGTCAGTCCTCGAAAGGTAAAATATTTTAGATTACAGTAGCTATCCAAAATATTTCGCTATTAAATGTAACTTTAGGTTAGGCGCGAAATAATCTGTTTAAATAAATAAATAAAACATCAAATAAAACACAATACATGGCACTACGGCGTTTTAATGGCAACTAAATTTAATGACTATGTACATCTCTCCATGCAACACCATTGATTACTTAGAAAATTAGCGTGCATTAAATGAATCACGTGACGTTCGATAATCAAGTCATGTGAAAGATGGATAACCATACACTCCCTGACTTAAAGTCTAGGCATTTTTTTTAACTATATCGTGACATTATTTCTACCCTATTTCATTTACTTTACCTTAAACCTTGCGCAGGGATGTCCACAGAGACGACGACCCCAACTACGACCTCAGTGAGGACGACCACACCAGTCCTACCTTGCATTCCAACCTCGTGTGGTCCAAACTGCGTGTACAAAGTCGTATTGGAGGGATGTCTGCTTTGTGTCTGTCCATGCCAGGTTAAGAACACTGCTAGAACAACAACAAATCAACTAAAATCATCATCATCGTCATAGTCTTCGTTCTTATCATTTCCATCACCATGATCGCTAAAGTTATTTATTTATGAAGACCAGCCAAGACACCTGGTACTATCAGAGCGCTTGCTAGCCCAAGCGGTAGTAAAGTTAGCAGAGAACAACAAGTTCATTTGTAAGTAACATATAATATGCTCAGAAAACCAGAAAACTTGTGGGATCCCAGACACAAGTACAAACCGGACATTCGAATCAGTTATACGAATCGCACCACCACCATAATAATGTCATCAGTATAACCAGTGCTTTTTTTCTAGAAAAAAGGTTCCGGAACGGAACAATAGGTGCCGGAACGCAACAATTATGGGCGGGCTAAAATCACGAGAAAAACGGGATTGGGGGTTGGGATGGGTCTCAATAAACACTGAAAACAGTTCAAAAACACTTAAATTAAATTAAAATAACTAAATTATTGTTTTAATTATTAAAATAAATAAATTATTTTTTAGGAGCTGAAAAGGGTGCCGGAACGCAGTACCGGCGCGTTCCGGCTGAAAAAAGCCCTGAGTATAACCAGTAAAACCAGTTACACGAGTTGAGTAGGCCTAACTTAAAAGAGGAAGTTAATTGGTTGCACACATCTGCGAAAGACTCTTACAGAAAATGGTGTTGAACCTTCAATTTATTTCATCTAATTATGGAACAATCAAATAATTATTTAATGGACTAAATTTTTGGTTAAATGGATTTCCAGGTACCGCTCGGTAGTTTTAGAATGCAACGCAACTTATTAACTTATTTAATTGTTTCAGGACCTGGTTTGCGCGGAAAATGAAGAATGTATACGTGAATGGATTTTTTGGGATGATGTATCTTTTGCAACACCGTCCAGATGCGCTAGAATATACGGTAGCTTAATTGTACAATCGTCCATTCATTTACTCATTCATTCACTCACTGATTCATTTATTCATTGGCTGATTCATTCATTCATTCGGCTAGTCAGTCAGTCAGTCAAATGTCTTATACATAATTATTATATTACCATCCGCAGTACCTCCCTTGGACAGAGTTCCGCTCGGACGGCAGGACTACTCACTCCTCTTAGCAAAATCAATATTCTCAACCACCTATTTGTAGGCCTACATTTTTAGTCAAAATATTGTACAAATAAATTCGGTGACACATTGATAGCAACAATTTCCATCAGTTAACACATTTGCATTCTCAGCTCTGAAAATGGGGTTTGAAATTCTGAATGAGTCTTTCGCCATTTTCAGTTCGTTACCAAACTGAGGCACCCAAATTAAGATTGTATAGTTTCAATGAAATTATTGCAATTCCTGTTGAAAGAGGCGTACAATGAATTAGCATTTCATCACATATCTTGTTGCAGAGACTACTGTAGATGCGACCAAGTTTTGTCCATTCCGGACATGTGGTCCATACTGCAGCAGCTGGAAGACCGGGTCAGATGGATGTCTCGCTTGTGACTGTCATCCGGCTGATGCCTGTTGGGTAAGAAGCACTACTACAAACAATTAACCAATTAAAAATCATTTTCATCTCTATCAGTTAATTAATCAGTTAATTAAATCATCTATCATTTTCATCTATCATTTTCATCATCGTTCAGACTCGTTCTTACGGCTGATTTCACCATAATCACACTATGTATTTACTATCTACTCATTCTTTTATTCGTCATTGGTTCATTTAGCTAATCAACATGTATACACTATTTCTTTACATACAAAGACGTCTAAAACTTTTCAAAGTGCTCAGTAGCTTAATTGATGTTACTGTTACTTGAGAACAAGATTATTTTGTTAATATAGCATGCTCAGATAACTGACAAGTCACATTTGTGGACTTTAACGTAGACAACCGGATAATTTAATCAGTTAATTAAATCATCTATCATTTTCATCATCAGCTGTCACCATATTCGTCGTAATCACTCTCGCCAGCACCACCAGTAGTAATGCAATCATCAGCATCCTTATCAGCATTAAAAATCGACCGCAGCACTTTGGTACTTTAGTAAAAAAAGGACACTGGTTTACACAGGGCTACATCTGCGAAAACTTCTTATAGGGCATGGTTTCTGTGTTGCACCTGTCATTTTAAGCTCAATTAAAAAATATCTTATTATGGAATAAATGGATAATTAATGTAATCGAGATAAATTTGTTGAAAGAATCTCCAGGTAGGCCTACTGCCCATCAGTTTGGACAGGAAAATAATTATTTCTTTCAGGATGGTTATTGCAGCGACGAAACTAAAGAATGTGTCGCGAGGACTGTCCTTTGCAATAATGAAACCTGCTTTTACTGGCCCAACTGCATTCCAAAGACCGGTAGTTTATATCGCGCAGTCGTTCATTCTTTTGTTCTTTTCACTCATTCATTCAATCCGTCACTTTAGTCAGTCAAAATTAGTCAATTACATGCTTACGTGAATATTATATACACGCATTTATAAACACGTACATAAACGAATACATTCACTGATGCGCATATTATTGCTTTCATACAAGCATACATGTATTCATACTTCAAATATGCAATCACTCATCTATATACATACATAGGGCCTACATAACACATTCATACATCACACATACATTCATTCTCATATGGTAGATTCTAAACTAAGATTCTATAATTCTTATTTAAGATTCTTGTATTCATTTTTAAACTATGATAGTATTCTGTATGGACTCAGACTAAAGCAACCATTATATAAGTTTTTCACAATCTTTACAGTCACTTTGCTCGGTATTTAGTTGAAATTTCACTGAAATGCTGAACATTGTTCAATCGTTAGGTTGATCAGTTTCAACCGACCAACTAATCAAAGAGTTACGAATCCAACATCAAAAGCCATTTAGGCAAATAATTAAACAGCAACCCAGCTAAACCTAAAAAACCAATTGCATATCAGTTTTCTCGATCAATCAATCGATGTCGCAATCGAAGGTCAATGAGTTACGAATGACGAAGAAAAGATTTCGAATCTGAGCTAATTATCCAGAATTAGGAGAGTTCTTTGCCAAGCTATGGCACTATAAGATGAAGTTGCAATTCTTGCAGAAAGAGGCATAGCATTAGTTTTGCCATATATCGCTAACTTTACCTTTATGCCTTTCGCAGTGACGTCCACGGAGACGACGATCACAACGCCGACGCCAACCCCAGCTTGCATACCAGTCTGGTGTGATCTTACAATTTGCGTCTACGAAAGCGGACCAAATGGATGTCTGCGCTGTGTCTGTCCATGTCAGGTTAACATCACTGCGACAAATCAACTAAAATCATCATCATCATCATGGCTGTCGTTCTCATCATTTCTATCAGAAGCTCGTTGAAATTATTTATTTAAGTAGACGAATCAATGCATCTAATACCTATGAGAGAGCTCATTAGCTTAGGTGGCGTAGCAGAGAACCACAAGTTCATTTGTAAGTAACATAATTCTGCTTTAAAAAATTGGAAACCTGGCGGGACTCCGGACACAATTAGAAACCCCGGCGTGTCAATCAGTTGTATTAATCATGCACCACCACCATTAATGTCATCACTACAACAAATTACACAAGTAATTAGTTTTGTCACCTAAAAGAGGTAGCACACTAGTTTACACACTTCAGCGAAAACCTCTTTCAGACAAATCTGCGGTGTTGAACTTTTCCGTTTAAGCACACAATCCCATTACTTAAAACATGTAATTGTGGATCAATCAAATAATTATTTATTCAATCGAATAGTCAAATTTGGTTAATTGGATTTCCCGATCCTGCTTGTAAGTTTTAGAATGCAAAGCAACTGTTGAAATTACTGGTTTATTTCAGGGCATCGTTTGCGCGGAAAATGAAATATGTGTACAGGAAAGAGTCGATATGGTCACGGAACCATACCTTCTACCGGCAAAATGTGTTCCAAGTGAATTCTTTCATCAATTCATTCGTTGATTCATTCATTCATTCGGCCATTCAATCAGTCAGTCACTTGCCTTGAAACAAATCATCATTTTGCTGTCCACTTTGCCGCCCCCTTGAGCAATGCCGCTTAAGCGATCGCACCCTCACCCCTCTTAGCTATGTCAATGCTTTCAAGTTTCAACCATGTATTCACATATATTTAATAAAAAATATTGTACAAATAAATTAAGTGACAATTAATAACGATAATTTCCACCTGTTATTGGGTTTGCACTTTCAGCTTTGCGTATGATGTTTGAAACTTTGGATGAATCATCCGCCATTGTTAGTTCGTTGCCAATCTAAGTCACTCTGAAGTGAGGGTTGTACAGTTTTAATGTTTTAATTCCTTTTGACAAAGGCGTGAAATTAATTAGCATTTCATCACTTACCTAACCTTATTGCAGAGACGACCATAGAGACGACCACAGGAACGACCGCCACAGTCTGTCCAACGATCACCAGTTGTTCCAGTTCATGCCGCGTAGTTTACCCTCCAGGGGAATGTCCGTCTTGTTACTGTGTTGAAGCCATGTGCTGGGTTAGAAATACTGCTAAACCAGCAATAATCCAACTTAAAGTCATCTTCCTCATGATCGTCGTCTTCGCATTTTGTATCACAATGATCGTTAAAATTATTTATTCCTTTATATGCACCAAGACGATAATACTTCTCAAAGCGCTTGCTAGCACACGTGGTATTTAAGTTAGTAGAGAACAGTAAGTTCATTCGTAAACAGCAAATTCTCGTGTAGCTGTTAAGGTCTTTATCTTTTAAAGTTTTAACTGTACCACGTGATCGATCAAGTCAGTCGATCAAGTTGGTCGAAACTCGGCCAAGTCGAGTTGGTAGAAAAATCTTCGACTTGATCGACTTGCAAGTCGAGTCGATCAAATGTTTCGACAGGTAGAGTTGGTCGTTGTTTCCTCGACTTGAAACGACTATGGAATTTTTTACTTACTATTTTTTGTGTCTATGTCACACACTGACCCCCTAAAATAGTTTTGTCTCGCTGTTCTGTTTAGTATCTCCATGCGGCTTCAACCTTAACCAATATATGTACTATAGACTACTATAGTAACTAATTTCATTAATCTTGGGTATGCGGACGCTTCGTCCTGGGACGATTAGTCACGGACGATTCGTCACGGACGATTCGTCCTGGGACGATTCGTCAAGAGGACGTTTCGTCCCAGGACGATTCGTCAGAGGACGATTCGTCAGAGGGTAAGTGGGGTAACACTCAACAAATCTACCAAAGTGACACCAAAAGATCGATTGTCACGGATATTCCAGTTCTAGGTTTTATCGTTTTAGTATGTACCTAGAACTAAACTGTTCAGATTTGTTACCGTGACAATCTATCGTTTTGGTCTTTTTTAGTCTGCTATGACCATGACAATCGAACGTTTTAGTCTGCAGTTGACAATCAATCTTTTTAGTCTTTTGACATGACAATCGATCTTTTGTTGTCACTTTGGTAGATTTGTTGATTTTTTCCTCAGGCTTTTTTAGTCTGGAATATCCATGACAATCGATCTTTTGTTGTCACTTTGGCAGATTTGTTATATCCTCAGTGTTTTTTAGTCTGACGACTCGTCCTCTGACGAATCGTCCTGGGACGAAACGTCCTCGTGACGAATCGTCCCAGGACGAAACGTCCCCAAATCGTATTCTTGAACAGTTTAAAGTTTCTTGAACTAACTAAAAACTAAACACTGCACATCCTCTAGTCTACTGCCATCTTATTTGTTGAGCTGGTACCCAAATTATGTACCGTGCTGTAGGAGATTCTTTTGTAGCTTGGTTCATCGAGTCGAAGGCGACAGCGTGGCTTAATACTTACATGATATAACAGTGCATAAAACAGCGCGTCTTCTTACACGAAATGTACAGTTGACATTGTCCAGTGTGCAGTTGGCTTGTCTGGAGTGTCCAGTGTGTAGTATGGAGTTTTGAGAGATTAAGCTTATCTCTAGTCAAACACACACGATATCATTATAATACCTGAAATTTACTTACCAGTTCAATTATAAACCGGCGTAATAGAAGTTACTCATAAATTAAAAGTACACTCATGAACGCACGTACACAACATACAGCTAGCTTTTAGCTGTGAGTTCCTTGACGATTGAATCAAGTGCACAGAGTTGACTTTGAACGAAATCGATCCAGTTCAAACTACGATTAAAAACAATTCAAGAAATATAATTTATTAGAGATATTAAATGAGAAAGTTATTTGTGTTTTGTAGTTCGTTACATGTCGTCCGGGTGAACGATGTGTCTCAAACAGCGAACATCCGTATTATTCCTGCGTTTCAATATACGGTAAAGCCTACTTCCAGACAAATCTTATTTATCAAATATTATTCAATCAACCAAAATTGTCGTGATTAAATCCACGTGATCATAGGCGTAGACTCTGGGGGACAGCCGGGGAACGTACCCCCCTAATAATTGAGATGGACTGTATAACAGTGTACACCCAATGCAATAAGTGTAGAAAAAATGATAAAATCCCCCAATATTTTGGACAAGTTCTCGCCAGTGCACGTGATCCTTTATGTGCATACTATCAGCTGTAAAAATGCTTCTGGTAAAGTTGCAGACAGAGAGTGGCGAGCAGAATTGGTAGACAGTGACAGATAAGCTCACTAATACCGGGGTGGGATCAGAGAGAGAACGTTAGACAGAAACTGAGTTAGGTAAACTCTAGAGTTGAATGGGATGTGCCTATTGCTGTGTTCATTAGGACCATCGAGGCTGAATATTTCATCAGAGACACAATGTTTTGATCTTTGGGACATAGCCTGTCGGTGTGTTTGATGTAATCACCATTGAAATGAAGAGTGTAGATGATAAAAAATGTATTTTCACATCTGACTTTACCACTCTTTTGTGAGAAACGACCATAATTCCGCCACTGCCCGTACACTGGAAGAGTATATCCCAAGCCTACTAAAAGAAGGAGGGCAATGCAAACGGGCCCTGAGAGCCACGAGATGGAGTTAAACACTGGAAACAACTATACTGACAAATGCTAATACCAATCTTCAGCCAGTGCATTTGCCTATCATCTATGCGTCCGGTTTGAACACGGATGAGCTATCCAAGATTGAGAGTTCGTTACCAAGATATCTCGACCTTAGGTGAAGGTTGCACAATTGTATAACACTATTTGTTACGTTTTTGGTGCTAGAGAAACATTCTTCAAGTTTATGACTACTTCTTGCTTGTTAAAGACGTGTAATAAATTAGCATTACTATGTTTACTTCCCTACTTTCTGCAGACACGACTACGCCTTGTCCAATGATCAAGTGTGCTCCAGAATGCGTCCCGGGTAACGGATCAGATGGATGTCCGATTTGTGACTGCCCTCCGTCCTGTCAGGTTAGAAACATGTTTAGAAGAACAATAAAGCAATTAGAAATCATAATCACCACGGACATGGTGTTCGTCATTAAGATCACCATGATCGCTAAAATTATTTCTTGAGTTTGTACTACTTCTAAAAGTGATATCAAAGTTAACTGAGAACAAGAAGTTCATCGGTAAGCAGGCTGGCCTCATGTAAATGCAAAGTCTTTAACTGCTAACGTTTTATCCCGGAACATTGTCATTAAACGTAAGGAGGCATAAGTCAGGACCGTTGGGTATTCCATCTACGTACTAACCCAAGCAACATACATGGGGAAGAAAAATAGCTTTCCGGACAGTCTAAATTATGGCGTTTGCAAGATGGGTCACAGGAAGAAAAGCTGATTGTCAAAGCTCGCTAAGTAACTATTGAAAAACGTAAACTTAGTGACCAACTCGCTAGGCCTACATTGTGCACGTATGTATGTACGAATGTTCTGGTCGTACACTTGAAATTTCCAAAGCTCTACTTAGAAGCTAAATTCACAGAACCAGTATCATAAACTCCAAATTTAAAAAGCGCTACTCTAAAGCTAAGCGCAGGGCACTAGATTATTCACGAGCATTGCATCAAGTCAAACTGGCAGTAAAGTTATGCCGCATGAAAACAAAGACCTAGTTTATAGAAGACCACAGAAAGAGTTAGAGTATCTCTTATACGTACATATAGGCTATCTATGCATCTAAACACGTATTACAGTGCCTTTAGTAAATCGCAAAGTGTTGTCTACACCAGTGGTTCTTAAAGTGGTGGTCCGCGGACCGGCGCCGGTCCGCGGAGCTCTGGTCACCGGTCCGTGAAACAGTCCTTAAAAATTCATAATTTTTCAACTTTTGGATAAAACATCAATGACATATGAAAAATACTTCAGAAATAATGTGAAACTGTGAATCACATCATGAAATGTAAATTGTAAAAATCGATTTTGTTTGATTTAGCAACTTTAGCAGCAAAACCCTTGCATCCCCCATATTTTATGTGCGCATCCTCACTTTCCTCAGGTTCCGATCCCGCGCTTGCCATTAGTGGTCCGCGAAAAGCAGCATACACGTGGTGCCGGTCCCTAGCTTGAAAAGGTTTAAGAACCACTGGTCTACACTAGCCTAAGTAGTGTTATGATTCTGCCACCCACAGGTACCTCACTGCTGGTCTCACCCATTGCCGTGTGAAAACTCGTTCGTGTTAAATTCCTGTTGTGCTGTCTACCCTTCTGATAAAATTTCTAACAACCACGTATAAAACGTTTACAACTGAGAACGAACTTAATGGACCAGTAAAGTATACTTTATTCCCATCGCCTTGTCTTATCTTCCCTTCCGATATTTGACCTGATCTTGCCTTATTTTATGTTAAATGGCGTGAATGTAATATTTCAGGATTACAACTGCTCAGATGGTTATGAATGCCAGTTGGTTAATGTCACCTGTTTTCGAGCTCCGTGTTTTCCTCAACCAGATTGCGTTACGACAAATAGTAAGAAACTATTGCTCCATTTTCCGGAGCAATCCTTTCATTTATTTAGGAAGACACGCACTAGTTCGCCGCGTTTGAAGCACGTTCACTGTTATGCACCATAATGGGGTTCCTAATACGAGGCAACCAGAGTTCGTTAGTAGCCTAGATATGTTATGTTTTCCTTCACAATTGCAAATTACTTCTCCAATTGTAGAGCAGAAGAATGTAAAAAGAAATTGTCTTTCGACCTACTTGGCAATCGGTAACTTTATGCAGAACGATTTCCGAATTACACATTATGTCAAAGCCAGTATAATATTTCCATTACAGTTACCGATACAGTTTCACTTCTTGCATAAAGAAACGAATGCATTGGAAGAAGGAATGAAAACAACATTTCCTGTCGATATGCTAAGTGTACAGTTGAGAGTTGACTGGGGGAGGGGGGAGGGATAATTGGCAACAGCAGTTTATTTAGCGTAACCGTTTGCACAACATTCAGTTGTCCATGTTTCATGACTAAATAGATCCAAATATAATTCTCCTCAGATTCTTTGTCACGCTGATGCAATGAGCTGATTCTTATCAGCTTAAAAATTAGGATGGCAAACTATTGTCTCAGAGGCATACGTCAGCTCTAATAATTTGTGAGAAGTGCTTAAATTCTTTTATAAATAACTCCAATGAAAGTTGGGTATGAAAGAAGTCAGACATATTCCAATCAAGTCCTCTAAGATCTTGCGAATGTGTTTGTCTCTGGGAATTCATTGCTCAATGATATAAATGAGTCACATCAACCTGTTTATATATTCAGTTATATTTGTGGAAAATGATAACTGATTAAACTATTAGTCCATCATGAACGCCACTAAGTCTTGGTTAATGTCACGTGTATTCTATATCCGTGTGTTCCTCAAACAGATTGAGTTCCGACATATTATTGTAAGCTAACCAGGTATGTTTTCTTTCCTTCAGCAACAACACCATCACCGGTAACTTGTCAAGCCGTAACGTGCTTGGACGAATGCGTCTCGTATGTTGGACCAGATGGATGTTCGACTTGTGAATGTCCTCCGAGCTGTCAGGTTAGGAACACTGGTACAACAATAATAAAACAATTAGAAATCATTACGGTCATGAGTCTCGTTATTAGCATCACCAAGATCGCAAGATATTTGTGTTTGTACTAAGACGTTTCTATCCCTCTCAAAGAACACTCTCGCGAGCACAAGTGATGTTCAAGTTTGTTGAGACCAAAAGGTTCACCAGGACCAGATTATGCTCAAAAACCTGCAAAAGTCTTTAACTTTTAGAGACAACCCAGAGCACTGACTCAGCTTAAGACTTATTTGTTCGCTAAGGCCTACCCTGCTGTTAGTGTATTGTGAGACGCCTATGGGTGACTTTTCAAAAGCGTCAACGTAAGCACCAGATCAAGACAGTATGCATGTAGGCCTATTTGTGCATGGATGTGTGTGAGTAGGCCTATGTATGCATGTGAGTGTCAAAAGGCTTGTTCCGTGATACCGTTTAAAGAGTAAGATCTGGACGGCAGAAGATCAGAGAAGGAACGAGGTTTCTGTTAAAGTACCTCCAAAAAAGCGCTTCTTACACCAGCCAAAACGGTGTTAAGGTTCCGCAGCGGACTGTTACGTCATCATCCGGCACATCGTTGGCCATGGGTAAAACTGGTTAATGCAATGACAAGGCTTGTGGTTGTTGGATAACTGCTATGCAAGTGCTAGGAACCAAATGTAGAACATCTACAGCGTACATAGGAAAGCAAAATGAATGGACCAGTCACATTTGCTTGCTTTCTTCGTCTTGTCTTACCATGCCTTGCCTTACCTCAATTTATCTCTGACCGTATTATTGCAGACCGTCAAATGTTCCGCTGGTCATGAATGCCGATTGGTTGAAGTCATCTGTATTACATATCCGTGCTTCCCACAAACGCAGTGCATTTCGATAAACGGTGAGCACTCAAAACTCCATTTCTGGATCAATTTCATGATTTATATATATTCTTATAACGGAGCAACAGACTCTTGTAGCACTGTTAGGCTTGCCTCCACAATTATGAAATGCCTCACAGATTTTAGACTAGAATAATGTCAATGCAGGTGCCTGTCCTATTTAACAATAAGAGTGTTTTTAAGAGAAGTCAAAACGATTTCAAAATTATATGTCAACACCCAGACTAATTTAAACTACAGTAGGCCTAAACGTCGCAGCTGTTCGCACAATACAAATAAACCTTGTAAAAAGAATTGAAAACAAAATGCCATCCGATCTAGACTTATACTTTGAGCGGCGTACCAGGTAGGCGACCGTAGGCAAAGCTCGAGGGTACGCGTACCCTAAAATAGAATACGTTAAAATACGTACGTACCTTTCAAAAAATACAATACGCGTATGGTACGTATCAATGAGATATAATACACGAAAATTTTATTTATGGTTTACTCGGCGACCCATTGCCTACGTATAATCTGACGTCAACAGTATGAGTCATTGAAACCGGTACTTCCGGTAGCGTAGCAGTAAATTTAATTCGATCAATTCTTCGGTTATAATTAATTTAATGCAAATTGCACTTTCATTCTGAGGCGAGCTAAGTACACGTCACTGGTTTGCAAATTTCTGTAACTCAAAAGTTGTAGTATAAATTTATACGCATCAGTCAGCGATTCAGCGATGCCCAGAGAACGTGGGAAGGAATGGACGCACGTGAAAGTGTTGAAAAATGCGAAAAACAATTATTGGCAAAACTGGGAACGGCGGTCCCAAATTCAGAAATATGTATTTTCGTCACAGACACAGTCAAATACAGTTAAGGCTTCATTTATTTCCTTACACATACATATATGCATGTATGAACATGCATGCATGCATGCATACATACATACATACATGCACATAAATACAACATTATATACATACATACATAGCCTACATATGTACATACATACACACGTACATGCATACATACATACATACATACATACATACACGCATGCATACATGTATGTCCATACATACATGTATATACATACATGCATACATACATACATACATACACACGTACATACACACATACATAGATGTATGTACATACATAGATGTATCTACATACATATATGTATGTACATACATACATACATGTACATACATACCTACAACATACATACAGACATACAGACATACATGCATGGATACATACATACATGCATGCATGCATACATGCATGCATAAATACATATATGCATGTATGTATGTTTGTATGAATGTATATATGTATGTATGTATGTATGTTTGTACGTGTTTATTTATGTATGTTCATTCATGTAACGTCTGTGACGAAAATACATATTTCAGAATTTGGGACCGCCGTTCCCAGTTTTGCCCAATTATTTGATTGGATAATGAGCAATGACGTGGTTAACGTATTTTTGTATTGTTTACGTACCCTAAAATAGGGTACGTTAAAATACGTACGTACCTTTCAAAAAATAGAATACGTATGGTACGTACCCTCGAGCTTTGACCGTAGGCCTATCAACAATTACATAGAACTAGTTGTTTAAACCAGTTTTAAAATTCAATCAAATGTCATAAACTTTACACAGCACCAATTATTCAGTTATCCTTTTGTTATTTCGTTTTTTAAGCGAGAAATTAGATTTCCAAAAAGAATGATAATAATAATCTCGTTTAATATTTTAAAACTGACAATTACGCAGTATGATTACAAATCAGTATGAACGGATGATCACAAGTTATTACAGGAGTCGTATTTAACTGTATACGGCAGCCATGCAAGGCGCCCATCACGTCCTACATCTAATTATTTATTATTTACACTATGAACAAATTTGAAAGATACACTCCCAAAACAAGAACGCAAAACACTTCAGACACAAGCCAGGCTCGAAAGACGTCGGCAGAAATTAACACAATCGTCATCCACGTAATGGGAGACTAAAATGAGATCCGGAATAGGCCTACACAATAAAAAGCAACCACGAAGGCCAGCATTAAAAACGTACTCAAAAGCAAAATCCGGTCTAGTCTTTCTATTGAAGACCCTCTCTCTTTATACCCTTGGACAATGCCTCTTATCAACTAAACGAGGTGCGTCTTAATTTAGTACACAGTAGGTGCATGAGTGAAAATGATGGGATTGGTGATTAGATGGGCGATGGGGATTGGTGACGGGATGGTGTTGGGATGGTAGATCATTTCCTAACACTTTTCACAAATTAATTTATTCATTGATTGTTTTATTTAGTTTTCCTTAATTTGTGTACAACTCTTTCATTGACAGCCATGTTAGATAGACTGATATTGAGCTCCTCGCTTACCAGCAGTTTCTATTAATGGCATAATGCGGGACCTCTATGACCCCAATCAAAATGGCTGTATAAAGTCTGCCTTTTGGCGGATTTCCAAAATAACAGCATATATAGTTTTTTCACAAGATTCTCTGTGACAAACCTAGAAAAATTTATATAATGCAGTTAAAAGTTGATAAAAATATTTGTTAACAAAATCTATTTTATAAAACCATCAGAAGTCTAGTTTCGTTTAAGACCCTTTTGGGCTATGCGCTAACGCAGAGGTTTTCAAACTTTTTGGACCAGGGACCAGTGGTGTAGTCCTAAAAAATGAAGTGGGGGAACGCCTGGAAATTTAAATAGCAACTGTAGCAAAAAGTGCAATCTTTGGTAGGTAAGTATGGAAAAAAGTGGGGGAACGGCGTTCCCCCGCGTTCCCGCCCCACTACACCACTGCCAGGGACCCCTTATTTTTTTCTAGGCATAGCTCGCGGACCCAAGCATTTAAAACGTAAAATTTATCAATCAATCAATCAATCAATCACTTTATCACTTAAAATTTAAACAAAGTTACAGGCAGACTATTTCCATAATACAAGCTTGCTCATAAGTATTGTATGAATTTATAAACACAGGTTGTTTATGCTGGTCCGAGTGGCGCTATATAAGTTTTCTGTTACAATTTCGGTTACAATGATAAAATCATGCAGTGTTAATCATTAATGAATATTTTCAGAACGCTCTCGCGGACCCCCGCCATATCCTTCGCGGACCCCTCTTGGTCCGCGGACCACAGTTTGAAAACCGCTGCGCTAACGTGATCGCAGCAATCGCATAAAACGATACCTTTCTAAGTCTCCCAGCTTCGACGGTAATCGTGGGCAAAATTCCGAAAAGGGGCTGAGTTGCCACAATATGGTTTATTATTCTATAAATGGGTTCTAGGACTTTTCGCCCCCGGAAGATTGGCCCTAGGAAGATTCGCCCCGACATTTCGCCCCCGGAAGTTTCGCCCCCGGAAGACTAGAAGCCAGAGGCGCGTTTACCTGTAGGAGCACTAAGCGCGCGCCTAGGGCTCCCAAATCTGGGGCCCCCAAAAGGCGGAAAATATTTTTTTCAATTATGAAAATAACATGTCAATTTTGACTTTTTAAAAAATATAACCTATTTTCTATTTTTTTTACAGTTTAGCATTCATATTAAAATATATTATTGTAATTTATAATTGTTTTGTTCATTTGGGCTAATAATTCATTTTGACTTTGCGCAAAATAACATCAAAGTTGTTAGCAACAAGCAGCACCGGCTGTCTGCAGCTGCAGTTTACGTGTTGAATGTTTAAGTCTGATTATTCCGTAATTTTTAGTTTTTAAAAGTAATTGAAACTTTCATTAATATTGTTAAATGAAAACATCACAAATCCCATCGATATGTTTCAGCTTGTGTTACGTGGTCTACAATCCACATTTCCAAATGTGGAAACAATTTTGCGTATTTACCTTACGATACCAGTAAGTAATAGGGCCTACTTCTGTACTTAAAAGAGTGAAAACTATATAAGAAGTTCCACTGATCAAGATCGGCTAGGTAATTTAGTTTTGCTCTCCATCGAACCTGCTGAAACTTTGACCAACAAATTGATAATAATTATTTGCTAGGCTCAAATGCAGAAAGAAAGCCCTGCAGTAAGCGGTGAATAGAATTTTTTGAATTCTGCATTCGCATGTTTTTGCAATTTAAACTTTCTCTTCGCTTTCTGTTACTTTGTTTATGACTAGACTACTAGCTGTTAAAAAAGTAACTCCAATTCTGCGATTAAATTTCAAAGATTTTTTCAAGCATTTTTTTACATTAGGCCAATGTGTGCAACACATTGACGCATTGTGCTGCACACAAACGAGTAGGCCTACTGTACACTGCACAATTATAAATATTATTGCGTTGTTTACTAAAATCATTAAATCAAATAACTTCACATTCCTTGAAAATAGTCTAACTAATTGTAATTATAAGTCAATAACATTCGCAAAAACGGCTTCAAGTTCAACTTCATGGTTTTTTGCACATGGTTCTTGCTTCTACAAAACCAATCTGATGCCTGAACAAGTATTCATTCATTCGTTCATTTTTCTCCTTCATTCCAATAATACATTCATTCATTCTTTAGTTCATTAGTTCATTCCGTGACAACCGCATTCAGTCTTTCTGACTGTTAATTAGCTACTATACCAATAACACTCGGAAAGTTTAGCAAAATGAATGCACTAAGTAATCTTGCTGTTAATAATAGCTGGAAAAGGGGATAAGAACCACAGTGTTGTCCTTTGTGTGCGTTTAGATTCGTGCACAGGACTTCCAAACACCGGTCGCTGTGGTCGCTTCAGAAACCGTTGGACCTACAATTCGTTGACTAACAAATGCCAGAAATTCCGCTACTACGACTGCACTCCGAGTCCCAACACATTCCGCTCACCGAAAGCATGCAGAAATAGATGCCAAGGAGGAAAGATCAGTTAGTTATCTAGACATCTTTCAGTTGCCTCAGAGAAACGCTGCCTAAAGTAGACTAACTGGTGTTAGGGACAGTTAGGCATTCACTGATTCGTAGATGGCTTGAGTTATTTGCTGAATTTGATGATGAACTGACTTCAGGGATTCAAGTGCCGTGAATGTTACGAGTGCAAGATGCGAGAAGCAGACAGTGATAAAAAAAAACCATTCTGCGCTCTAAGTATGGCATACAACTCCGACATATCAGACTGTTCTAAAATTCGAAGCGTTAGCAGTGTACTTGTTGTTGTCTTAGGCTGTAGTTTGTTACAACACGGTAGTCTGTTTAGTTCGCGCGGGATCTCTGACCCAACGGTTGCGGGTTCGAATCTCTTGAGATGACATCTCTCAACAGCCTAGGCGTACACTTGCCTCTGTCATCAAGCAGTGGGACCTAGTAACAGCAAGTAATGTGATGCATTGACCCTGCGTGCAGGTCTCTTTTGAATCGTCCATTTGCAGCTCATGGAACTAATAATAAAGAAAATGAATGCCTACCCAAGTGTAATTGTGGAACCGCTACTTTATAGATTGTAATATAGGTATAGTTTAGCAGAATTTTAGATGTGGGATACGGTATCATCTTCCTTCAAACTAGTTTCTTATGCGCTGCAGGCTACCTACGTTAATACTTTCATGGGTGGTTAATGGTTATATCTGGTATTGCGTTGGTCGTCTGATAACCTATGAATCACATACATGTGGAACCCATGAAACAAAAAAATTCACTTTGCTAAACGGTGACTTTCAAATCCCAAGACCAACTTGACCCCTTTCCCTCTTGTCATTCATGCAATGTTTAGGCTGATTTAGGATAATTGCATGTATCTATATTGTTCTTACTGTTTTGGCGATGAATAAGCTGTTACTAAATCAGTTGTTCAGTTTGGCTTATTCTATTTCTATAGCTTAGCATTAATGTCATGTTAGTCGCCAGGTGGCCAAGATGGAACTGCATCTTCTCATGGCGGCTGACTATCCGCGCCTCGGATTCACATTTCGGTGTGACCATGTGCGCGTTACAAATGTAATTACTAATAAAAATAATAATAGGTCATCGTAAATTAGTGTAGAACGAGACCGAAGTCAATACCGCGCTCCATTCCGTTCATTTCATAATTCCTGAGTGTGCGCAGGAATCAATTTGGCGCTATATGAATAAATGTTTGAATGTCTTGCAGAGTTGTGTCCTACACAGAAAGCGTGTGAGAAACGGTGCACGTACGGTATGAAGACGGATAAAAACGGATGTAAACTCTGCGAATGTCTGAAGAAACCACGTCCTTCAACCTAAAGCAGCTGATCAGTTAAATAGACGATGGTTCACAATGTAGGCCTAACTCATATGTTATAAACGCATAAAAACCATGCTTGTAGTCAATATTGTAGATCTTAATGTAATCGCACATTTTACTTTGGTGGTTGGGTGAAGTAGGAGTTTGGTGAGAATATCAATCTGAACCATGCTGTTTATCCGAAAGCTGAGCCATAAAACATGTGACAATACATAGAGAAGTATTGATAACAAATACTGATAACATGATATTAGTTAGAAATCAACAATTTGGCCTCCATGTCACACCTCTGACAACAAGTTAACTGACAAGACCCAATGTTTAAAAAACAATGATTATTACTTCGTATTGCGCCATTTGGTCAAACTTCTTCGCAAACCTAAACACTCAGAACGAATGCTTAACCCAATTATAAAGGTTCCTTAATTGCGCTAAGTTATGTAGGCATTTTCGCTACTGTACACAGCATAAGTTTCGTCCATTATGATGAGCTACATAGTTTCTGTTTTAAAGAAGTATAAGCGAGGTCTGAAAACGACAGCCATCTCAAAATATTGACACGAGGTCTGTTCGAATTCTAGCCAATACAATTGCTTTCACCTATTTTACGTTTTCCGTTTTCTTGATCATTTTTACTATTGTTCAATCTTAAGTCGAGACAACTGTTTGTAATGGTGGCCTGTTCTTTTCTTTACAACACTGCCGTTTATTTTGTTTAATTTTATTGCGACTAAATATATTAGAGGAATTGGAACTATTTACATAAACGGTGTAATATATTGGACTTTCTTTGTTTCTTTTCTTAAAACTTGAAAAGCATTGTGCTTGATCGTGGTACTGCAGTTGTTGCCAGATCGGGAGTGACTTTATGGAGTTTGTTGAAGAGGCAAAATAATAATTCACTGTTATTAATAAGATTACGATATCATGTTGCACAAAGTGACATCAAATGCCACGAATCGAGACAGACTTTTCGTATCGCCCTCCAGTGTGAATACAATATTCATTTAAAAGTGGAAGCGAGTTTATCATCGAACCTCGACCGTTTGAAATGTAATTACGGCCGGATTCTAATGTGGAAGTGGAGTTTTCCAAGTGCAGACTGTATGACATTTAGTTAAAGATTTATATTACATGACACGGACATGTATTTACTTTTTATTATTGCTAACTGAACGCAGTCTTTGCTTTTAGTGAATCAATAACTGTTGAAAGCAGTTTCACAACACGGTGCGTTGTAATCCGGTTGATTTATTGTATTGTATTGTATTGTATTGTATTGTATTGTATTGTATTGTATTGTATTGTATTGTATTTAGCTAACAGAGATTCAGAGAATGGAGCTGGATGAAACAGAACTTCAGAAAACTTCACTGCACATTTACTTCAGTGCGCATCTACTCTAATATAATATAAATTTCAATCTTTTGTACATAAATGCATTATAGACCTACCAGCTGCCACACTTTAGAAGACTATTGTTTTCACTTTTTTGGCGTGGAGATCAGATGGCGGGGTACAGGGGCTAACCATCCGCCCTCAGATGTCGAGACTAAGAAACCGAATAAGCTAACGTTTCATACTGTTGGCTGCTTCTTGGAGTTAGCGTAAGACACGGCTCCTCTCCTTCCTTGACTTCAGTATTTAAACTAAACCGCATCCTGGCGTAAGAATTGTCAATACTGAGACTATGTCACCGCCGGGTAGATCCTAGTAGTTCACGTGTGAAGCGAAGCAATTGAGACTAAAGAACCAGAGGTCAGAATATATGAGCGCATCCTATGTGCTCTACCAGTGTTTAATCTAGTCCCCCTCTTCTGGGAGGGGAAATCAGGTTTCTGGGGGGACAAGCCAATTTTTCAGACTTTTTAAACTTTCATCCAGACTTTTTACAAGTTTCATCTACTTTTTTTTTTTTTAGTCATTCGTTGATTTGATGACCTTTTTTTAGGAATTCGTCTCTCTCGGGGGGGGAACCATATATCACCATGTATCCTGGGGGGGATTTGCCTCCCAAAAACCTCTCAACCTTATAATATTGCCGGCCTCTGGGGGGGGGAAGCATCAATCCTGGGGGGGGGCAACTTCCCCCCCCCAAAGACGTCTAGATTAAACACTGGTGCTCTACTCGGGACCTGGGACACGGAAGGCGAATGTTGAAGTTCTATTAGAATAAATTTTGCGTTTTATGATACATCAGCAGACTCTTTTGCTCACAGGTTCGTATACGCCTATAGAGACGTGCTTAAACCAAGACTGCTCGATGAGAAAAGAATTGATGAATCCTTTTATTAATTAAGCTATTAGTAATATTATTTATAGCTAGCCCGTCATACGATGGGTTGAATAAGAAAATGAAAATGAATGAATTGATAGGAAGAGAAAAGAATTTGTTTATTGGAATGTTCAGGAGCTTCATGAGCTCGTCGTTGCCGGTGAAAATACGCATCGGTCTAACGTCTTTATGACCTCAGACAATCTCGAGTTTCTTGGCTTTGTCGGGCCATCCATCTTTGCCGTCGCCCACGATTTAAACGTAATCGTCGGTCTTGGGGACTTTCTTCATTCATGGGACAACGAAATTTTGAAGGACTATTTACAAACAATATAGTATTTTCCGGTTTTATGACGTCCTTTGGACTGTTAGAAGAAATAATCAATGACCATTTACGAACAGAAGAGCATTTTCCCTGTATTGCACGTGACCAATCGATGTTTAGGCTAATCAGTCTTCGCCTCGTCTGTGCTCCTCCCCCCCCACCCAGCTTCCCATCAGATCGTGTGCCATAATAAGGGAGCCATGCCGGGACAGAGGAGTGAGTGAACTGCAGCCAAGAAGGGACGGCCGAAACATTCTAAAGCGTTTAGGTATTGTATTTACGAATTTATACAGCGCCTCGCTTATGTACGATTAGCTTAGCGGACGGCCGGTTTACATTCCAAACCGTTTATCGTACGGTGAACAGACGGACACACAGATCTGGGAACTATATATAAGAGATAGTAATAATCATAATAACCAGAAGTGTTCCGTCTATGAAAGATAACTTTCTCGCGAGAACTTAGGCCTAAAGGTTCGAGCTATACCCGAGTTGACCTTGGCATTTGGAGGCATGTTAGTAATCCATTTCCACGTAGTCTCGCGTATTTTTGGCAGCCTCTGTTGGAGTATACGAAAGTGACAGATTCGAAGCTTTAACGTTCGTGACACTTGAAACATTATATATTCTTTTTTGTTTTAGTTGCACTATGTCACTGTTGTGTTATTGCTAATGTAATTGGCACATACATTTGAACTTACCGAATAACGTTTCGGAATAAGACACACACAACATTTCTGACGAAGATTACCAAAATTTGTCACAACGTTGGCAACAGTGTTCGAGATGGACAGGAAAGATTATACGAGGTCATTTATATATTATTGTGACGCGTTGTCTAGTTATTACTATGTTCTGTGTAAGGAATACACACTCCGAGTTCTATGAAAGGGTCTTTATTATAAATGAACATGCGAGATATACCTTTTACAAGCGTCCAAGACGAATACGCACAAAGAACGCCAGCAGAGAACAGTCACCAGCGTTGAACGACGTACAGTGTACAACAAAACAGAAGAGTTCTAACGCCGAAGTTTCTTAACTGATTACAAAATGTCATCCATGAAGGAGACGATAATCTATGAGCTAAAAGTTACGTGTCATCCACTAAGGGAGACGAAACGCCACAGTCAACTCAGCACAGTCGACAAGCACAAACAATATAATCTTAAGTCAACCTCCTACGGTCGATCAAAACCAAAACAGATCGAAGTCACTGCACTAACTTCCGGGAAGAAATATCTTCCTATGCACAAATCAATGCAAGCATCAATAAGGGATCCGGTTTGGGCCCCACTGATTTTGTAGTCACTAACTCTGGTTTAAAACCTATTAACAAATGCAACCGCAACTTTAAATATGCCGATGACTGTTACCTTGCAGTCCCATCAGCTTGCATCACTACCACTGAGATTGAACTTGAGCACATCACAACATGGGCATGCTGCTGTAACCTAAATCTTAACACGAATAAGTCCAATGAAATAATATTTACGCACCATCGGGAAGCCATCGGAGATCCTCCACTTCCAATTTACATGGTATCGCCAGGGTGCACACTCTTAATATTTTGGATGTCGACCTTAATGAAAAATTTGGGTTCTCGAATACCTGACCCTTGATGCAAGACAGTCCTTCTATACACTTCGGGTTTTGAGAGCGCATGAGCTCTCGGGGGACTGTTTGTTTGAGTAGTACGTGTCACTACAGTTGGTAGGATGCTTTATTGCTCGCCCGTGTGGTGGGGTTTGCGAGTAGGCAGGAGCGGGAGGTCCTGGATGGTATAGTCCGGAGGCTGGTGCGCCAAGGCCTCTTACCTTCATCATCCTCATTTGAGGCACTCTGTAACAATTCAGACGCGAGTCTCTTTGCTAATATTTTGTACAATCCATGCAATGTATTACATCCAATGCTACCGCCGGCGCCTAATAAGCACACTGGCTGCTCTATGCGCCCACGATGTCATAACCGAGAGCTACCTAAATATGATAACCTGTCTCGGAAATGCTTCCTTGCCAGGATGCTATACAAATAGCCTTTTTTGTATCCTTTGTATCTTTTATGTATTCATTTGTAATAACTTTCCTCTTAAATGTGTAGTACAGAGACATCGTCACAAATTAATTGGCTACATTGTCTGATTGTAGTATGTAATAGGAAATAATCTGCCGTATTATCTTTCTTGCACAGCGCTGTGCGTTTGCTAGCGCTTCTTAATAAAGAATATACTTACTTACTTACTTGCTAACTCAGTAGAAGTCCGTCTTTATATCAGAAGCCACTCCTACGTAGAAACCTATCACGCATGACGCCCATCCTACATAGAGAACACCAAGGCACGTCCTACACGTAAATATATATATATATATATATATACACTTAATTTTGCTCAGAACAAAACATGAAAATTGGAATGAAAAACGAAAAGGACACGAAAAGTAAAGGAAACAAACAAATGAATTTACCCAATGTCCCAGAATTAAGCGTTACTTAGCAAAAGTTAACCTTTTTAGCATGTGACAGTAACATTCGACAGTTCCAACATGCAGATGTTCCGTACGAATAAGGTCAAATTTAGAAGTCTTAGAGGCTAAAAAAAGAACAATATGACATGGTTTACAATGAAATTTCGCATTTTCAGAACGGTTAGATATGGCAGTCCACGCTGGTAAGTCTACCTGTCGTCCAAATAAAATCGGCTTTCACGACTATGGGTAAGGCAGCTTCTGACCTACGGCATGGATTGGTTCGCTATGGAAAGCTCGTCCATGAGCCTATATACATGACTAACAGAAACATCGGTTTCTACGAATATCGGTAGGTGGGCTTCTTGGCTTGATACAGGTTAGCTCATACCCCTAATCCCATTAAAACGTTGATGTGTTGTGCGCGTTGGCAAAGCTCCCACATGTAAAGCTGTTGCTAATAACAAATTGAGAAAGGTGAAGGACGCAAAAAACATTGGCCTACTTGTACACCTAGCGCCTGAATGTAGTTTCTGGCAATTGACTAAACAGTCACGTTTCGTAGGCTGCAAGATAATCTGTAGCTTGCTCTGCGCAAACAGGGCCGATAATAATCTGAATTTTTATTTCCGCTGCCTAGTCTGAGCATGCTTCCAATAAAGGCCAATATACATCATCAGTTATTGGCAACACTTCGATAATGCCTTGCGCCAGTGTAGCCAACCGAAGACCAATAACAATGAAATGACACGCATGATCCAGCATAGAAAACTCAATACTATACAAACGTGCCTTTAAAAAGTAGTTCGAAGAATCGCATAAAACTAACGAGTGGTTGCTAATTTTTAAATGCAGGCCTAGAATTTTACGTATAAATATATATACTTATAAATGCTTACGTAGTCTTATAAGTATATATAAATCTATACGCATATACACATATATAGGCCCACTATCACCTCCACCAATATACCCTCCAGCTCTACGCCATCTGGCTCACATTCGATTAAATCAAGGTGTTGACTCCGCCACTCTTTTTACAGACCTTGCAATTCGTGACTGCAATAGAGCAGCAATGAAAACACGCCCCATTTCGGCGTTATAAGTATTCAACTCGAACATCATAGTCCAGAGCTAAGCCGAGGATTCGACACAACCGCTTCGTACAGCTGTAAGTATAAGAGATAAAGTTCGCAGTCTGTTTGGAAATGTTGCCAAATCGTATTAAATTCTCGTAGGCTAATTGTCAGTTCCGCAGGTGTAGAAAAGGCAGGCAGGGCAGAGATGTGCTAACAAAATTGCTTAGCTGACAACATCTAAAGCGGTATTTTATGCCTATAAGCGTAGGGCTTGTTCTCGAGCGCTGCGTCGTATCAGAGGGGTTAGCCAAAGATCGATTTCTATTTGTTACCAGAGTTGATGGTGCCGAATTGGGCGACTGAATTTTTTATGAGTCGTAGACGCCTAATTTTGGTGGATTCGAGGTACAGGAAAAGAGGAATTACAGCAGTCAAGTTTGAGTGGCGGTAGCAAATGTGGAAGTAGTCTTAAAGTGAGGAATGGATGGGTGGAGGTCACAAAATTAATGTGCATGAATCGGGTCATGAATATGCATGAATATGTCACGAATACGCATGAATTTTTTACATTTAGCAAAAGGGACCTATATCGCTTAGTTTCTTGGCGCTTTGTAGCAAGTTTCTGTAAGCTTCTGTAAGTTTCAGCCGAAGACATCAGCAATTCTCAAATGTTTGCAGTTATTGAGCACTGTAGTGTAAAGTGATGGTTCATTACTACGGTTTCGATTGGCGCTGATCACTTTGTTTTAGCACTGCATGGGCACATATGGCACCATTACGTTGATTGCGAAGACTGGTTTGTTGCTAATTTATCAGTTTTAGTCGGATTGTAGTTTAGTTGTTTGTCTAAATGATTTTCATGTCGTATTCGGAGGTAGTTGATTATTTGATGGGCTTCAGCTGATCTACCTACTTATCGATGAATTTTTACTTTTTAGTGATATCTGAAATCAGACAGGATGAGACCAGCTTGTTTAGCGGCGGTGGTTGTTCTGATGGTACTTCGAGCAGCAGAGAGATCAGGTCGGTGGTCAGATTTTTTAAAGAGATATTTAGGTAGCTGGACAGTGATGGCCCAACTCGACTTATGAGTTTTGTCAAGTTACTATTCTCTGCGTGTGCATGTTCAAGATACATGGAACAGTGTAAAGCAGGTAATGCGTTCTCAACGTTTATGAAAGTCATTAAGTCAGACCAAACTTCTTGTGTCAAAGCTTTTGAAATTGCCACTAAGGTCTAGAAACGACCACAAAGCTTTAAATTTGTGACTTTTTTTACCTTCAGCAGACCACAGAAGGAGAAAAACATTCGAATCTCTTTCTTATCGATTCTTGTGTCCTCTCGATTCCTTTCTTTGGTTCTGGTTCCCAGAGTTAAGTGACCTCCGTCGAATGTTCGGGAAGAGCACTGTGTTTTTCTCAGCCGATCCGGGTTCCATCATACTCAACTCAGATTAATCAAGTAAAACTTGCTAGTGTCCTTCATATACCTGGCCGTTCACAGTTTCTACCTAAAGTACGTGCTGATTAAATTACGCTACACTGAAAAGTTCTTGAATAAATAAACAAAATAATAAACAAATAACAGTACATTGCAGAACGATGTTTTGAACATCGCGCACGTCTTTTCACGCAACTCCAATCGGTTACTTAAGAAATTAGCATTAATTTCACGTGCATTGAATGGCTCCGTTGACTGCTATTCTCGTATGATGCTTGATGTGCAAATCATTTGAAACAAAATCACCATAGGGCCTACACTTCTTGGCGTATTCATGGATAGCTGAATTTCATTGGTCGTTCTTTGGCGCTGGTTTCAGAATCGTCGTCTCCCAATAATGAGACAGGTTACTATACGTTTCCTGTAATATATATATATATATTTTAGAAGCGGAGCCTCTACCACTACCTACTACAATAGACACTCCGCCGCCTCAAACTACGACAGATACAACAACACCTACTCCAAGTGCCACAGATACAGCAACCACTCCGCCTCCTCCACCCACCACAACAACCACTCATTCTCCTCCAACTACCGCAGATGAGACAAACACTCCTCCTCCAACTACCGCAGATGAGACAAACACTCCTCCAACTACGCCACCTCCGCCTCCCACATACAACTGTGATGTAAATTACTTATTTATAACATTACAAGTTTGGCTTTTTTTCACTGACACATTTACGTGAATGCATGTATATGGGTCATTATCCGAAAAGTGCAGAATTGATGTCCCATGACCGTCTTTTTTAGTTTTTTTCAGATAATTTCTTAAATTTTTTTTGGCCTATCCTTCAAAGAATGAGTAGATTAGCATTTCCCATAATTGTTGTAGCTGCTAGATTTTGAAAATTTATTTAAAAAAATTACTAAATATATACAAATATCACTACCATCCTCTGTCCAACACGGTGTACAATGCATTAAATTCAGCTTTTAAGCAACTTTATGGCATTACAACCTTTAACAAAGATATATTGTTTTGATTAATTAGTAGCTAGCATATGCAATAATGAAACATTTAGACTCATTTTCGTAAAATATATTTTTTAGAGCCTACTTGTACTTGTCCATAGAAATAAGCATCATAGCCATCTAAATTTTGGTAAGCCTATAACTTTTGAAGAACGTGCTTACTTACTAAAAGAAATACATCAGGAACAAGATATTGTCAACTATTAATGGAAGCACACAGATCTGTGTTTAAATTCATAATGTTTTATTTTTAGTTTAATTTTTGTGTTCCAAATTACAAAAAAGTAAATTTCTGTTTCAATACCATCTAGTGTTGTATTTCCTGGTTTAGGTAGGCCTAGATCACAACATTGATAACTTATTTTATTTACCGCTTTTGTTGAAATGATTGAAATTAGTTATCTGGTAGATTAATTCACGTGAAAATGTTTGACAGCTGTTATAAATTTCATTATTATGTCATTTAACGTCCACGGTTGTTTTTCATCATTACCATCTGTTTACATCAGATTTTGCTATTTTCTCATGACAGTCCCATCTTGCACGGATGGTAATGACGTATTGCTAAGAGTGAATTACATGTATTTTTAAAGGCCGTTACCATCCGTATGTGAATTCTGTGATATAAAAATAAATTTGTAATAATTAGAATTTACTAGCAACTTTTAAAATGTTGTTCAACTTGTATTTAATACATATAACATACAGTTATAGTCAATGCTGCACGGATTTTTGTAGTTGAAAATACTACAGCTTTTTCTTAATAATTTCGACAAATGTCTTAATTTCTAGACACCACACTAATACATTATGTGAAGGAAAGGCCTGTTGCATTCCTACTTAATGCTAGTATAATCTACTTTTAAGAAATTGCCATTTTGTAAGCACCAGAGGAATATTTCAGGTCCATGTGATTAAATATGATTACACAAAAAGGACGTACGGTAATGAAAAAAAAGAGTTTTGACTTTATAAATTGTGAAAATAAATTAACTTATGATTAAAAATATAGTGGATTTCTTTCAAATTAGTTAAATCTAACTATGTACATGACTAAAGAAAACACTTGCAACCAATTTTGGGAGGAAAACTTTTTTTCGGGGACGAAATTTGTATCATTTCGGATAATGACCCATATACTACTTAATCATCTATGCAATCGAAGAAAGAGATACAGGCGCGCCTGAGTGAGGAATCGCTGGATCACCGCATTTGATCAGTAGAATCGAGCAGGCCCGCCGAGGGGAGGGGGCAGGGAAGGCAAATGCCCAGGGGTCCGGCAACTTTTTCGGGGCCCGGGCCGGGGCCGCAATCAACTTATGAAAAATAGTATATTCAGTTATGCAAAATTTATGATTTGTGTCTTTTTAAATATATTCTTTGATGCTTAACTACAATCAGTTTTAACTTCAAGCATCTGAATAAAATCATAGTTGTACATAATATATATCATATTGTTGTATATTGTTGTATATAATATATATTATATATATATATGATATTGTACGGTCGTACACGTACTTTTATTATTTCAATTTGTGTTTTTTTTCGAACGACCTTACGATATTATATTTATATAAAGCCTAAAGATAGTGTAGAGGCCCATAACTGCTCTGCCTGGGGGCCCTTGACTGTTCTGCCTAGGGGCCCGGAATTTCTGTCGGCGGCCCTGGAATCGAGTCAGTAAAAATGGTCCATAAGACGCTTGATGATTGTGTCTCCATTAAGATATTGTTGCAATGTCAACAGGTAGACACATTTCATTGGAGTTGAATTTGCTAAACCGCGGTGACAGAAATCATACGAATAGTTGTTAATGTCAGAGACGATAAACGGTTTTGTGTGGCTGATCACAAAGGTCTCGGTGGCTGGTGACGCTGTAAGGAAGACTACAATTAAGAGGATTGAACAGCTGTAAGAAAGTTGTGTCAGGTGAGCTGATAACACGAAAGACGGCAGGTGTAACTTTACCAGCAGAGATTGAATGTGAGGAAACATGCGGGATCTTGTCCGGCAAACGAGTTCAGTATGCTCTGCATTTGGCCAATCATAAATGCTGCACAGTAGCGATTTGCTGTAGTCGAGTTTTGATCTGACTTAACACACTATCAGCTATTGTATTGATGAATTGCGACTGCAGGATCAATATAACGCAGAGGTTCATGTGGACCGCAATCATTTGAGGATGCTGGTTAAATGTCGCCTGGGAGTGGGGCTTTGCTCCAACACGTTTATGCTCGGTATAGACATGTTCGAACCCGAAATGTCGACTGTTTCAAGGCTCCTGATCCATATTTATCTAACGGTAGGATTTACGTATTACAAATAGTCGACCATGAACTTTAAGAGCTGTCAAAAAAACAAGCTAAAAGGAACATCTTAGAAAGACGACGAGCGAGGGCGATTATGACGGTCTAGTGTGTTTTGTAGAACGTGACATGTGAACCGATCGAATATTGTGTCATGCAAGAAGTCGAATGTGATACGTCAACGTGCTTATCTGAGCCGACCTGCGTTCAACTGGGCAGTAAGTTGACTCATAGTAACTACTAAAAGGTAAATATTTCAATGTACTATATGTGCCGGTCGGATTAAAGCTGCTGCATAAAAGATTTTCTTATTAATTTTTGTTTGCTGACCTTGCGCGCGTAATAAGTATACTTTAAATAAACAAACTGACTGCTATTCAGTTATGCAGAATATAAGCAAATAAATTGATAAGGAATCACCATACACATATTTCTTGGAGCTACACAGTATATTTTACTTACCATAGTTCGTTCTCAGTCAATACGTTAGAGTAGACAGAGAAGCTCTGCAAGAATGTACTTTGTTGGCGGCCTTCTCACGCTAAAATGCTGAAAAGGCAACAACGGTTATTTACCGTCGATTGATAACATAGGATTATGTTTGGAATAAATATTCAAGCAATAACTGTTGTGTCCAGTCAGTTGTTGCCTTTGAATAAGTGCATTGCTATCTAAGCAGTACGTATACACAACTTTTAAATTAATGCTGCTCAGATATCTAAATAAATCCACAAGTATATATCTAAATACGCAAACAATCAACAGATTTTGATCCCTTGCTTCATTAATAACTCAAAGATGATTAGCTACTACCCATCTCTTTTGCTAAATCCGATTTCCAAAGAAAACAAAAGAATTCAGCTGCTGCCTCTGGACAATGCTTTTTCGAATGCCGAACCATTCGCTCCCTAGGCTACGTCATAGCTTGCAACTGTTTACATAATGAGAATTTTAAAATGATTAAGTGAAAATTTATATTAATAATGATAATAAATTCCTTCAGCTGATGCAATTGTTTTCAACTTAGCGTTCTGATTATGAATCTGGTAAGTTATCCGAAGTTGAGAATTTTATGCCAAACTAGGTCACACTAATGCGAAAGTTATACAATTGTAATCAAATTGTTGTAATTCCTGTTGAAAGAGGCGTGAAATTGATAATTAGTATTGCTCCACTTACTTTGCCTTACCATTGTAGTACCACCCACAGAGGCGATCATCGAGACGACAATAGAGCCACCAAGGCCTACCACGTGTCCACCCATCACATGTGACAATTCAATCAGCTTCTTGGATGAAGGGTCAGATGGATGTCCGATATGTACTCCTTACTACCATGATACGGGGTGTATGGTAAGACACACTGCTAAACCAAAATTGAATCAAGCAAAAACCATCTTCCTCATGATCGTCGTCCTCGAATTTTGTATCACAACATTCGCTGAAATTATTATCCGGCTATTTCCTAGTAGGTACACGCTGCCTACCTCTCATAAATAAATCCGAAAGGTCCCACCCTCAAGTGAAGGAGCTAGTTTATAGCCTATAGTAATTAGGTAAGAACAGGCTCCTATATGCTACTTGTGCTGAATCGCAATATATTTAAATGACAATTATTTGTTAACTGGTTTGCAAATACGTGGTGCTTTCTCTTAGTCTGTGTTTGGCCCGCTTAGGCTTATTATGCGCCAAGTCAATAGGAACATGTTTTGACAATCAATCAATGGCATATCTTTTCTCTGCTGATGAAACCGAAATCTACATTTCAGCTGACTGTCTTGTCAGTCGTTTATTCAGCTGTTGTCTAGGATGCAGTGCTTTTTTCAACCGGAACGGCATTCCGGCACCTTTTTCAGCTACTGAAAAATAATTTATATATTTTAATAATAAAAAATAAATTACGTTTTTAGATTTAATTTCAGTGTTGTGAACTGTTTTCAGTGTGTATTGAGAACCCTCCTAACCCTCAATGCCGTTTTGCTTGAGATTAAGCCCTTCCATAATTGTTCAGTTCCGAAACTTATTGTTCAGTCCCGGAACCTTTTTTGCTAGAAAAAACCACTGCTAGGATGAAATTCAATAAACCTTTCCTTAAGTCGTCAATGACTGAATTTCTGTCATTGAGCAAAACTGAATATCTTTGGCAAACGCAGTGGTCTCGAGTATCCTTACTTTCATATCTCATGTTCAACTCTATTTTCTTCAGCCTTGACTGCGTTATGTGAATAGTCTTATTATTCATTCATTCATTCATTCAGAAATTTAATATAGCACATCTTCATGAAACCTACTCAGAAGCGATCCCAGCAAAGCCACTGCAATAGAGATTAGACTTGAGCAGCTTGTAAAAAGCAGATGTGTTACACCTGTGGAGTAGGCGAATCTCTAATGGAAGACCATTCCAAATGGTGGGCCCAGCAATACAGAAAGCTCGGCGTTGTTTAATTATGGAGCGAGCCCGAGGGACTAAAAGTTCTCCCCAGAAGAAGACCGAAGAGCACACCGACCAGCTGAATCAGCGACCGGGCGGCAGAGCTCACATAGATAGGCCGGGGAACATCCTAAGAATCAGCTCCAAACCAGTACAGCAACCCTATAACAGATAGGGCCTACGCTGCGGGACAGGGAGTCAATGCAGCACATCACGCATGTACGCAGAAATAGTGGCATATTTAGGGATGCATCCAATGAGCCGAGCAGCTGACCGAAGAATCCGGTCGAGGCGGCCAATCTATCCAAGCGGCAGACCAACCAAGATCGCACTGCAGTGATCCAGCCTGCTTGTTACAAAAGCATGTATTTACGGTATTTACGAGACACAGAACGAGAAATAACCCGTAACTGGCGCAGTTGATAATAACAGCTACGGGTAAGCTGGTTAACATGTTGGGAAAAGCCAAGAGTACGATCCAGGAGGACTTCTAAATCCCGAACCACTTCCCGGGAGGTGATATGCGGAAAGGCTTCTGCCACCATGGGCCAGTTAACACCCGCTAGTCGCTTACCACCACCCATATTAATAACAATAACATTATTATTATTATTATTATTATTATTATTATTATTATTATTATTATCATTATTATTATTATTTTCGCCCGAGGTATTTAAGATCCCTCAGGCTCTAAGATACTGCCAACTGATAGATTAGGTAAGCTTGGAGCTCATGGTCTTATTATTATTATTATTATTATTATTATTATTATTATTATTATTATTATTATTATTATTATTATTATTATTATTATTATTATTATTATTGTTATTCACTTCGTGTCGAAATAACAAGAAATATAGGCCTCCTTAAGCTTAAACTCGAAGCAGTGCAGAACTCTTTAGCTAAACCCATAACTAATTCGTCACAATTTGAACATATAAGGGCCTTTACTTAAAAATTAAACGTATTGGCAACCTGATAAGAATAGGATTTGTTTGAAAATGGGGTTCATACTTCATAGGTTATAAAACTTTGAATTCTGGCCAAATACAAAACTTAAATTCAGCTATCTTTGTATTGATATATAATAATTCGTAATAATTATAATTATTCAACCAGGTCATCTGAATACCTGTCTATGGACATGCCTTGCCTAAACATTGTTTAGTTGCATGAGTTTTTTTATTATTGGACATAGATATCCATCACAGCAATACGCCTCTGGAATGATCTCCCTCCTGAATTCTGCAGTTTCTCAGTGCCTCCATGATCATTGCAACCTGTCCTTCATCCTCCTCCGCATGTTCCTCATCTATTACCCCCGGGCTTTCCACTCAAAACTGAAGTCTCACCTTTTCAAGTACTCCTACCCTGACTCATCTGATCCTCCGCCTTCCAATTCTTCTCGCCGTAAACGACACTCGCCCTGACAGCTGCTCTGCCTCTCCTGATCTGGTACCCTGGAAATCGGACTTGAACCTCTTTTGGACTCCTCTCTGGAAACCCCCTCTGATTTGGTTTGGCCTTCTGGAAATCGGACTTGGACCTCCTATAGACTACTCTCTGGAAAATCCTCTCTCATTGGTTTTGGCCTTCTGGAAACCGGACTCGGACCTCTTTTGGACTACTCTTTGGAAACCCCCTCTGATTTGACGTAGCGCTCGTGAATAGGCTGGTGCCCTGCGCTTGGCCTTCGAGTGGCGATTTAGAAGTTTGGAGATTACGATTACGATTGGCAATATGATGCGTTTTTAAATTGATTAACCAAAATAGACTGTCTCTATATCTAAGTGGATCAATCTTGCGGAATATTGTCTGATCACAGACGTTGATATTTTTTCAATAGTAACCGTCGCCACAGAAGTACTAATTTACGAAAATTACTCACATTCATGCATGCTCACTAACATACAACTAGCTTTTTGTTGTGAGTTTTTAAATGAATGAATAAAGTTCACAGAGTTGACTGTGAACGAAAGCGATCCAATCTGAATAAGGATTGAACAACAAATCAGAAAATCTCATTAAAAAAGGATCTGAACTAGTTCTTTGTGTTTTACAGCTCTTTTATTGTCGTCCTGATGAACAATGTATCAATTTGAACGAAGATCCGTGGTATTCCTGCGTTTCGATATATGGTAAAGCATAAATCTTATAAATCAAGTTATTTGATCAACCAGAAATGTCATGATTAACAATCCACATAAAATAACTATGTTAAGTACTATCTTAGTCTAATATACCAGCGATACTTTCTTCTCAGCCAGCTAAAACAGTAGGGCCTACATATGATATGTCGAATCTGGACTCACTTTTCAAATGATAATAATTTCAAGAATCACGAATGCACTACCTGCCTCTGCTGGGTTTCTCACCTCACATGATATTGTGCGCATTTCTGAAAACGACAGGCAGATGGTAAATATGTGAGTAGATCCATACTGCAGAAAATCTGATTGCCCGAGAAGGCAGGAAGCTCTTCTAGAAATCCCAGTTCTTCGGCCAATGCATTCATCAGTTCTCGCCACCTCTTCGTGAGGACATCCTTTCGTGTTACATAAATCTAAACTGTTTAAAAGAGGCTTAGTTAATCGATGTATCTTTTGTTAAATTTAGTTGTGCATGAGTGACTTTATTAATGTTTACAGAATTTAATCAGCCAATAACACAACTTTATTAGTAAACACTTATCTATATAAATAAAGCGAGAATTCTGTGTGTCTGTCTGTCTGTCTGTCTGTTTCACTCATCAAGTTAACCTTGTATCCCGGTCTTGCTTTGCATCTACTCCAGCTACGATCGATCCGCGGTTATCCTTCGGTTCATGCTGTCATTACACTGGTCCACGCTTTGAGAAGCACTCGGGTTGACTGGCAATGCTGTGCATATTGGCCTTTGCTTGTTTTCTTTACGCTACGTGTGATATATTTAAGAATCGACTACACCCTTCACAACTTCCCCAGAAACAACAACCATCTCTTGTCCAACTCCTACGCGTGCGTACACTTCGCGGGATGTGGTCAATTCATCAGACCAGATGGATGTCTCAGGTGTATCTGTTAGGCAGGTTCATTAAGTTAGATCGTTTTATGAAAAATTTATCAAGCACTGGTTGATAAAACTAGATGCACTGCATATGCGCTATCGTGTATTTATGTGCTGTTTAGGCAACGATCTAAATTAATGCTGATCATGTAGTTTATAGACAAATATAGACATATGCGGCCGAGCAACTCGCTCTCTTAATCTACGCCACCGCATCCAACCATTTATATATATAAAACAAATGTTGAAATGATTAAGTGGCAATCGCGTTTTTCTTTCACTTCTGCGACTGGGTTAGAATCTGAGTTACCTATTCGAAATTGAGAGTTTGTTACCAAGACATGTCACTCTAAGCCAAGTTTGCACAATTGAGTAATACAGTTGTTGAGATTCCTGTTGAAAAATGCGTGAAATCTACTAACATTACTTCATTTAGCTTAACGTTCCTTCTGCAGGACCGACCACAGAGACGACCCTAGGGACGCCTCCGCCTCCTACAGTTTGTCCAACAATCATCGGGTGTGAAGGTCCATCTTGCAGCTTAGATTACAGTTCAGGGGGATGTCCGACGTGTGTATGTGTCGCGGATGACAACAATTGCTGGGTAAGAAACACTGCTGAAATAAACCAAGTTAAAGTCATCTTCCTCATGATCGTCATCTTCGCATTTTGTATCACAATGATCATTAAAATTATATATTCATTTATACATGTATGCAACAACACATTTATTAGCTCTCAATGCGCTCGCTGGCATAATAATTGGTATTGAAGTTAGTAGAGAACATCAAACTCATCCGTGAACAGCTAGGCTCTACTTCTCTTATTGCCGTTAAAGTTTATTCTTTTAATGTTTAACCCAAAACGTTTTCCTAGAATGAGGAGGGTATATGTCAAAAAAAGTTTGGTGTTCCCCAACATGCTTACTCAATTATATAAAATAAGCCTCTACAGGTTTAAACAATTTCTTGTCAACAATTTCATGGATCTTTTAAGCAACTGAATGACCCCTAGATATTTAATCACATACAGTAATGTAACTGTTTAACTATTGAACAGTATACTTCGTCTTTCCTTTCAGATTTCTGTGTACTATAATTACACTTATTTTGAATCTGTGCTCAAGTAATCAGTTGAGACATTCTCATACTACATCCACCAACGGCAGATATCCTAACGGAGTCTTTGACACCGCCTCCTTAGTAGCCTCTCGCTGACCTATGTCACAACTTGGAACAGATCATTTCACGACTTGACGAAGCAATGGCCATCGAAACTAGCTATATATTTATTGTAAGAGACATCTTATCTCCCAGATGAGAAGTCATCGGTGAACGTGGAAAGGCCAAGAGAGTACATTTTGATTTTTTCTGAGAACTCTACTGCGGTGACGTTCTACGAAGAACTGCTTCGCGTTGCTATTCTAATTCTATGACTTCTATAGCGCCGTAATAATAATAATAATAATAATAATAATAATAATAATAATAATAATAATAATAATAATAATAATAATAATAATAATAATAATAATAATAATAATAATAATAATATCACAACAAAAACTCGCGCGGCCGTTCCAGGAATAATTTTTTTCCTTCTATATGTCTCCGGACAATTTTTTATCTACCTGGGGGATCCTTGATACCCCGGGGCAAAAAAAAATAATAATAATAATAATAATAATAATAATAATACTCAAGACATCCGTCGATGGTCGTTTAGAGGAAAATCAAAATCAAATATCAGCGAAACTTCACTCTCTGTTCTACCTCCCCTTGATCTAGTAGAATCTAATATAATTATTTGTCGATTCCGCTGCATTTTGACAAATTCTTTCATCCTAATTCAGAATCTTTTGTCTTGTCCATCAAATATCCGTTTCTCAGCTTTTAGTTTTTGCTATCCGAATTACTTGAACCGGTAGCTATGAATCGTATGCCGACTCATCTATCTTTCAACTCTCTACGTCAGTCAACGTACTTTTCATTCAGCAGAATCTTCGCTTCTTACTGTTCATGATGTCATTATTTGATCTATTGATAAGGTTGGAGTGACAGAACTTGTTCTTCTTGACATGTTTGATGCTTTGGTCGATGTGGAGCATGCAACTTTTCCAGATCTGTTTTAAGGTTTCATTTGACAGTTTGACTTGTCGGTCGTTTGTTCAGCTCTTTGCCACAGATTTTGAGGGTGCGATCTTGAATAACGGCCATTCTACCATACCTTAACTCATCAAAGACTGTGCCATTGATCCCAAGTTAATTTGTCTGGCAAACTCAATGTAACTCACGTCATGTTAGAATTAAAAAGAGAAACATGCTGAAACTCGAAAGAGTTTAGAACTCTGTGTCTAGGCCATTACTAATACGTCAAAATATGAACACATAGCGCCTTGATGAAATCATTGTATTGATATCCTGGTAAGAAACGATTTGTAAAAAATGAGGATTATAGCTCATTAAAGTTTGAATTTTGGCCAACTACACTACTTAAATTCAGTCATCATTCGACTGTGACACGTAATACGGTAATTATAAATAATGACCTAGGTCATCTTGTCTCTTTTTTGGATTATCTTGCCCTAAAACTCTTTTTTGAACTAGGTTTTAGGTTGCTGGACCTAGATTTTGGTGCTCTCTCCCTGTTTCTATTTGTTCTGGTCAATTGTTGTCATTTCTTTCACAACTTACGACCACCCCTTTTAAAAGTGATTATAATCAATCAGAGTCTGTTAGTCTGTCTAAATGGACCGATCGTTTGGATATTGCATGATTAAGACTTGGTTTGGTGCGTCAGACGTTGAACTTTTGTGCACTATAAACTGGCGCGATAGAAGTTACTAATTAATAAAAAGAACACTCATGTATACATGCACACAACATACAGCTAGCTCTTGGTGCGCAGAGTTGACTATGAACGAAAGCGATCCAATGCGAACTAGGATTGTACAAATCAGGAAGTCTAATTGGAGAACGGATCTGAGAAAGTTCTTTGTGTTTTTTTAGTTCATGGGATGTGGTCCTGGTGAAGAATGTGTCTCGACGAACGAATATCCGTGGTCCTCCTGCGTTCCAATATATGGTAAAGTCTACTTCCAGACATACATGAATATATCTTATTAATAAAGTTTTAATCAGTCAACCAAAATGTTCAAGATTATATCCAAATAAAATATTTCAAAGAAGTTCATCAATTACTTATAAAATTTACTTGGATATGAGAGTCCGTCAGTTATACAGATGATATTGTTGCCATCCCATCTTCGTCTATCGGAAGATAGGAATCTATTTGTGTAGTTTAACATAGCGTATTAATCATATACGGTATACTGTTCTCCAACCGAGCTATTTCCATCACAGCACCACGCCTCTGGAATGATCTCCCCCTGAATTTCGCAGTTTCTTAGTGCCTCCATCATCACTGCAACCCGTCCTCCATCCTCATCCTCATGTTCCTCTATCTATCACCCACCGGGCTTTCCACTCAAAGCTGAAGTCTCACCTTTTCAAATAGTCCAACCCTGACTCATCTGAAGAAATTTGTCCATATTAAGACAAAATATTTTAATATTTGAAGAAATTCTCCTCTCGATTTTTGGGGCATGGCCCCGGCTCCTCAAATATTGGGGGCACGTGCCCCGGCTGCCCCAGAGTCTACGCCTATGTTAGGGTAGATTTTCTATTCAGTAAATCAGAGAGGATCTGACACTCGCGATATTTGATACTGCAGAGAGGAAACGGAAAAGAAGGAGTGGTAGAGAGCGGTAGAGAGGAGATACTTGGTGTCGTTTGAAATAGGTGATCCCTAAGCGTAAATATGGGTAATACTAGATCCGTTCATCTCCAGTGACTGTGCCAAATACACTCCAGAGTTAATAGGCAGACTGCGCACAGTGTGTAGATTAGGCCTAGACCTATCGAGTCTGGGTGTCAACTGAACTGTTTGTTTGCATGATTTACTATCAGTTTAAAAATTATAATAAATAATTCTTCTTGAGTCATTAATTTAACAGCGGATCAAAATGCGTTATTTGTGTACTTATTTAGTTATTTGTATATGTTTATGTATATATGATCAGCAAAAATTTAGGTCGTTGAATGCGTACCGTACTGCCGCCTACAGTAACTGAATAGATCAAGCAGTGCACTGATTTAAATTGAAAAAGAGACCAGATATGAGAGTCGCCTTTCGAATTTTATTCCATATATAATTCTATATTCTCCATCTAATATATTGACTGAGAACTCGTTGTAATATTTATCATTATATTGATTAGTTTTTCATAAACGTGTCAAGAAGTGCATACTGTACAGTGATCGGTTTTTCAAAGAATTTACACACCAAACTGCCTTTAAAAAGTCATTAGTGAATTCAATGCACGTGAAATTTTAATTTCTTAAGTAATTGACTTGTGTTTCGTGGACAGGCGGCCACAATGCTTAAGCCCATTTTCTATTAAAAAATCGTAAATCAATATTCTGTAATTTATTTATTATTATTTCATGTATTTAAAATACTTAACAATACGCGCCAGGAAATCAACGCAAAATTGAATAAGCATGTATTTTATGTAACAACTATTATCGGACATGCACATATAGCACATTGAAATATTTTACCTTTTAGTAGTTTACTGTGAGTTAGCCTACCGCATAGTATAATATAGGAAATAAGTAATTTACATCACAGTTATAGTAGATATTAGAGCCGTCACAGTCACAGCTGAGACACCCATCTGGTCCGCGAACTGTATCGCATATACCCAAATCCCAATACGTACAGCATTTTCAAGGGATCGTTCTTTCTAGAATAGTATAATTATGTACTACCTGCCTATGCTGGATTTCTTACTTCATGTGATACTGCAAGCATTAATGCAGCTCTGTGGCAAATTTGTGGGAAGAAATATACTGCAAAAGAGATGATTGCTTGAGCTGACAAGAAGTTCTTCCAAAATCGTCAACTCTTGCGACCTCTTCGTGAGGACAAGTAGGCCTACTCGATTCGCAAGAGAGGACGTCCTTTCATGCTACAATCGTTGAATCCACGTGTAAACTGTTTAACACTTTAACTACATGCTGCCTTGGTTTTTCATTCACTTTTAGTAGGCCTACACGCTTGTCGTTAAAGTGTTAGAAGTAGTTTTGTTAATCGATGTGCATGTATGTCTATAAAATCTGCTCCTGTTATAGTCTATTTCAAATATGTATATAATCGTATACAATGTAACGCATGTAGGCTTGTCAGATGCAAATAAAGGCTACTTACTTGTTTACTTGTATATTTAATGAGCTTCAATTAGGCCTTCTTTGTTTCTCCTTCTTTCACCAATGTTGTTAGGCCACACCTTTTCAGCCTTTATCCGTAGGTCAGATCCTTGTGACCACAAATAACTTTTATCGTTCTTCTTTACACTTTCTCCGGTTGCTTTACGTCACACTTGATGTATCGATTTTAGTACCTGGATGCAGTACTCCAACTGCTTCTCACCAGAGATTTGTATAACCTGAACATCTGCTTATTTAAGAATACAAGTACATGCTTGCAGCAAAGATACACATGCAATACGTAGGTTGTACAAATCCCTGGTGAAGCCAAAGTTGCATTCGGTAGCTGGTTGATTAGTTATTTTGGAAATAGCTGCTTGACCAACTGATCGATCAATTTTCTGCTATTCAATAAAATTTAATGCTAAGTGGTAAATTGGAATCAGACGGGATGAGATCAGTGGTATAGGGGTGGTGGTTATGCTAATGGCAACAGAGACGTAAAATGTTCGGTGGTAATATGGTTTTAAAATGCATATAGGGAGCTGAATAAAGATGATCCTACCCTGCCAGTATGCCAGTAAACGTTTGAGGGGACCAGCATATGGAAATTTGGGTCCCATATGGGTCCGAAATGGTCATTCTAGCAGTACAAAGCTGATGAGTGTTTGCTTTATTATTTTTGTACCGTGCCTAATCAAACCACTAATAATTAAAGAAGCGCACTTTGAAGAACTCCGCAGATAGGATTACGTGTGTTTCCTAGTTTTATGGAAGACATGAAGTCAGACCGAACCTCCTGCGCCGAATAATCGCAGGTCGGCAGTTAGGCTACTTGCCTAGACTTGTGGAAGAGCGAATAAGTTCAAGACATGAAAAAATCTCTCAGATATAGGATTTTACGAATCTACAGTAAGAGAAAACCATTCTCATTTCTTTTTAAGCAATTCCTTCGGTATGTCTTTGTTGCTAATGCCCCAGAGTGAAGTGGTTTGCGAATGGTACGTCCTCGATAATTATTGTATACATGTTTGTTTACGCTATGTATCGTATCTAGTAATTAATAAGGCGCCTCTCGCAGTATACCCTATTCAGAGGCTACGTGCGATATATATTTCAGTAACGACTACGACTCTGCCAACTTCCTCAGAAACAACAAGCACTCCGTGTCCAACTCCGCCGTGCAGGGATGTTGTCAACGGATGCGGCCCAGTTACTGGACCAGATGGATGTTACATATGTTCCTGTTATAACTGCGATGTAAATAACTTATGTATTAAACAGCTGGCCTCTCTTGAATACAGGAAAATATACACGAGCATGCATGTCGTGATTTAAGGCAAATGAACTGTATCTTTTGAGGTAACTATATACGAGCGACAGTCGTGTCGCAAGATATTTAATTCAGACTGAAGAAGAAATCCTGGCAGTTGGTGGGTCACAACATTCACTCAGCAAAATTGGGCCCTGAAAACTGTAATCGTTTAGCAGATTTAAGACTATGTCTTGTCAGGCATTGTTGTGAGTATTGTCAGAAGGTGCTGGTGATGAATAGCTGAATTCGCGATGGGGGACTTCAGACCTATAGTTTCTAATGTATGGAATAGATAAACGGTTTTTGTGTAGCTGATCAAAAAGATCTAGCTGGCTGGTAGCGCTGCAAGATGACAGGTAAGCAGAGGTTGATTAGTTGAGAGAATGCTGCCTTCAGAGGGAGCTGTCTTATAAACTAATCAGGACCCACCTTGCAGCAAATATTGCTTTGTTAGTACAATGTTTCTGATTATAAGGATTCCGAAGCTGCAACTTTGTTTCCAGGCATTTCATGTTTGATCTAATGACAGAATTGATTACCCCATAGTTGGTAATGAACTTCCACGACAGTTAAAATAACATTGAAGGAAAGATTATTGAATACTACGATTGCGGCAGATTAAGAAAAGCTAGGGGTTTTGTAGAACGTGGCATGTGGACCGAGTCAAGAATGTGTGATGCAAGATCCTGAATGTCCTCAAGGCGCGACGGACCCGTGGTGTAATCCTCAGCCGACCTGCGTTCCACCATACGGTAAAGCTTACTTCTAGACAATTCTAATTTAGCCAGTTATTTAGTCAACCAAACTTCTCTTGAATAAGAATCCTCCTAAAATTTCCGCGCGAAGTTAATCAGTAATCTAGAAAATTTATTCTAAGACGGTAATCCGTCATTTATACAAGTGACATCTGGTATTCCTAATTTATTTCTTCCATAAATTGTGACACCTACCTAGAATTCTAGAGAAAAGTTTTGGATTTGGCTTAAACCAACCAGTTCATCACACTTTTCATGTTTAATTAATTAGAGACGAAACTGCAAATAGTACTAAAACTGGATTTCGGGCCTGCGCTTTCCTTGGAAATGTATTCTGTCTGTCATCTCGAAGTTTTCATCGCCACAATCTTTGAATATTTGAGTCTTTGAGACATATGCATTCGTTGCCTTTTGTGTGATCCCATTAAAAACTGTGTACACAGATCATAAGACTGTCTTGAAACATCACTTTGCCTTCTTCCTTGCCTCCCCTTGGACGATACCGCTTGGGCGAATGGGCAGCCGCAACACTCCTTAGCTACGTCAATGCTTTCAACCATGTCTATATATTTAATAAAAATGTTATACAAAGTAGGCCTATCTAGGTGCAATTAATATCAATCTTATTCATCAGCTAATGCGCTTACATTTTCAGGTCTGCGTGTGAGGATTGACACTCTGATTGAGTTATCTGCCATTGTTAGTTCGTTGACAAACGGAGTCACCATAGGGCGAGAGTTGCACAATTTTAATGATATTGTAGTTCCTGTTAAAAGAGGTGTGAAGTTACTTAGCAGTAATTCACTTACTTTGTATTATTGCAGACACTACCAGAGAGACTACCACAGAGACTACCACACAGACGACCACAGAGACTACCACAGAGACGACCACAGAGACGACCACTGGGACGACCATAGTTACGTGTCCATGGGTTACGTGTGGTCCATACTGCGGCAGGAAAACTGGGTCAAATGGATGTACAGTTTGTGACTGTCGTCCGGAGGATGTCTGTCAGGTTGGAAGCACTGCTAAATCACTAATTAACCAACTAAAACTCATTATCATCACAACGGTCGCCGTTCTCGTCGCCAATATCACCATAATCACTCAAACTATTTATTCGTTATCTACTTATCCATTTATTCATTATTTGTTCATTTATTTATTCAAATTTTATTCGTTATTTCTTTATATACCAAGGCGCTTAAAACTTCTAAAAGCCCTCAGCAGCTCAACTGGTGCTACAGTTAGTTGAGAAGAGGATCATTGTAAACACAGCATGTTCAGTTAACTATAAAAGTCACCAGTGGTGGACTTTCGGTTACACCGGCAAATTTAATCAGTTATGTCAATCATCTACCATTATCATCGTCATCATCTACCACCATCGTCGTCGCTGTCACTCTCGCCAGCAATATCAATCGCAATACCGCCTACATCATCTTTATCAGCATTAAAAATCGACCGCGCCATTTCTGTTACTTTAATAAAGTAGCACACTAGTTTATATAGACCTACATTCTGACTCGTATGACGTTTAAACAAACGGTTAGATATATGTAAGCAGCACCCAAGTCATCAGTTCCTCATTGCGTTCTGTCAATGGGAACTTTTTTGAATAAACTAAGGTATAATATAATAAAACAAATCTGTGAAAATCTCGTATCGGGTGTGGTTTCTGTGTTGAAGCAGTCAATTTAAGCACACAATTAAACACTATCTAATCTGTGGAATAAATGGATAGTTAATGTAATGGAGTGATAAATTTGTTTAAAGAATTTCCAGATGCTACTCATCAGTTTAGAAAGCAAAGCAAACGATGAAATGAATTACAAATTTGTTTCAGCCTGGTTATTGCGCCGAAGATGAAGAATGTGTACCGCAGACTAATTATTGCAATAGGGATACCTGCTTTTACAGGCCAACCTGCATTCCAAGGACCGGTATTTCATATCGTAGAGTTGTTCATTCTTTTGCTCTTTTCACTCATTCATTCATTCACTCAGTCATTTAGTCAGTCAAAATTAATCAATTACATGCTTAGGTGAATATTACATACATGCATTTATACACACGTACATAAACCAATACATTCAATGATGCACATGTTAATGCATTCATACAAGCTTGCATGGATTCATACATCAAAATATGCAATCACAGATCTATGTCTGCATACATACATAAATACAAATACATACATACATGCACACATTTATACATGCATGCATACATACATTCATGCTTATTTAAGGCCTACAGTGTCTACGCAAGTACTTAGTTTGACGGATATAGAGCTTAAGAATGGTCGCCTAATAAGAAGACGAGCAGTTGATTTAAATCGCATATTAGAAGCAACAAATCGTTCGTACAACGATGATAGTAGTTTCAGTTGGACTCAGACTAAAACAATCCTTGTATTAGATTTTCACAATCCCTATATTCACTTTGTTTGGTGTTTAATTAAAGTTTCAGTGAAATACTGAAAATTAGCAGATCATTTGGTTGGATATAAATTGTTCTAATGAATAAGTGCACTGCTATCTGATCAGTAGGTATACGACAATCTAAATAAATGCTCAAATGCCTAGATAAATGCATGAGTAGGACTACCCAAATAAGTATACAGGTAACAGAGTCTGATCCCATATTGGATAAATTACTCAAAAAGGTTATTCAACTTAATCTTATTTTGTGTTAAATAAGAGTACATCAGTTTTTCGAACAAAACTATTCAGTTGCTTTGATATTTTAATCTTTACTTAGATTTAAACTTGCTTACTTGTATTTTCTAGTCTGGTGCCTTCTACTTAGTTAGAATAAGACGATTTAACACTATTTGTTGATCACGATAAAGTGTTGGTACAATTATCTGTTGTATAATATTAAGTTCTGTTTAATCCAAAATTCCAGTTTCAAGTACACCGAGCACAACACCGAGCACTACGCCGAGCGTGACTCCGACAGTTTGGTGCCCAACTGTTACCTGCAATGGAGGCTGTCATACAGCTGTTGATTCTCAAGGATGCACCTATTGTGACTGTCCGTCTTCATGCGAAGTATGGCATCTGTGATAATGGCAATGACGTTTACATACATTAGAGTTACTACTAAGATTACGACTGTCGAATATGGACAGATAGACGGACAAACAGAGATTTATTTATCCGATCCTAAGTACCCTAGATATTTTGCTGACTACATAATACAGTAGTATTAGGGAACAGGATTGCTAGACTATTATGTCGTGTGGCAGTGAACGTTTATCATTTGCCCCGCCTGAAATCCCTAACAATGCGATGTGATCAGACACAGTACAATCTTGGACATTTAGAAATAACTATCACGGAATAACTCCGCCTTTTCTGGAACAGAGAACGGGTTTATCTTATTTTGAGTTGGGGTATGATTTTACGAATTCGTTTTCATATAGGGTTCATCTAATACATAGGCTGAGTCTCTGAGAGTTTGTAGCTAGCACAGAGTTTAGACCTAATTTCTGGAATTCAAGGGTCGAACCCATAGATATACCTACATACCCACAAGAAAACACAACCACAACATTCATCTACTTTGGTTTCAGAATTTTGAGTGTTATTTAAACGCAGAGAAGTGAAAGGAGAAATCTATTTTTTTACAGGATATATCGTGCGAGGTGGGCGAAAGATGCGAGTTGCTAACCACTACATGTAATCCTTGGGAAAATCCATGTTCTCCAAAACCTGTCTGTGTTCGTATAACAGGTAGGCCCTATTAAAAATCATGATCACGTTAAAAATATAGTGACTAATGAGCAGAATACCGCCATTGCCCATATACTGGAAAAGCAAACCTCCAGCCTGCTAAACGGAGCAGGGCGATGTCAACGACCCTGGCAGCTATAAGATGGAGTTAACACTGGACAATAACTATTTTGACAAACCCTATTAATCACTTGCGTTAGCCAATGCATCTTTCTTCAATGCGTCCCGTTGGGAAACAGGATGAGCGATCCGAAATTCAGAGTTTTAACCAAGACATGTCGCCCGTAGGTGAAGGTTGCACGATTTTAAGCCAATTGATGTTGTCTTTGTCGCTGCTGTAGAAACATACTTCAATCTTGTAACTACGCCTCTGAGAATTGTCTTCTTAAGAAGGCATAAAATAAATTAACAATAGTTTATTTACTTAACCCTATCTTCTGTAGAGACGACTACGCCTTATGTAGAGACGACTACGTCTTGTCCAGTGTTCAAGTGTGAACCAGATTGCGTCCCGGGTAACGGATCAGATGGATGTCCGACTTGTGAATGTCCTCCCAGCTGTCAGGTTAGGAACGCTGCTTAAACAAAAAACAAAAACAATTAAAAATCGTCACGGTCGTCGGTTTCATCATTAATGTCACCATGATCGCTAAGATTAGGCCTATATCTTGTTATGTATTTACTAAGACATTTAATACTTTCTAAAGCGCTGAGTAGCACAAATGAAGTTAAATTTTATTTAGAACAACAACTTCACATATATAAGCAGATATAGTGCTCATAAAACTTCAAAATTCGCTGACTTTTTAAGTTTTAACCCAAGACTTTGTCCTAAAAACGGTTGGACGCATAAGTCAGGGCCAACAATTTGGAAGTTCCACCAACTTACTTACTCAAATATATATGGAGAAAGAATATTGCTCTCTGGAAAATCGAAGTTTTGGCGTTGCAAGATGGGTGACAAGAAGAGAAGCTAAATGTCAAAACGACGGGCGACTTAAAAAGGACCAGCTCACGACAATATGTACATATATGGGGTCTACACATGACAGTACAATCAACTCTCAACTAAACACACGGTTTAGCAGCCATGCAAGGCGCCGCAATAGAGGGGGTTACAGGTATCGAACTTCGAATCTAATGCTCTCCTGGCCATGAGTGTTACCATTACGGGGAGGGGATGGAGTAATGGTATGACATCACTTTAATGACTTCTTAATGTGAAGTCACCCGTCAATTCAAAATCATTTGCATAGCGTCTCTTAGGTACCTCACAAAGAGCTTCTTACACCAGCTAAAGTAATGGTATACGGTTCCGCAGCGAACGGTGACGTTACCGTCGAGCACACCGTTGTCCAATTACCAAACAGGTTAAAGCAACGACAGGGTTTTTGGTTGTTGGATTACTGCTGGCATGTCTGTGCTAGGAACCAAATGCAGAACATTTACAGCGAATATAGGAGAAGCAAAATCAATAGATCAGTAAACTTTGCTTTTTTATGCCTTGTATTCATTTATTCATTCATTCATATCGGACATTTATATAGCGCCTCTGCAGGGAGAACTACGCAGAGGTGCCGATATGTATTAACTTGCCTTGCCTTATCTGACCTGACCTGCCTTATTTCATCTTAAAGGACAAGATTTCAATATTGTAGACCGTCAAATGTTCTGCTGGTCATGAATGTCAATTGGTTAACGTCACCTGTGTTCGATATCCGTGTTTTCCTCAAGCGCAGTGCGTTGCGATAAACGGTAAGCATTCAAAACTCTATTTCTGAATCAATTTCACAAATTATATATAATAAATTTATTAGTTCGAAACGTTTTGGGGTAGATGGACTCTTAGGCCTATACATCATAATGAGATTTTTATTAAAAGAGCAAGAGAGGCTTTTTAGCAGTGTTACGCTTGCCGTCACATATAGCCTATAGGCCCTAGTTTAGATTAGAAGAATGTCAAAGATAGTGCTTGTGCAATTTAACAATAAGAAACGTTGTCGAAAACGATTTTCAAATCATATGTCAACACCCAGACTAGCATAAATTACAATAGGGACCCTATCAATCATTTCCTCGCATACTAAAAATAAACCTCGCAAAAAGAACTGAAAACAAAATGGTCACCCGATCTTAACTTACTTACACTTTGCGCGGCGTTTCAGGTATTAACAATTAAGGTATACATTTTATTTATTTAGTAACGCCAATAATTTATATTGATCCTTCAAGGTCGTCTACTCAGAAGCACTCTCGATCGAACCACGGTTGAAGAGCACTGTCTTAAGATTAGACTAAAATGTGGAGGCAGAGGCTGTAGGGACAAAGCGAAGCGCCACGGGAAGCCCACTCCAGATTGCAGGGCCTGCAACGTAGAAAGAACGGCTCTGCCTAGGAGCAGTCCGCAAACTGGGAACTAGGAGCTCGGCCTGCTTCGATGAGCGCAGAGAACCACGAAGAATGAGTTTACAAGCGCTGACGCATCAGTTGAAGTTAGAGAGCGAGAGACCCCTCTAAGCTGGCGCAACTGCTTGTAGCAGTTGCGTCAAAACAGTTGAATGACTGAATGTGCCGTACAAAGGTCAGCTAGTCTAGTAGAACACCAAGATCTTCGACGAGATCTTGAGACAAGATGAGAAGACGAACTGTGGAAACTTCCAGGGTCTCCGAAGCAATGTTGACAAGCTGCTGGAGTGTGCTAAACCAGATGAACTGGGTCTTAGATGGATTATGGCAGAAACGATTGGAGGACATCCAGGCCTCCTGAACCTCAACAGCCCGGCTCATAGTATGGCTGCTGACGCCGGACAGTGCAGAGCTGCAGATAAGCCTGTAAGTCATCCGCATCGGATTGACTCAGGACAGCATTTGCTGCCACGAGGAGGCCAATATCAGCAGTAAACGCATAAGACACGACCCAAGACGGAACCCTGGAGTAAGTCAAGGAGCGGTCTTGCCATGCTAGTTAGACTGATATTGGACCCATCTAGTTGACCAACAGTTGCTATAAGTGGAACAATGCGGGCCCGCTATGACCCCCAATGAAAATGGTTCTATTAAGACTTCGCATTTAGCCGGAGGATTATAGGGACCCGTACATTTTTTCCTGATTCTCTATGACAAACCTAGCAAAATTTTAATAGTGTAGTCAACGATGAATAGGTTAAAGATGATGGAAAGATATTTGTTAACAAAATCTGTTCTATGAAACCATCAGAAGCCTAGTCCCGTTTAAAGACCCTTTTGAGCAAAGCGCTAACGAGAGCGCAGCAATCCTGTGAAACGATACTTTACCTCTCCCCAGCTTCGTCGGTACTCGTGGACAAAGATCCTATAAAAGTCTGCTATACTACACCGTGTCTCAAAATAAACTGTGCAAAATTGTTTCTGTCAGAACTTCGTCAAATTTCCACCAATTTTAATAATTTTTGGTAGGTAGATGGCAAAATGGCCGAAATTTTATGCTATACATAAATTTTCCACCTCACCTGACTCACGTCATCGCACTACCTTGTTAAACACAGATGTGCCAATTTCTTATATAACGCTTATATCTTATTACATGCAACAAACTATCTGACGACTTAATTAGCACGCAGTAAAGTAAAATATGGTTTACTTAGCAGGGTTTTTAATTGTTATGACAGATCTGCTTAAAAGTGTTAGAATTGGTGCTCGAAATGTGCCCCGCTTACACGGACACAAGCGCTTAGATGGCAACGCCACTGATTGATAGCAGCATCAACGATCGACTGGTCAAAGCGCGCCCAATCGTCGATCAGACGCATTTTGAGTTCGTCGACGTTGGCTATCCTGGAGCGGTAAACCTTTTCCTGCAGCACACTCCATATGCTATAGTCGACTGGGTTAAGATCCGGTGAATTCGGCGGCCACAGTGTTGGAGGTATGAAGTCGGGCGTTTCTCGCTCAAGGAAAGAGACAGTGTCGCGTGCTCGATGCGCCGGGGCGCCATCCTGTTGAAAGACAAAAAACTCGCCCTGGGATATCCGGCGTATGTCTGGCAGTATACCTTCTGGGCAAGAAGGTTGTCGCGATAGTAGGCCCCATTCACATTGACACCTGTCTCAATGAAATGGATTTCAGTGCAGCCAAGTTTCGAGACGTTAGTTGTTAAAATTTAAGCGTTATATAAGAAATTGGTACATCTGTGTTTAACAAGGTAGTGCGGTGACATGAGTCAGGTGAGGTGGAATATTTATGTATAGCATAAAATTTCAGCCATTTTGCCATCTACCCACCAAAAATTTTTAAAATTGATGGAAATTTGACGAAGTTCTGACAGAAATAATTTTGCACAGTTTATTTTTGAGACACGGTGTATAATAGTACCGAAGAAGGTTAACGAAGTGAATGCACTAACTAATCTTGCTACTAATAATAGTTGGAAAATGGGAAAAGAACTAGTGCTGTCTTTTATGTTTGTTTAGATCCGTGCACGGGAACTCCAAACACCGGTCGCTGTGGTCGCTTCAGAAACAGTTGGTCTTACAATTCGTTGACTGACACCTGCGAGAAATTCCGCTACTACGACTGCACTCCGAGTCCCAACACATTCCGCTCCCCGAAAGCATGCAGAAATAGATGCAAAGGAGGGGAGATGCAAGGGAAGAGCAATGAGTTAGTTATCTAGACATCTTTCATTTGCCTCAGAGAAACACTGCCTAAAGTAGCCTAAATGGTGTAAGTCATTCACTGAATCGTAGACTGCTTGAGTTCTTTGCTGAATTTGATGAACTGACTTCAGGGATTCATGTGCCGTGAAGGTTACGAGTGCAAGTAGCGAGAAACAAAGTGACCAAAACCCAGAACCATTCTGCGCTCCAAGTATGGCAATACAAATCCGACATATTAGACTTCTTATGCGAAATCATATGATTCTAAGATTCGAATCGTAAACTCTTGTTTTCATTGTTGTCAATTAGCGCGCAGGATCTGTGACCTAACGCTTGCCGATTTGAATCCGATAAGGAAACATAACGCAACAACCTGGGCGAAGTTGCTTGCGTACACTTGCCTCTGTCACCAAGCAGTAGGACCTGGAAACAACAAGTAATGTGATGCATTGACCCTGCGTGCAGGTCTCTTTTGAATCGTCCATTGGCAGCTCATGAAACTAAAAGGAATGCATACCCAAGCTTCATTATGTAACCTTAACTGTATAGGTTGTGATCTGGCTCAACATTGGTGGAACCTAGAGCAATTTTAGACATGGGAGACGGCATAATCTCGTTAATACTATCATTGGTGGCTTATGTTTTGTTTTGCTTCGGTTGTCTTGATACCAATGACACCAACAGAACCGTAACAACAAAATCTTACTTTGCTTAGCGGCGATTTTATATTCTAGGTGCAACTTAACTCCTTTTCCCTCTTGCCACTCATGCAATGTTTAGGCTGACATAGGTTAATTATTTATATTGTTGTTAACGTTTTAGTGATGAATAAGCTGCTATTAAATCAATTGTTCAGTATAACGAACTATTAGGTTAACTGGCTTATTCTATACAATAGCTCATCATAAATTAGTATGAGACTAGACCGTAGTCAAAACGACGCTTCGTTTCGTTCAATTCAGAATGTATGAGTATGTGTAGGAAGTAATTTGGCGCTATATGAATTAAAGTGTTTGAATGTCTTGCAGAATCCTGTCCACCACAGGACCCGTGTAACATACGGTGCATGTACGGTTTGAAGACGGATTAAAACGGATGTCAACTCTGCAGATCTGTGGGATTATAGACGATGGTTCACAATGTAACTCGATTATTATAAACGTAAATGAACATTGCTGGTAGTCAACATTGTAGGTTTTAATGTAATCGCGCATTTTACTTTGGTGGTTGGGCGAAGTAGATGTTTGGTGAGAATATTAATCTGAACTATGCTCTTTACCCAAAAGCTGAGCCATAAAATATGTGACAATTCACAGAGAAGCTAAGCTCTTCAAAATACTCTAGGATATCGTATCAGTTAGAAATCCACAATTTGGCCTCCAATGTTTCAAAAAATCATATTTAATCGTATTGAGCATTTTTGTCAAACTTCTTGGCAAGCCACTCAAAGCGAATGTTTAACCCTATTATAGACGTTCCTCGATTGCGCTAAGTTATGTAGGCATTTTCGCTAAAAGCATAAGTTTCGTCCATTATGATGAGCTACATGCTTACATGTTTAAGGAAGTATAAGCGATGTCTGAAAACGACAGCCACTATATCTAGTCTCAAAATATCGACATAAGGTCTTCTCGAATTCTAGCCAATAAAATTTCTTTCACATATTTTGCGCATTCCGTTTTCTTCATTATCTTCACCCTTGTTCAATCCTAAGTCAAGAGAACTGTTTATAATGGTGGCACGTGCTTTACTTTACAACAATTCCGTTTGTTTTTGTTTAATTACATTGCTACGAATTATATGAAAGGAATTGAAACTATTTGCATAAACCGTGTTATAATTATGGTTTTCTCTGTTTCTTTCCCATAAGACTTGAAAAGCATTAACATAACATAACATAACATAACAAGGGTTTTAAGTGGTTCAGAAGACGTGTAGTCTGTGTTAGAACCACTGCAAATTTACCTCGAACGCTTAATGGCCCAATTTTCCTAGCTTCTTCTTAAAAGCTGTTATAGTGTCCACTGAGACAGTACTATCGTCCAAACCATTCCATAGGTCTACAACTCTTGCACTTGATCATGGTACTGTAGTTGTTGCCAGATCGGGAGTGCCTTGATGGAGTTTTTGTTGAAGAGGCACAATACTAATTCACTGTAATTAATAAGATTTATATATTACTTTGCACAAAGATGGCTTCAAATGTCACGAATCGGGACAGAATTTTTGTATTGCCCTCCACTGTGAATACTTATTCATTTGTGCAAACGAGTTTATCATTGAAACTCGGCCGTTTGAACTGCAATTACGACTGGATTCTAATGTTGAAGTTTTCCAAAACTAGTGCACACTGTATACCAATTATTTAAAGATTTATATTATATAACCTGCGTATGTACATAGGCCTACTTCTTATTATTGGATTCTTTACTTTTGAAAGCAGTTTCGCAACACGGCGCGTTGTAATCCGTTTGATTCATTGCATTGTATTGTATTGTATTGTATTGTATTGCATTGTATTGTATTGTATTGTATTTAGCTAACAGAGAACCAGAGAATAGAGCTGGATGAAACAGAACTTCAGAAAGACTTCACATTTACTTCAGTGCGCATCTACTGTGAAATAATATAAATTTCAATCTTTTGTACATAAATGCATAGACCTAGCAGCTGCAAAACGATAGAAGTCGTTTGTTGTTTTCACCTTGTTGGCGTGGAGATCAGCTGGCGAGGGACAGTGCTAACCATCCACCCCAGATGTCGAGACTGAGAAACCGGATAAGCTAACAGTTCATACTATTGGCTTCCTCTTGGGGTCAGCGTAAGGTACTGCACCTCCCCTTGCTTGACTTGAATATCTAAACTAAACCGCATCCCAGCGTAACTATTGTCTATAACTGGTACCATGTCACAGCCGGGTAGGCGGTAGCCCTAGCAATTCACGTGTGAAGCGAAGCAATTCAAATTAAAGTAGCAAAGAGCAGACATGAGCTCATCACCCGCCCCTCACCCTCCCCCGTGCTCCACTAAGGACCTGGGATACGGAGGATGGCGAAATTCTATTAGAATAAATTTTGCATTTTATAATACACCAGCAGATTCTTTTGCACACTAGGTCGTATACGCCTTTAGCTACGTACTTAAAACAAGACTGCTACATGAAAAAGGATTTGATGCAGCTTCTAAAATTTAATTAAACTTTTAGTTATGTTATTTATAACTAAAGTATTTGCCCGTTATATGACGGTTTGAAAAAGAAAATGAATGGATTGATAGAAACCGAACAGACCTAAATAAATTCTCGGCTGATTCCCATTAAATTTGATGGAAACCAAACAGTTTACGATAAGCTTACACGTTATTCCAGCAAGTGTTTCGTTTACTGAGCTGAGATTGAGAAACCTCACTGCTACTGAGCCATATCTTAAAACTGGGAGGCTATATGTCTGCTACAAGTAAATCTGCATTAGCTCCGACAAACCCGGAGTTACTGAAAACATTATAGCTAGCTGCTTTACAACTGCGCATTATACTATCCACATTGCATCTGAGTTAGCCACCAACACAGAAGATAATTCCCAAAATTTGGGATAACAGTACAATTAAAGATTACAATTACAGTACATTGAATTACAACGTTTTAGTAGAAAAAGAGTTAAGCATTGTGCTCGTCTTTCCACGAGACACCAATCCGTTACTTAATAAATTAGAATTAATTGAGAATACAAATATTTAATATTTCACCTGCTCGGTCCATAAAACTTTTTAGTGACATAGAAACATAACAGGCAGGGAGGCCTTGCATCGAGGACAGAACATTAGGCACAGGCACCAAGAATTATTGCAATTAAATGTTAGGCCTAATTGATTACTAACAGCAGCACAATTTCTAGTAAGGCTTGAAGTCCAACTACCGATGCGGATGGCAAAATAATATCATGTGCATACGTGATGCATCCCAACCAGGACTTGTTAATACAACACCCTACATCATCTGCTCTCGACTTCAAAATAAGCTTATAAACAAAAACAATAAACAACGAAGGCGACATGGAACTCCTCTGCGGTACACGGCTCCTAAGTGCAAATGACTTAGCCACACCACCTTCCAAAGTACTGCAACCGCTAGTTTACTCCCAGTCTACTAGAATATAGAACACCCACACTGGGCAACCAGAGCTTAGGAGGCTGGAATACAGCTTTTAATGATTGGCAGTGTCATATGCCTTGCTAATCGCTAATTTGTGATCGTCAGATTATTCTGAATGCCAATAATTCTTGGTTGTATGTCATGTATGTACTTTCAGATGGCTATAAAGTAGTATTTATTAGTGCACACTCTATCTTACACAAGCATATCAACTTCAGCGTGTGCTCGTTGCAATACTGCAATATGTGACCTCGGCTGAGAGAAGGAACCACTTGTCGGGAATGGACTTATTAGCATTTTTCACAAGCTTACACCTTAGGAAAAATGAGGAAAGAAATTCAGAGCGGTTGGCCCGTTATTTATGCACTTTTCACAAAAATATAAAATATCATTTGGCAGGAAATCGCATAAAAATTTAATGTGTCTCTACCCAATGCAGTAATCCTAAATTTGGCCTTAACGCATCAAGTAGCATAAGATTTCACGTAGTGCAGCGAGTTTGAGAACAGCAGATTGATTACTTAGACGCATTAAATCAATATTCATGGTCTAGCGTAAAAACGCATTTTCCGGCTAATCTAGTAAGCGACGAGTGGTTCCTTCTCTCGGCAAAGGTCACGTATATTTAGATTAGGTCAATTGTTTTTTAATTGTCAGTGTCTCACGTGTAGCCAAGGCAGGCAGGACAGAAAATGCTAACAACATTGGTTGGCTGAAAAAATTTACCCAATGTCTCAGAATTAAGCGTTGCTTTGCAAAAATTAAACTTTTTAGCATGTGACAGGTTAAACACTCGACAGTTACAACATGCAGATGTTCCATTTACATATAAATTAGGTCAAATTTGGAAGTCTTAAGGCTAAATAACTGAAGATATGACATGGCTGATACGGAAATTTCGTATTTTCAGATGAGTTAGATATTGCAGTCCATGCTGGTAAATCAAGTCCGCCTGTCGTCTACAAAAATCGGCTTTCACGACTATGGGTAAGGCAGCTTCTGAACTCCTGCATATATACTGGTTCCATGTGGAAAGCCCAAGTCCATGAGCCCACACGACGCTCATAGAAACAACAATTTCTAAGAAAATCGGTAGGCGGACTTATGGGCTTATGGATAGACGTTAGCCCACACCCATAATCCCATTACAACGTTGATATGTTTGTGCACGCTGGCAAAGCTCTCATCTGTATAGCTGTTGGTAATAACAATTTGAGAAAGGTGACGGTCGCAAAACACATTGGCTTAGGCCTACGTGTACACCTAGCGCCTGAATGTAGGCCTAGTTTATGCTACGATGGCAATTGACTAAACAGTCACGTTTAGTAGGCTGCAAGAGAATCTATAGCTTGCGCTCCTCAAACAGGGCCAATAATAGTCTGAATTTTTATTTCCGTTGCCTAGTCTGAAAATGTTTCCACTATAATTCCCCAATATGCATCATCAGTTATTGGCAACATTTCGATAATGCGTTGCGCGAGTGTAGCCAACCGAAGACCAATAACAATGCAATGACACGCATGAGCAGGCATGGGTCAGTCGATACTACACGAGCAAGTCTTCAAAAAGTAGTATGAACAATCGCATAAAACTAACGACCAACGAGCGAGTTGTAAATTTTTAAATGCAGGCCTAGGATTTCACGTATGAATATATATACTTATAAATTCTTACAAAGTCTTATTAGTATATATAAATCGTATACGCACATACATATATGTAGGCCCACTGTGATCTCCATCCGTATATCCCCCAGCTATATACCATCTGGCTCACATTCGAATAAATCAAGGCGTTGACTTCGCCACTCTTTTTAAACACCATGGAAGTCGTGACTGCAATTTGGAGCAGTAGGCTAATGAAAACACGCCCCATATCTGCATTATAAGTACGCATTCAATTCGAACATTTTATTTCAGAGCTTAGCAGAGGATTCGACGAAACCGCTTCGTACAGCTGTAAGTATAACTGTATAAGAGATAAAGTTCCAAGTATGTTTTGTAAATGTTGCCGAATCGTATTAAATTCTCGTAATTATCAGTGCCGCAGGTGTAGAGAAGGCAGGCGGGACAGAGATGTGCTAAGAAAATTGGTTGGCTGAAAAGATGCGTCTTCAAAACATTTAAACCGGAATCGTAAGTCTAAGCGTAGGACTTGTTCACGAGAGCTGCGTCGTATTAGAGGGGTTAGCCACAGATCGATTTCCATTGGTTACCAGAGTAAGCAGAGAAGGGAGCTAGAGGAGCTGCTAAGGCGGGTTTCGTTGATGACGAGAAAGCTTGCAAGGCGTCGAATTGGGCGACTGAATTTTTTATTAGTCGTAGACGCTTAATTTGGGTGGATTCGAGGTTGAGGAAAAGAGGAATTACAGCAATCAAGTTTGAGTGGCCGTAGCAAATGTGGAAGCAGTTTTAAAGTGAGGAATGGATGGGTGGAGGTCACAAATGTGCATGAGTCGGGTCACGAATATGCATGAACATGTCACGATTACGCATGATTTTTTTATATTTAGTAAAAGGGACCAACGTCGTTTAGTCTCTTGACGATTTGGAGCAAGTTTCTGTAAGTTTCAGCCGAAGGCATCAGCAATTCTCAGATGTTTACAGTTATTGTTATTTGATTGTAGTGTAAATTGATGGTTCATTATTACGTTTTCGATTGGCGCTGATCACTTTGTTTTAGCTGTGCATGGTCACATATGGCTCCATTACGTTGACTGAGAAGACTGATTTACTGCTAATTTATAAGTGTTAGTCGGGCTGTTGCTTAGTTGTTTGTCTAAATGATTTTCATTTCGTATTCGGAGATAGTTGATTATTTGATGGGCTACAGATTATCTATCGATTTTGCTTTTTAGTTAAATTTTGAATCAGGCAGGATGAGATCAGCTGGTGTAGCGGCGGTGGTTGTTCTGATGGTACTTCGAGCAGCAGCGCGATCAGGTCGGTGGTCAAATGGTGTTGAAAGACATTTAGGTAGCTGGACAGTGATGGTCCAACACGACTTATGAGTTTTGTCTAGTCACTATGCTCTGCGTCAGATGGTTTCAAAGGCATCGGAGGTGCTTGACAATGAAGATCTTACTCTACAACCGTATCCGTAAACTTTATTGGGAACCTTATGGTGCCTCATTAGTGTCAGACATGGCCTAGGCTAACATGACTTCCATGGGAGCCCCAAATGGGCATACTTGTAGGGTACACAGCTGACGAGTGTCGTCTATTTTACTAAATCTGTATCTACTTGTGTCTAAACAACGGCGTAAAGCAGGCACATACTTTTGCTAGGTCTATGGAAGTCCCTAAGTTGACCAAAATTTATGGGGTAGTATGATCGCAAGTCGGCAGTAACTTTACTAGACTTGTGGCAGTTCGAGAAGGCCTAATTTCAAGAATTTGGCTTTCGATTACAGTATAATTATTAGACCATATTCGGAATTTACGCTGGCCGAGAGAAAGAGAAAAAAATTCGAATTTCTTTCTTAGGGACTTCTTTCTTTGGTGCTGATGCTCTAGAGTTAAGTGGTTTCCACATCGTGGTTTCTCAATAATAAGATAGGCTTCTGTCATATATATTTCAGAAACGACTACACCTGCTCCACCTCCTCCAATCACCACAGATGCAACGCCCACTCCACCTCCTCCAACTACCACAGATGCAACGCCCACTCCACCTCCTCCAATTACCACAGATGCAACACCCACTCTGCCTCCTCCAACTACCACGGATGCAACGCCCATTCCACTTCCTCCAATTGCCACAGATGCAACACCCGATCCGCCTCCTCCAATTGCCACAGATGCAACACCCGCTCCGCCTCCTCCAACTACCACGGATGCAACGCCCTCTCTGCCTCCTCCAATTACCACAGATACAACACCCGCTCCGCCTCCTCCAACTACCACAGATGCAACACCCACTCCACCTTTTCCAACACCCACTCCGCCTCCTCCATCAGGCTTTCCATTTTCAATGTGTCCTCTAATCGACTGCTGGTTAACAGGATGTCTTGCAGTTCCCGGACCAGATGGATGTTTCATATGCGACTGCTCGACCATTAACTTCTGTGATGTAAGTTACTTATTTACTACATTACAGGTTAGGCTTCTTTCTTACACTGACACATTTAAGTGAATGCATGTATATACTTTATCATCTATACGATCGAAGAAAGACAGACAGGCGCGCCCAAGTGAGGAATCGCTGGGTCACAGCATTCGGTCAGCAAAATCGAGTCAGTAAAATAATAATAATAATAATAATAATTATAATAATAATAAAAAAAATAATATTCGTTTAATCTCTTCAAACTGACAGTTGCGCAGTATGATTACAAACCAGTATGAACGGCTGATCACAAGTTATTACAGAAGTCGAATTTTAACTGCACATGGCAGCCATGCAAGGCGCCCATCACGTCCTACATCTCATTTTAACAAACGCGCCATCTCGCGAATGAAAGTCTGAGTGAACCTTTTTTTAATTCTTTATTCTGGATATTTCTATAGCGCCTCTCGAAGTCACTACTACTCAGAGGCGCTCCCGACTACAGCATTTGATACTGTGCCGGAATTTTCACGCCGAAGCGCCACGAGCAATTGTGAGTGAAGGACTTGCCCAAGGTCCGTTCGCAACGGCTAGAGTGGGATTCGAACCTGCAACCCTCCGGTCACAAGGCGCCGAACTTACCACTGAGCCATCACGCCCCACAACCTAAATTTGGGCGGGTTGCGGGAAGCGATCCCGATACCGCTTGCTCTTCATGCCAGTGATGTTATCACTACTCTATAGGCCTTAAGATTGTAATTGTAATTGTAATCGAGAATTTATATAGCGCCACTCGAAATCAGGGGCACTCCCGATCCGGGTCAGTGTCTTCACTGACAAAAAGAAATGTTTTCAGGTACTTGCGAAACTGGACAGGAGAGAGAGAGAGAGACAGACAGACAGACAGACAGACAGACAGACAGACAGACAGACAGACAGACAGACAGACAGACAGACAGACAGACAGACAGACAGAGACAGAGACAGAGACAGAGACAGAGACAGAGACAGAGACAGAGACAGAGACAGACAGACAGACAGACAGACAGACAGACAGACAGACAGAGAGAGAGAGAGAGAGAGAGAGAGAGAGAGAGAGAGAGAGAGAGAGAGAGAGAGAGAGAGAGAGAGAGAGAGAGAGAGAGAGAGAGAGAGAGAGAGAGAGAGAGAGAGAGGAAGGCGAGCCTAAAGGCCTAAAGGAGTCTGATGATTGGTGATTGAGTCTCTATTAATATATTGCTGCAATGTCAGCAGGTTGACACATTTCATTGGGGTTGAATTGGTAAAATCGTGGTGCCAGAATTCATGCTGAGAGTCGTAATCGTAATCGTAATCTCCAATTTTCTAAAGTGCCACTGTAAAGCTGAGCGCAAAGCACCAGCTTATTCACGAGCGTTGCGACGTATCCGAGGGGTTGTCCAGATATCCGTTGGTGGTCCGAGTCCGGTTGCCAGAGAGACCAAAGAGAGGCAGAGCAGCTGTTACGGAGGGTTTCGATGAGGACGAGATAGCTTGGAAGGCAGAGGATCAGATGGATTAGGAATGTCGGGTCCAGATAAACGGGTCTGGGTGGCTGATTACATAGTCTTTTGTGGCTGGTAAGGCTGTAAGGAAGATTACAGTTCAGGGGATTGACTAGCTGAAAGAAAGCTATGTCAGGGGAGCTGATAAACGGAAAGTCGACAGGTGTACTATGCGGGTTCTTGTCACCAGTCCGGCAAACGAGTAAAGGATGCGCTGCAGTTGGCCAATCATAGAGATTTATATGCCGCACAAAAGGCGCAAAGTACTTAACGCGTTGCTGTTGTCAAGTTTTGATATGACTTAACACACTCAGCTATTTTATGGGTAAATTGCGACTACAGGATTGAATGTAACGCACGCTTCATATGGAACCACTATCATTTACAGATGTCATTTGAGAGTGGGTTCTCGCTCCAAAACGCTTACTCCCGGTATAGAGAAGTTCACACCCTCAATGTTGACTGTTTCAAGGCTCCTGGCCAATATTTATCTAATGACAGGATTTGTTACAAATATTCGACCATGCACTTATATGGCGGTCAAAAACAAGCGAGTAAAACAATTTGGAAATACGACGATCGAAGGCGATTAGGCCTATGACTAGGGCATAACCGGAAATCGCCTCGGACATTCGCCTCAGCCAAATATCCAGTTTTATACACCAATCTAAAAGGAACACGTTTTGACAATCAATCTCTGCTGATGAGACTGAAATCTGCATTTCAGCTGATCTGATCTGTCAGTCGTTTTTTCAGCTGTCGTCTACTGCCTTTAAGAAGATACAGTCTAGGATGAGAGTCAATAAACCTTGCTTTAACTCGTCAAAGACTAAATTCTGAATTTCGTTGGCTAACACACACTGGTCTCTTCAATACCTCACGTACAACTCCATTTTCCGCGGCCTTGGCTGTGTTACGGAGCTATATGAATCAGCCTTGGCTGCGCTACTGCGCTGTATGAATCGTCTTATTATAATTATTATTTTGGCCCTGAGGTACTTCGTTCCCTCAGTGTCTTAAAGATTAAATTACTATTATGCTATTAAAATATTACTGTTATTATTATTATTACTAGATGTTTCCCCGTCCTAAGACGTGAAATTTATTATGACCTTCATAGTTTAAAAATTTGTGAAAATGTCATCATAAACAATGTTTTGCGAAAAACATATTCTATTTACATTCTCTAGCTTGACGAATTTTTTCAACAGGGATGACGATCGCATCCGATCGTCATCCATGATGACGTTCGAAAGTGTTGCGATTAAATGTAAAACTGAAGTCTCACCTTTTCAAATACTCCTACCTTGACTCATCTGATCCTCCGCCTTCCCATTCTTCTCGCCGTAAACGGCACCCGCCTTGGCAGCTGCTGTGCCTCTCCTGATCTGGTACCCTGGAAATCTGACTTGGACCTCTTTTGGACTACTCTCTGGAACCCCTCTGATTTGGTTTGGCCTTCTGAAAACCGGACACGGACCTCTCTTGGACTACTCTCTGGAAACTCCCTCTGATCTGATGTAGCGCTCGTGAATAGACTGGTGACCTGCGCTTGGCCTTCGAGTGGCGCTTTAGAAGTTTGGAGATTACGATTACGATTACGATTAGGCCTAGGCGATTTTCTATAATGACCGTATGGCCTCGACCCTGCTCATTGTTCAATGATTTGATCGGGTGAGATCCTTCACCACCACTGTCCGTTTGAATAGGCGCCATGCCATTTAAAGTCCCCGTGTAGTCAGAAGATCGTAAACAGCGGAATAAAAATTAAGAAATTCTTTTTCTGAGGATTGCATAGGCCTATATATTATACTAACGAACAAACTGAGACGGCTATAGAAAGTCGAACAATTAAAATAATCATAATATTGCCTGTGTGGCCTAATGTAGGCTCTTTAGAACTTTGAATTACAGTAGGTCGCTATTTGTAAACATCGTCGCTGGTCATGAATATTGATTATTATTTTTGAAGCTGCCAGAGCCAGTGACGTCACAATTAAGCTATTACTATTATTAAGCCGAAACAATTGGTCGCCATGGCGAGCGGTTCATAAATATCCAGTAACAGTGCGCATGCGCGTTACTTAGCGTAACATGCAAAGGTGGACACAGCCTGCCTGCCTGCCTGCCTTCCTCTGACATTTCTGTTCGTTTATATATATAATTATTATTATTATTATTATTATTATTATTATTATTATTATTATTATTATTATTATTATTATTATTATTATTATTATTATTATTGTTGTTGTTGTTGTTATTATTATTATTAGAAAACTATCATTGTTATTATTGTCTGAAGCATGATCTCATCAGAACTCAGTCAGCGATGGCAATGTCCTGGAGAGTCAAATGGCGTTCCCGCGTTGACAAGACACCGAAATCCGTTGGAATATGTTCGTGGTCTCCAGTAGTCCCCGGCGCCGCCGCCATCCGCCGCCGCCGCAAAGCCCTCAAGTCGAAACCAGTCACTAAGCTATCGACTGCTAGCGACTTAATATTCTGCTTTTTGTCTTAATCGCGGTTTCACAGTTTCGATTTGATGAAGACTTCAGCAGCAGGACATGAGCAACACTTACAATACAATACAATATTCATTTATTGAGGAAAACAAGCTGACATGCTACAACTTGGTACATTATAAGAGAAAGAGTTTGCTCTATAAGTAAAGGTTCTTACAGAGAATACGGGGATTTAGTTGTCGTTTTTGTAAGCGAATTTATTCATTCTATACGAAGATATGGTGTTCATGATTACGAAGAGGGGGATAAGCAGTGTAAGAATTGTCGGGGTTATGGGTTAAACCTCCCTAGTCTTCTTAGGACCTCACAGTTAAGTCTTCATTGCACACCACAGGTGGTCGTTTCCAACCCCCTCTGTGGTGCTGGTGTGATTTATCATTATTTGAGTCTTAATCTCTGACATTGAAGACATTTTCCTGGTGCACAATGTACGCAGTTTTGTATTTCGATTCTGATTCGAGTTTCACTTGCAAAACTGCTAGCGTTGCTGCTTTGACATCTGCTGCTTTGAAATTTCGCTGACATCAGTTTGCAAAATACGAATGAAATATTCAACTCCACATGGATCAAAGTCTACACTCTCTCCCAGTCTTTTTTCTACAGTTCTCACACTGGGAATTATAAGTGCCGGAGTAGGCCTACATGATTCTCGTTCTCTGCCTGAAAGATGTACGCATCAGCAGTTGCGGCCAACTGGTTGGCAGTAAGATCGGGTAGTGCTATAACTCCTCGCTTCATTCGATTTAACAAACGCTTAATTTCACGAATTCGCATTAACATAAATTTTCACAGTCATCAGTCTGTCCCCTGTCAGCATGCCCAAATGGAACGGAGCCCATATTGGACCCGTATAAAGCCCATATTGGTTCCATCTAATGGTCAAGGAAATGATGGCACGGTCAGTGCTGTGTGCGGTAAAATGCAGTATATTGTTATATAACTATAATTATGTCCTTGTAGCGGCATGGTCGCGCTACGGCGCTCTAGAAATTGTCCGCGTTATTATTATAAAAACAGGTGTCTAATTACCTGAGAAGTCGATAGCAAGTCGCTAAGTCAGTCGATAAGTCTAAGCGACTTAGTCAGTCGAAAAGCATGCGACTTAGTCGACTGAGTCGCTAAGTCAGTCGCTAACTCATCAAGTCAGTCGGTTACTCCTTAGCGACTGACTTCGGGTACTAGTTTCCAGTGAATCACGGGTTGTGTCCGTTATCCGGCTTCCCAACTATGGGAAGCATATCCGGATTACAGAAGCTATTCAAAATGTTTCGCTATTAAATGTAATTTTAGGTTAGGCGCGAAATAATCTGTTTAAATAAATAAATAATGACTGCTCGTCTTCCTAAATTTTCCCATTTCTTTCACCTCTATGACTGAGGGTTGAATCTGAGTTAGCTATTCGAAATTGAGAGTGCAGTTTATATCTGCAGTCCTTCCATGCTTTAAGAGCCGCCGGCTTTCTAGGCGACCGCTACAAAGGCATGGCTAAGTCAGTCCATAAGTCTAAGCGACTTAGTCAGTCGATAAGCATGCGACTTAGTCGATTGAGTCGCTAAGTCAGTCGCTAACTCATCAAGTCAGTCGGTTACTCCTTAGCGACTGATTCCAGGTACAAATCTCCGGTGGATCACGGGTTGTTTCCGTTATCCGGCTTCCCAACTCTGTTTTAAAAGGGAGTCGTTCCATGCTCCAAGAGCCGCCGGTTTCCATGGCGACCGTTACAAAGACGTGCGTACTTGTAATGGTGGAGTACTTCACACTCTTGGACACTACTGCACGTTCCGCGGCTTCGCCAGCTGCGATGAATGCGTTTGCAAGATGGGAAGTGGTGTAAGTGTCCGGCTCTGTCACACCCTATGCCATGCATCGTCCACGTGACCAAGGAATCAGTGCGACACCGTTTGGCCATTTACCATTTCTCTTTAGAGTCGAGAGGCTCTTTCTGAGCAGGGACTTTCGCTCCGTTCAGCGCTCTCCAGATTACATAGTTCCGCATAAGGTCTTATTGTTATTCCAATAATAAGTTTTATTGTTATTATTTTGTTATTATTAGTATTACTGTTACTCACTTCGTGTCGATATAACAAGAAATATAGGCCTACTTAAACTCGAAGGCGTTAAGAACTCTTTAGATAAACCCATAACTTATACGTCAAAATTTGAATATAATGGCCTTTTCTTATATATTCAACGTATTGTCATCCTGATAAGAAAAGGATTTGTTTAAAAAATGGGGTGGATTTGTTTTAAAAAATGGGGTTTATAGTTAATAAAAAAATTGACTTCTGGCCAAGTACAATACTTAAATTCAGCTATCTTTGTATTGACAAATAATAATTCATAATAATTATAATAATTCAACCAAGTCATCTGAGTTCCGGTCTCTGGTTATACATGTACCTTGTCTAAAACATTGATTTGGCGTTCGAGATTTTTATTATTGGACCTAGATTTTGGCAATTTGTCCCTGTATCGGTTTGTTCTGTGCAGTCGCTTATATCATTTCGCTCATAACTTCAGATTACCGTTTTAAAGTTGAATAACTAACAAAGGCTGCTTTTATATCTAAGTGAATCAATCTTGTGGAATATTGTTTGATCACAGCTTGGTTTGGTATGTCAGCCTTTGCTGCAATAGCAACGGTCGCGATAGAAGTTACTAATTCATGAAATTTACACACATGCATGCACGTACACCAATATGCTACTTGCTTTTTGTTTTGAGTTCCTAAATGGTTGAATCAAGTGCAGAGTTGACTGTGAACGAAAGCGATCCAATCTGAATAAGATTGAACAACAAATCAGATAAGCTCGTTATAGAAAGGATCTGAAGCAGTTCTTTGTGTTTTGTAGTACGTGGATTGTGGTCCTGATGAAGTATGTGTCGAGCAATATCCGGGGCATTCCTGCGAATATGGTAAAGCCTACATCTTATTAATCAAGTTATTTAATCAACCAGAATTGCCATGATTAACAAATAACAACCCACATAAAATACCACGTTAAGTACTGTCTTAGTCTAATAAAGCAGCGATGCTTTCTTCTCAACCAGCTGAACCAGCAGGTCCTACATATATCTTGGACGTGATTTTTCAAATGATCGTTATTTCAAGAATCATGTATGCACTACCTTCCTATGCTGAAGTTCTTCCTCTGCATTCATCAGTTCTTGCTACGTTTTTGTGAGGTCAAGTGCTTATTTCGCAGAGGACATCCTTTCTTGTTACATAAATCTAAACTGTTTGAAAATATTTTTTTTCAATGTATCTTTATTTTAGTTGTGCATGTATGACTCTATGATCTGCTTCTATTATAGTTTATTTATGTATCTAAACGTTGTATACAATGTAATGCATATGTGCTTGTCATATGCAAGTAAAAGCCAACATAGGCTTTACTTACTTTATTTACATACTTACTTACTTGTTTCGGGTCCCCGAGATTTTTTCGTTGCTACAGAAAGGAATTGAATGCCTTCCTTAAGTTACACGATGGGACACGGGATCTTTACTTGCATTGGACCAGCGGCAGAGTTGGTATATCTGACAATTGACAGCCGGGGTTTGTGTTAGTAATCGTTCCTTTAACCTCGCCCCCATTATAAAATTTGAATTGTAACGAAAATTAACATTGTGTGACAAGTCATGTGTTCAACATAAATGAATATTATTGTTGACATAGCATCATTACATTCACCTAAAACTGCCACCACATGTGATTGAATTTTCTCCTGTCCTCTAGATTACTGTAGGTCACTTCTTACTAAAGTTATAACAGTCAAACTTGCAAAGAGGCTCAGAACACCACACCACATTATGGTCACATAACCTCTGTACATAAAACACTGCATTGGTGTCCTGTTCAGCTAAGAATGTGTTTCAGTTGGGTTTCTTGATTTATAAAACAGGAAACTGTCGTCAACCACAGTATTCAAAATAAGTCAATGTTTCTAAGTCTATTAAACAAGGCAATCTGAATGCATTTGTATCTTTGTATGGACACAACAACCGGTGGAAATATTGTTAGTAAACGAGCTTTTCGGAGTTTTTTTTTTACGACGGGTGTCATGTACGGCGGGTCGTTTTCTTTGATGACAATGCTCCGTAGTTGGAAGTAGAGGCCAAAGACCGAGGTCAAGAAGGTGTAGAAAGCCTAGTACGATTACTCAGTGACTTTCGATTGAGCTGTCAAACGATTGAATTCTTATTCCTCGTGGATGTTGCTGTTTAGTTAAGCACAACAACATAAAATGGGGTTTATGTGATTTTGAAGAACTGTAATCTGTATTAGAATTATTGCATGTGAAGCTAGAACACCTAATGTCCGCACCACAATTCTCTCTGGTAGCGTTGCTTCTTCGTTTTCTCACCTTAAATCCTGCTTTTTCTCTCGGGGTGTCGCGCACTGGGAGCGCCTCTGAATGGTCTATACCGCGAGAGGCGCTTTATAAATGCCCATATACAATACAATACAATACAATACAATACAATACAATACAATAATGTCACATCAATCAGAGCTTCCGAATAAAATCTGTCTCAAGCAATTGCAATAGTGTACAACTCTTAAACTGCAGATTTTCTTCCCAAATGACCCTGTAGGTTTCTTGAATAATTTATGTGTGACCTGAAGTTGCCTTGATTGATGCTAGTTTAAGGAATTACTCGCATTATGGTGCCTCCTTTCTTGTGATGATCTTGAAAGCTTTAACTAAATGTTGTCCCGTCATCTTTCACTCCCTCCACTGTTGTTTGTTTACATCCTTACAAAGAAAAATTCAAGCAATGAATATAGTGCAATGAAGTCTATCAACTGATATTACTTATCATCTGCTCATCCTTTCTCTCTCTCTCTCTCTCTCTCTCTCTCTCTCTCTCTCTCTCTCTCTCTCTCTCTCTCTCTCTCTCTCTCTCTCTCTCTCTCTCTCTCTCTCTCTCTCTCCCACTCTCCCTCTCTCTCCCTCTCTCCCTCTCTCTCTCTCTCCCTCTCTCTCCCTCCCTTCTTTTATTCAATAAAATTTAATGTTAAGTGGTAAATTGGAATCAGACGGGATGAGATCAGTGGTATAGCGGTGGTGGTTATGCTAATGGCAACAGAGACGTAAAATGTTCGGTGGTAAGATGGGTTTAAAATGCATACAGGGAGCTCAATAGAGATGATCCTACTCTGCCTGTAAGATCTTATGCCAGTAAACGTTTGAGGGGACCAGCATATGGAAATTTGGGTCCCATATGGGTCCGAAATGGTCATTCTAGCAGTACAAAGCTGATGAGTGTTTTCTTTATTATTTTTGTACCCGTGCATATTCAAACCACTTACAATTAAAGAAGCGCACTTTGAAGAACTCCGCAGACAGACCTACATGTGTTTCCTAGTTTTATGGAGGACATGAAGTCAGACCGAACCTCCTGCGCCTTATAATCGCAGGTCGGTAGTTAGGCTACTTGCCTAGACTTGTGGAAGAGCGAATGAGTTCAAGGCATGAAAAGTCTCTCAGATAAAGCATTTTACCAATTATTTTCTAGAGTAAGAGAAAACCATTCTCATTTCTTTTAAAGCAATTCCTTTGGTATGTCTTTGTTGCTAATGACCCAGAGTTCAGTGGTTTCCGAATGGTACGTCCTCGATTATTATTATCCACTAGTGTATTTTCCCGTCATATCATGACGTCATAATATAGGCCTATAATGTATCGTTAATTATCCCCGTCGTCAAGACAGCCGTCGTCAACACAACCGGTTTATGTTTCACAATAGAACAGAAAGCGTTTGTGACGTAGCGTTTATCCGGACGGACACTATATGGAAACTATATGTATAGATGTTTGTTTCCGCTAAGTATCGTATCTAGTAATTTATTAGGCGACTCTCGCAGTGTAACCTTTTCAGAGGCTACGTGTGATATATATTTCAGCAACGACTACGACTTCGCCACCTTTGCAAACTTCGACAGAAGCAACAACCACTCCGTGTCCACTTCCACCGTGCGCGTGGGGCTGGGGTTGCAGCCCAGTTCCTGGACCAGACGGATGTCCCATATGTGGCTGTTATAACTGCGATGTAAATACCTTAATATTATATTGTACTAGCTGTAAACCCGTGAAAAAACGCGGTATATAAAAAACAATTATTAATAACGTCATATTATAGGCCTATAGCCGTCGTCAAGACAACCGTCAAGACAACCGTCGCCAAGGCGGCAGTATAGTGACGTCACAATAGTGTTTGTTTACGGGACAGACAGACGTACAACGGTTATTATGTAAGTTGATTGTATCAATCTATACATATAGTTTCCATATAGTGTTTGTCCGGATAAACGCTACGTCACAAACGCTTTCTGTTCTATTGTGAAACATGAACCGGTTGTGTTGACGACGGCTGTCTTGACGACGGGGATAAGTAACGATACATTATAGGCCTATATTATGACGTCATGATATGACGGGAAAATGCACTAGTAAATTTATAAAGCGCCTCTCAGCACAGAATCTCCGGGGAAACATAAATGCCTTTAGGGAACGTGAGACCGATGAGGAAAAGCCAGTCATTAGTTTGGTCCTGAGCAGAGGGGAAGGTCATTCCAGATCATGGGACCTACTACAGCAAACGCCCGGTGCTGGGCCAAGGCAGTTTTAGCCCTGGGAACAAAAAGATCAAGTCGATTCACAGAGAGCAATGGGCGAGAAGAAGATGCATATGGTGGATTTCATAGATCGTTCGAGAGGTATTTTGGGGTAGTACCCTGCTGAGATTTAGAGACAAGGAAGAGGATCTTATAACGGATGCGCGCGGCAATAGGGAGCCAATGCAAGACAACAAGCATGTAAGTAGAGATATAAGCAAAGCGGGGGAGTCTAGCGATGAGCCTAGCAGAAGCATTTAGAACAGACTGAAGGGGAGAGAGACGCTGCTTAGGGAGACCCATTAGGAGCGATTTGCAGTAGACTAAGCGTGAGCAGACAAATGCGTGAACTGTGGTGGTGAAGACAGAAGGTGAGACTGGTGGCCCTGAGACGCCTCGGTTTAAAGAAGCAGGAATGAGTCATGTTGGAGCTCTGTAAATAATACATTATAGGCCTACAGTTGGCCTCTCTTGAACACATGGAAATATACACGAGCATGCATGTAGCGATTTAAGGCAAATAAACTGTAACTACTGAAGTAGTATATACGAGCGAAAGTCATGTCGCAAGATATTTAGTTCTGACACTGAGCAAGAAATTGTAGGAGTTGGTCGGTCACAACATTCACTCAGCAACATTGGACCGGAAAACTATAGTCGTTAAGCAGCTTGAAGACTGCGCCTTCTCAGGCATTGTTTTGAGAATTGTCAGAAGGTGCTGGTGATGAATTGCTGAATTCGCGATGTGGAACTTAAGGCTTATAGTCTGTAATGTTTGGAATTGATAAACGGCTCTGTGTTGCTGTGCACAAAGATCTAGCTGGCTAGAAGAGCTGTAAGAAAAAGATGACAGGTAAGCAGAGGTAGGAGTCAGCGGGTAGACATTTTCCACCCAGTACCGAATCAGAGTATTTGGATGTACTATTTGCCGGATCCGGGTACCAACCGAGTACCATTTGTTCCGTATGCGAAGCTTCACATTTTCATGTAATGAAAAATTATCTGACTAATGCATTTTGAATTTTAGAAATAAATAATCAATGAAGTGGACTTGACTTCCATGGGATACTTGCGGTGTTGGTGTTTTTCTACTTTTCTTTTTCAAAATGAATATGCTAGATGAAGCTCAAATCTGATATTAGGAGCCAACAAATTCCGGAATGTGAGGGAGACCAGCAACTATTTGTGTGTACAGTATTTGCCGAGGCGAATTTTTCCGAATAGTGCCAGAAAACTGGATATTCGGCCGAGGTAAATGTCCCTAGGCGATTTCCGGCTGACCCCTAAGCAAGGGCTGATTAGTTGACAGAAAGTTGCCTTCATGGGGATGGGGTTGACTTATAAACTAATCAAGGCCCAACTTGCAGCAAATATTGCTTTGTTAGCACAATGTGTCTGATTAGGATTCCGAACTTCCAACTGGGTTCCCAGACACTTCATGTTTTATCAGAATTGATTGCAGGTAGTTGGCTATGAACTTCCACGGCAGTCAAAATGATATTGCAGGAAAAATTGTTAAATACTACGATTGTGGGCGATTAAGAAAGGATAATTATTTGCTTTGTAGAACGTGACATGTGGATCGGATCAAGAATGTGTGATGCAAGATCCTCAATGTCCTCAAGGTGCGGAACCGTGTCTTCCTCAGCCGACCTGCGTTCCACTATACGGTAAAGCTTACTTCTAGATAATTCTAATTTTAAGGGAGTAATTTAGTCAATCAAACTTCTCCTGAATAAGAATTCATCCAAATTTTCCGCACGAAGTTAATAGATGCTGTAAAAATCTATTCTAAGACGCTGGTCCGTCATTTATACAAATAACATATTGTATTTCTAATACCTTTCCCCTAAATTGTGATGTCTACCCCAAAATTCAAGAGAAAAGTTTTCGTCGTGGCTTAAACTCACTAGCTCATCACACACTTCATCTTTAGTTTATTACAGGAAACTGCTGTTTAAGACTGGATTAATTTACTATCCCAATACGCACAGAATTTTCAAGGGATCGTTCTTTCTAGAATAGTATAATTATGTACTGCATGCCTATGCTGGATTTCTTACTTCATGTGATACTGCAAGCATCAATGCAGATTTGTGGCAAATTTGTGGGAAGAAATATACAGCAAAAGAGATGATAGCTTGAGCAGACAAGAAGTTCTTCCAAAAATCGTCAACTCTTGCGACCTCTTTGTGAGGACAAGTATGCCTACTCGATTCGCAAGAGAGGACATCATTTCATGCTGTAATCGTTGAAACCACGTATAAACTCTTTGACACTTTAACTACGTGCCTGCCTTGGTTTTTCATTCACTTTTAGTAGACCTACACGCATGTCGTTAAAGTGATAGAAGTAGTTTTGTTAATCGATGTGCACGTATGTCTAGAAAATCTGTTCCTGTTATAGTCTATTTCGAATATGTATCTAATCGAATACAATGTAACGCATGTAAGCTTCTCAGATGCAAATAAAGGCTACTTACTTGCCTATTTGTTTACTTGTATATTTAATAAGCTTCAATTAGGCCTTCTATGTTTCTCCTTCTTTCACCAATGTTGTTAGGCCACACCTTTTCAGCCTTTATCCGTAGGTCAGATCCTTCTAACCACAAATAACTTTTATCGTTCTTCTTTACACTTTCTCCGGTTGCTTTACGTCACACTTGATGTATCGATTTTAGTACCTGGATGCAATACTCCAACTGCTTCTGACCAGGGATTTGTACAACCTCAACATCTGCTTATTTAAGAAAACAAGTACATGCATGCAGCAAAGACACACAAACAATACTTAGGTTGTACAAATCCCTGGTGAAGCCACAGTTGGATTCGGTAGCTGGTTGCTTAGTTATTTTGGAAATAGCAGTTTGACCAACTGATTGAGTTGTTTGTCTGTTTTTCAGTAAAATTTAATGCTAAGTGGTAAATTGAAATCAGACGGGAGAAATCAGTGGTATAGGGGTGGTGGTTATGCTAATGGCAACAGAGACGTAAAATGTTCGGTGGTAAGATGGTTTTAAAATGCATACAGGGAGCTGAATAAAGATGATCCTACCCTGCCAGTATGCCAGTGAACGTTTGAGGGGACAAGCATATGGAAATTTGGGTCCCATATGAGGGGACCAGTGCGGGAACTGCATGAATCGCATATGCCAATGTGGGTCATATATTGGTCCGAAATGGTCATTCTAGCAGTACAAAGCTGATGAGTGTTTTCTGTATTATTTTTGTACCCGTCAATGTTCAAGTTGCTATTATTAAATAAGCGCACTTTGAAGAACTTCGTAGGTAAATGACATGTGTTTCCTAGTATTTTGGAAGTGATTAAGTCTGATCGAACTTCCAGCGCCGTATAATCGCAGGTCGACAGTTAGGCTACTTGCCTAGACTTCTGGACCTGCAGAGAGAAAACCATTCTCATATTTTCCTTTGGTCTGTCTTTGTCGCTGATGCCCCAGAGTTAAGTGATTTTCGAATGGTACTTCCTCGATAAGTACAGACCTTTGTTTACGCTACGTATCGTGTCTAGTTATTTATAAGGCGCCTCTCGCAGTATAACCTATTCAGAGGCTACGTGTGATATGATGGCCAATACATACAATCAATATGAGAAATAAACCTGATTATAGAAGTATCTATGCTAGAACAGACATTCGTAAAATGTCTATTAAGTACCAAGGCCCTTACCTCTGGAATAGCCTCCCACCCTGTGTCCGAACTTCCTTGTATTATAAACAATTTAAATATCTACTGCGTGCACACACAGTAGAGCACATAGTTTAATAGTTTAATTGTTTAGTTAAGAAGTAGTTAAGATTCATATTATGTTTTGCTACTTTATAAAGCAGGCACATGTTGTATACCTAACTCATGTCTAAACCAAACCCCTCAGTGTACTATGTCCTTCTTTACTACACCGTGAGGCTTACACCTATGTACTTACCTCTGCTATTATTTACCCTCCTCATTTTACTTTGTCCTCCTTACTTCACTTGAACACTCCTACCCATGTACCTATTCCTGCCTGCATCTATCTACCCCCTTACTGACTCTGGCTATTACTTCTACTCATACATTCTCTGTCATCTTTTTTCTACTTTACTTTGAAACACAGGCCCCTCTTAGCGGGATTAGTCCCTTCTGGGTGCCTATTTGATCTCACCTACAATTTACTATGCAATTGATACGTAAACATGCTTGTCTTAAATAGTTTAGCCGATGAGAATTTTAATATTTTGTTACCACTTCTCTATGTTAATTTTTTTTCTCAGTATTACTTGTTTGCTTGTTTTACTGGGATCAATAAAAGTTTTGTCATCATTTTGTCATATATATTTCAGCAACGACTACGACTTTGCCAACTTCCACAGAAGCAACAACCACTTTGCCAACTTCCTCAGAAACAGCAAGCACCCCGTGTCCACCACCTCCACCGTGCGCGTATGGCGGAGGATGCGGCCCAGTTCCTGGACCAGATGGATGCTACATATGTTCCTGTTATAACTGCGATGTAAATAACTTAATGTATTAAACATCTGGCCTCTCTTGAACACAGGAAAATATACACGAGCATGCATGTCGTGATTTAAGGCAAATGAACTGTATCTTCTGCGGCAGTGTTTAATCTAGTCCCCCTCTTCTGAGGGGGGAAACAAGGTTTGTCGGGGGGGGGATCAACAACGGCGACCTTTTTCGGAGAAATTTCATCTGAGTTCAAACGTCAAAAAATTTTTGAGTTTAGGAATTTCAGCTTTCAAAGTTGGATTTTTATCTTAAAAAAAGTTGATGACCTCTTTTTGTTTTAGTTTTTTTTTGTTTTTGTCATTCGTCCCATTTTTCGAACTTAACACTCTTTGACGACCCTTTTTTAGGAATTCTTCTCCTTTACTTCGTCTCTGGGGGAGCGCAACATGTATCCTTGGATCCTGGGGGGGGCATTTCTTCCCCAAAACAGTCCATACATTATGATATTGCCGGCCTCTGGGGGGAAACTTCAATCCTGGGGAATTCCCCCCCAAATGACGTCTAGATTAAACACTGCTTCTGTGGTAACTATATACGAGTGAAAGTCGTGTCGCAAGATATTTAATACAGACTGAAGACGAATTCGTGGCAGTTGGTGGGTCACAACATTCACTCAGAAAAATTGGGCACTGAAAACTGTAATCGTTTAGCATATTTAAGACTATGTCTTGTCAGGCATTGTTGTGAGTATTGTCAGAAGGTGCTGGTGATGAATTGCTGAATTCGCGATGGGGGACTTCAGACCTACAGTTTCTAATGAATGGAATAGATAAACGGTTTTTGTGTAGCTTATCACAAAGATCTAGCTGGCTGGTAGCGCTGCAAGATGACAGGTAAGCAGAGGTTGATTAGTTGAGAGAATGCTGCCTTCAGAGGGAACTGTCTCATAAACTAATCAGGACCCACCTTGCAGAAAATATTGCTTTGTTAGTAGGCCTACAATGTTTCTGATTATAAGGATTCCGAAGCTGCAACTTTGTTTCCAGGCATTTCATGTTTGATCTAATGACAGAATTGATTACCGATAGTTGGTAATGAACTTCCACGGCAGTTAAAATAACATTGAAGGAAAGATTATTAAATACTACGATTGCGGCAGATTAAGAAAAGCTAGGGGTTTTGTAGAACGTGACATGTGGACCGGGTCAAGAATGTGTGATGCAAGACGTTCAATGTCCTCAAGGCGCGGCGCCGTGTCTTCCTCAGCCGACCTGCGTTCCAACAAACGGTGAAGCTTATTTCTAGACAATTCTAATTTAGCCAGTTATTTAGTTAACCAAACTTCTCTTGAATAAGAATCCACCTAACATTTCCGCACGAAGTTAATCAGTAATCAATAAAATTTATTCTAAGACGGTAATCCGTCATTTATACAAATGACATATGGTATTCCTAATTTATTTTTTCCATAAATTGTGACACCTACCTAGAATTCTAGAGAAAAGTTTTCGATTTGGCTTAAACCAACCAGTTCATCACACACTTCATCTTAGTTAATTAGAGACGAAACTGCTGTGCAAAACTGGATTTACTGTCTTGGTCAATCGAAACTGCTGAAGAACAAATGCCTCTCAATAAAGCTGTCACAAACTTCATGAGATGATGCAGCTATTACTTTTTCTATCGCAATTTCTAAAAACTGAATTCCGCTTCATTTCTGTAGCCTCCTTTCAAAGAAGCGCCTGCGCTCTTTACTTCTGACTTTTCTGCTGCGTTTGATGCTGTAGACCATGTGTCGTTTCCAGTAGGCTTAGGCCTACTTTTTCGAGTTTCTGATCCTGCACTGCATTGGTTTGCTACATATCTCAGTCGACGCACTCAAGCGGTATATTTAAATGGTTGTTATTTGTCTGATGTCATATCAAATGTGGTATTCCTCAGAGTTGGTAATTTGCTTTGTTTCCTTTTGTCTACTTCATATAGAATGAAATACTATTATAATTCTGAATGAGCAGGAGAGACAGAGGCACAGGGTCAGTTCACTTCCAGAGTTTAAAGTCGATTGCTTGAATGTAGACAATTTGTACAGTATGCTTGTCTCTTTTTAAGGGGATAAAAAAAGAGTACTTAAATTGGATTTAGAGCCTACGCTTTGCTTGAAAATGTATTCTGTCTGTCACCTCGAAGTTTTCAACGCAACAATCTTTGGATATCTGACTTCCTGGCTGTCCTTAGGCTGAGGAATTCACCCTTTCTCCCATTCCTTTAATTCCTCTCCAAATCTAGCCGACCAGTGAACAGCTTGTTCCAAATATAAGACCACCTCTAAAGACCATTCGCCTTTACTATAAGCATAACTGCTTCCAACCACATCCTGTAAACTGACAGCCCGTAACTCCCACTGACCCTCAAAGCTATTTTTATTTCATCTGACCAAACCTTATCAGTGCTAGGCTGAGTCTGCATCACAGCTTACTGAATAAAAAAAACCAATACACTGCCGTGCATCATCAACAACAATCATCATAGCCAGCCATGCGATACTACAGTGATGTAAACTAGATGTACCATGGTCACGTTTCATCGTTACATTTCTTGCCTAATATAATGTGTGTGTTGATAAAATTTATTAAATGATTTCTACTTATCGACATAATCAAGTTTGTATTGCGTAAATTGTCCGCCTGTTATTTTGATTAAATTTTAGTGATTAATTTTACTTTTAAATTCTAGGGTCCGCGAGCTATGCTTAGAAAAAATCAGGGTCCCTGGTCTAAAAAGTGTGAAAACCTCTGCTTTAATTATATAAATGAGTCACATTAAATTATTTGTACAGTTTTATTTGTCAAAAACGTTAAAATTACTCCACTACTGCTCATATGTTTATAAATGCCACTTGGTTAAAGTAACATGAATTCGAGCTCCGCGTCTTCCTCAACCAGATTGAGTTCCGATTAATTGTAAGCTAACCTGGTATGTTTTCTTTCCTGCAGCAACAACATCACCGCCAGTGACTTGTCAACCCGTAACGTGCTTGAACGAATGCGTCTCGGATGTTGGACCAGATGGATGTCCGACATGTGTCTGTCCTCGAGCTTGCGTTAGTTACTGTTTCTCGGGAATTATAGGAAAATCTTATGTAAAATTTTGATTATAAATATGCCCTGCGTGCCTGCGAGATAAAGCAATTGAAAAAATAAGGGTCCCTGGTCCAAAAAGCTATTTAAAAGCAATTGATTATAACGAGTATGCTGTGGGGTTATTTATCGATCTTACTAAGGCCTTTGATACGGTCGATCACAGTACCGGTATTCTCCTACTTACTTCCTATATCTATCCGTTTAAATCAATACTACTCCTTAATCCTACCCTACTTAAACTACTGTACTTTGGTATGGGCTTCAACTTATGAATCGATATTGCAAAAATTAGTATTTCTCCTAAAGAAAACAATTAGGGTTAGTGTAGGACTCACCAGAGCCACCCATAGGCCTACTACCCCTTTATTTAAAAAAATTAATCTGTTAGAAATAATGCAAATTCACACAGCACAAATAGGTGACTTCTTCTACCGATTCGAACGTAAACTATTACTGGCTTCATTCATGGACTATTTCACATCAGGCGCCCAGATCCATTCTCACTGCACAAGAAGCGCAAACAAGTATCGCCCAGTTAAACCATTTAAGTTTAGATGGTCCTGTAGAATCAAAACTTTACATCCAATCACATTAAATGTTGTGTAGCTGCATGCATGGGGAAGGGGATAGATGAATGGTAACACTCATGGCCTGGAGAGCACCAGATCGCAGTTCGAAACCCGCAACCCTTTCCCCTCTCGGGTGGAGCCTTGCATGGCTGCCAAAAATGTGTTTAATTAAGATCTCGATTACTGTACTGTCATGTTTCAATGTAGTCTTACTGCGTACTTGTCAGTTTGAATTAATAAAGATTATTTTTTTTATATTATTATTATTGTTATTATTATTATTATCATTATTATTATTATTATTTTTATTTTTATTGTTCACAGGAATTAGTCCTGGTTGTTTGAACGGAGCGCGAAATCTCATCTACTATTGTGCTTAACAGTCCATATAGATATATTAATGTGAGCCAGTTTTTGGTCAGCATGCCTGGTATCACAGTGATGAATTAAGTATACATTGCAGACCCTCTTTTGTATCATGGGTTATGAATGCGTGCTGGTCAATGTCACCTGTGAACAAGGTCCATGTTTTCCTCAACCGCAATGTGTTCCGAAAACAGGTAATTACTAAACTCTTTGTAGTTTAAAGAACGAGTTCTACTTCCTTTAGAAAATTTAGTCATTTTCGCTGTTTTTTGGTAAGTAGGCGGTCAGAGAAAGTGAGGATATATTGAAAATCTATTTACGAGTTCCGTATGGTTTCCTTACCAATACATAACTTTTGGATTAGTCTATTATCCTGTAGCTTCAGCTTTAGAATGTATTCACCCAAATGCTCAGCAGTTTCAAGCTAAACCTCCGTGTGTGTGTGGGAGAATCTTAGCTTAAGCTGATATCCGGAGTCGCGCGATCAAACTCCGTCAACATTCTTGAAGTCATCACTGACGAGAAGCTATCCTTCTGTCTCCTCGGCTTGACCTCTGACCTGGCATCGGAACGGTCAAGGCGGACATGGCTATTGCGGACTTGATTTGATAGCGCTGGTGAATAAGCTGGTCTCTCTGACGTGGTTTTTGTGTGGCGCTGAGAAGTTTCGGAGATTTACATTAAATGTAAATTTTACATTCACATTCTCAGAGTATATTGAAGGAGCTATCGGCGCGTGCTCTGCTTCCGTTTGCGCGCTTAGGACCAGTGATGGGCACTAAACTATTTTTTTTAGTTAAACTAAAACTATTTTCCAACTAAAAAAAGTAGTTAAACTAAAGTTGGCAACTGATTTTGGAAATTAGTTAACTAAACTAAAAAAAAGTAGTTAAACTTTTTCCAACTATTTTCCAACTATTTACGACAAACATTGTTGCAATAAAAGACGTTAAGTGAACTGTAATAATGCAAAGCGTCAATGACAATTTCACCATTAAACTATGCAATGTGTACTGTTCTGGCATACAGTTACATGTGCACTGTAAGTAGTGTATGAATTTGAAAACACAGGCTGTAAATGCTAAAACCATGCAATGTTAAAATGGTTTTTTGCTGACAGTGTTCAATGTTCACTGTGGAAAAATAGTTGCATATTGCTGATTTTTTTAGTTAAACTTTTTAGTTAGCAACTAAAATTTTTTAGTTAAACTATGGTTTTAACTAAACTATTTTTTTAGTTAAACTTCTTCCTTAACTAAAATTTTTTAGTTAAACTAATAGTTAGCAACTTTTTAGTTAACTATTGCCCATCACTGCTTAGGACCCTTCGGGCTCACGGAGCTTCACTATCAGTTGTACAGGTGGTTGACCGGAGAACCACATTGGCAAAACTAACGTTTGCGATTTCTGCATGGTGGCATTGGAGGGGGTATGCTAATGGTGAAGAGAAAGATCACTTCTAAGAGAGACTCTTGCGAAGAGCTATACGTGCTGGTTTCCTGCCCCATGACGCACCTACTGTAGCTGAAATTATATAAATGAGTCACATCAAATTATTTATACAGTTTTATTTTTCAAAACGCTAAATTACCCCATTACTGCTCATGTGTTTATGAATGCCACTTGGTTAAAGTAACCTGAATTCGAGCTCCGTTTCTTCCTCAGCCAGATTGCGTTCCGATAAATTGTAAGCTAACCTGGTATGTTTTTTTCCATCAGCAACAACATCACCGCCAGTGACTTGTCAACCCGTAAAGTGCTTGAACGATTGCGTCTCGGATGTTGGACCAGATGGATGTCCGACATGTGTCTGTCCTCGAGCTTGCGTTAGTTACTGTTTCTCGGGAATTATAGGAAAATCTTATGTAAAATGTTGATTATAAATATGCCCTGCGTGCCTGCGAGATAAAGCAATTGAAAAAATAAGGATCCCTGGTCCAAAAAGCAATTTAAAAGCAATTGATTATAACGAGTATGCTGTGGGGTTATTTATCGATCTTACTAAGGCCTTTGATATGGTCGATCACAGTATTCTTCTAAGAAAGCTGGAGAACTATGGCATAAGAGGCCCACAGTCCATATAGTTTTAATGTGAGGCAGTTTTTGATCAGCAAGCCTGGTATCATAGTGATGTATTAAGTTTACATTGCAGAACCTCTTTTGTATCATGGGTTATGAATGCGTGCTGGTCAATGTCACCTGTGAACAAGATACATGTTTTCCTGAACCGCAATGTGTTCCAAAAACAGGTAATAACTAAACTCTCTGTAGCTTTAAGAACGAGTCCTACTTCTTTTAGAAAATTTAGTCTCTTTTCGCTGTTTTTTGGTAAGTAGGCGGTCAGAGAAAGTGAGGATACATTGAAAATACATTAATATACTATACTAAATATTGCAGAGTGCATAATCGGGTCTTTGAAGGACTAGAGGTATAAATGCACAATTCTTCTTAAAATTGATGTTACTTACAGCGTTTAGATTGATTCTTTGTTCTCTGTCATATATGGTTAAATATGGTTGTCAACATTTGTGACTATCACAGGCCTGGGGTCTTTTACGTCTTGGAAATAGGCCTTAGGCACGATGTTAGGGGAGTGGCTGGTCTCAATTCTCTAGGACACACCTAGCAAAATTTATATAGTGCAGTCAACGATTCATAGGTTAAAGATGATGGAAAGATATTTGTTAACAAAATCTATTCTATGAAACCATCAGAAGCCTAGTTCCGTTTAAAGACCCTTTTGGGCTAAGCGCTAACAAGACCGCAGCAATCCTATAAAACGATACTTTTTTCGTACCTCTCCCCAGCTTCGTCGGTACTCGTGGACAAAAATCCTATAAAAAACATACTATGCTATAATAGTACCGAAGCTTAACGAAGTGAATGCACTAACTAATCTTGCTACTAATAATAGTTGGAAAATGGGAAAAGAACCACAGTGTTGTCTTTTGTGTTTGTTTAGATCCGTGCACGGGAACTCCAAACACCGGTCGCTGTGGTCGCTTCAGCAACCGTTGGTCTTACAATTCGTTGACTGACACCTGCGAGAAATTCCGCTACTACGACTGTACTCCGAGTCCCAACACATTCCGCTCCCCGAAAGCATGCAGAAATAGATGCAAAGGAGGGGGGATGCAAGGGAAGAGCAATGAGTTAGTTATCTAGACATCTTTCATTTGCCTCAGAGAAACACTGCCTAAAGTAGCCTAAGCGGTGTAAGTCATTCACTGAATCGTAGACTGCTTGAATTATTTGATGAATTTGATGATGAACTGACCAGGGATTCAAGTGCCGTGAAGGTTACGAGTGCAAGATGCGAGAAGCAGAGAGTGACAAAAAACCAGAACGATCCTGCGCTCCCAGTATGGCTATACAAGCCCGATATATTAGACTGTTCAAGGATTCGAAGCGTTAACAGTTGTACCCTGTTGTTGTCTTCGGCTGTAGTTTGTTGCAACACGATAGTCTGTTCACTTAGCGCACTGGATCTGTGATCTAAGGGTTGTGGGTTCGAATCTGCTGAGATGACATCACACAACAACCTGGGCCAATTGCTTGCGTACACTTGCCTCTGTCACCAACCAGTGGAATCTGATGGGATCGGCGAGAGTTCGGAAATAAACAGCAAGTAATGTGATGCATTGACTCTACGTGTGGGTCTCTTTTGAATCGTCCGTTGGCAGCTCATGAAACTAAAATGAATGCTCACCCAAGTTTCATTATGGAACATTTACTTTATAGGTTGTGATCTGGATCAACATTAGTGGAACCTAGAGCAATTTTAGACGTGGGAGACGGCATAATCTCGTTAATAGTATCATGGGTGACTTATGTCTTGGTTTGCTTCGGTAGTCTTGATACCAATGACACCAACAGAACACGTCACAAAAAAATTTCACTTTGCTAAGCGGCGATTTTATCTTCTAGGAGCAACTTGACTCCTTTTCCCTCTTGCCACTCGTGCAATGTTTAGACTGACATAGGCTAATTCTATCTATCTATAATGAACTTACATAGCGCCCCTTCAAGAAATCTACTCAGTGGCGCTCCCGACCCTGGCCCGTTCAAAAAGAAAGGTCTTAAGAAGGCCATAGAAAGTACCTGAGAGGTCCATAGGGAGGGAGAGAGGGAGCTCATTCCAGATATTTATATTGTAATATTTTTGGTAATGAATAAGCTGCTACTAAATCAATTGTCCAGCATAACGAATTATTAGGTTGACTGGCTTATTCTATATCAATTGGTCTTCGTAAACTAGTATGGGACGAGACCGTAGTCAAAACGACGCTTCGTTTCGTTAAATTCAGAATTTCTGAGTATGTGTAGGAATTAATTTGGCGCTATATGAATTAAAGTGTTTGAATGTCTTACAGAATCCTGTCCACCACAGGACCCGTGTAACGTACGGTGCGTGTTGAAGACGGATGAAAACGGATGTCAACTCTGCGAATGTCTGAAAAACCACGTCCCTCATCCTAAAGCAGCTGATCAGCGGAATAGACGACGGTTAACAATATAACCCGAATATTATAAACGCATAGAAACAATGCATGTAGTCAACATTGTATGTCTTAATGTAATCACACATTTTAATTTGGTGGCTGGGCGAAGTAGGGCTTTGGTGTGAATATTAATCCGAAGCATGCGCTGTACTCATAGGTTGACCCATAACATATGTGACAATTCCAAGAGAAGCTACGCTATCACCAAAATAATGACGATATAGTATCAGTTAGAAATCCACTTGAATATTGTAAACGCATAAAAACAATGTATGCAGTGAAAATTGTAGGTCCTAATGTAACCATATAGTTTTTAATTTGGTGGCTGGGCCAGGTTGGGGTTTGATGAGATTATAAATACGAACCGTGCTCTTTTTCTAAAAGCTGAACCCTAAATATGTGACAATTCCAACAGAAGAATTTTTGATCTTCAAAGATACTGATGATATATTATCAGTTAGAAATCCACACTTTGGCCTTCATGTCACGCCTTCGATTGTAAGGTAACTGATGAGGCCTCTTGTTTCAAAGAACCATATTACTTCGCATTGAACCATTGGTCAAAATTCTTAGCAAGCCGAAAAACCCCAAATCGAAGCTGTCTCTTACATAGTTTTCCAGCTCTGTGTGTCGATCGTAAGATAAACGCTCTGGAATGTATCCAAGGCGTTCGATTGGTGCGCCACACTAAAAGTGCTGCCTACTCGTCTTTTCGCCAGAGGGAGGCGGCATCGCTCGTTTAACCGCAGAGATCCAGTAATATGTAAGCTCATTGGGAATTGCTATGTAATTGTACTTAAGACAATTTATATCTATATAGCCTAATAGCAGCGTCAGTAGCAAGATAACAATTCTACGGTGCTTTACAATATCAACTGATTGCATCGGGCGAAGATCGATGCAATATCACTCGGGCGCGGCTGACCAATCCATGCTAATCAATTCATTCATTTTCTTTTCCAATCCGTCATATGACGGGTATATACTACAGTACCTCAATGTTATTATAAAGGTTCTGCCATAACGCTTAGTTATAATGCATGTTCGTTTACAATATATATATATAAGAGTGAGTGTGTGTGTGTGTGTGTGTGTGTGTGTGTGTGTGTGTGTGTGTGTGTGTGTGTGTGTGTGTGTGTGTGTGTGTGTGTGTGTGTGTGTGTGTGTGTGTGTGTGTGTGTGTGTGTGAGAGAGAGAGAGAGAGAGAGAGAGAGAGAGAG
>OY744607.1:13491304-13688804 GCA_963556255.1 Allolobophora icterica | reverse complement strand
TTATTGTTATTATTATTATCATTATTATGATTCGTGTTTATTGGCAAGCCCAATGACAAAACGCAGTAAGTAGCGTTGAAACATATGACAGTACAATTATCAAGATCTTATAGAACGCATGTCTTGGCAGATTGTTAGGCGTCCGCTCATTTTTACAGCTGCCACCTATGGAGTGGAAGACTGAGTCGACCTATATAGAGCTTACTGGTATCGAACCGCGTCTCTTAAGGTCTTATGTTCTTTCGAGCAACAGTGTAACCATTCATCTATCCCTCCACACGGGAGGGGATAGATGGGCTGTACATGAGCAGTTAATGTCCATTACCCCACTCATCGCCCAACGTGAGTCGGTTAGTCGGTTTCATAATGGTTTTGACTGTTGACATCGATCTCTTCTGGGCTTCATATAGTAAGTTAGCCCACGCTCGCCAATTTAAATCGTTCGTTTGAACGGTATGGACATGCTGGCAAGGTTCTTGCCTGTAAAGCTGATAATCAATAATTCAGAAGGTGTCTATCGCAATGTACCCCGTCCCAGGGGCGGATCGAGGGGGGGCCAATCCGGCCATGGCCCTCCCATTTTTAATTGTTATTTATTTTTAACATGTGTTTTATGGGCGTTTTATGATGTTTACACAGGCGTGGCCCCCCTGTAGGCGTGGATGAGTAAAATGTACACAGAACGCGGGTCCCGTAGATGTAGTCTGAAGACATTAAAAAGGTTAATGACTAAAAAAAAAGATCATCAACTTTTTTGGAGATGACTACAAAATTTTTGGCCCCCCCCCGGCAGACCTTCTGGATCCGCCCCTGCCCCGTCCTAGACCTATGTCGCGTCTGAATGCAGTTTATGCCGGGATTGCATTTGACTAAACACGTTTTGTAGGTCGCAAGCTATCCCATCATGCTCTGCACAACTAAGACCATCATATACACCGGGTTTTTGTTTTCACAACTCGTATGACAATGGCTAAAACTTAACTGCGACTACACGACATGAGTATTGACTACATTTCGATTTCGCATCGAGCAAGTGTAGCCGAACGAAGACCAGTATCAATAAAATGACATGCATGATCAAGCACAGAAAAGTCAATACTGCACAAACAAGTCTTTAAAAAGCAGTAGGAAAAATCGCATAAAACTAACGACAAGCGAGTGGGTTTGTTCATTTTTAAATGCAGGCCTAGGATTTTACGAAGGAATATATGTACACTGTGTCCGGAAAACAATCTCTTATGGTAATATGATAAAATATTTCATCGATTTCTATAATTCCAAAACCGTTTTAATCCTGACATAATTAGCTAATTAGTGTATATTAGCATATAGGGGAGGGGATAGAGTAATGGTAACACTCATGGCCAGGAGAGCATAAGGTACGCGGATTGATTCCCGTAACCCTTTGCGATCCTTTGCGACCATCTTGATTTGCTTTGAGCTGTTGTACTGTTTTGTTATAATTTTGGTTTCAATAAAGAAATATGTTATGTTATGTTGTTATGTTAACCCCAGTGGTTAAATTGCTCATCCAGAGGTGGTGGGTCTCTAAATATATGTAAATCCAAAAAACCTACGGCTAATCCAAAGTTACAACAGGGACGTCATTTCAGCTTTTTCCAGAGGGGAGGCAACAAGAGGTTAAAAAAAATTTCTGCGCTCACGTGCAAACATTTATTTTCACCTTTATTGGTATTTCTTTTAAAATGCTTTGTATGTAGTCTACATGTCCAAAACTGTAAGCCTATGCTGCAAATTAGTCTCTTTTTTTCTTTTTTACCCCTTTCTTCTTCCTCCTTTTCTTTTTTACATAATTTTTTCTTTTTTCCAAAAATCGGGGGAGGGGGGACAAATGCCCCCTTCCCCCAATTGACTTCCCTGAATTACAGCATGCATGAAACACGACACATCACCGATAATTGAAAGCAAAAACATTAACAAATAAGATTGAAACATAATATTAGGCCTTCTTCACATAACATGTTACAGAAGACTAGACTTTGATCGACATGTCAGTGCAATAACTTACCAAGCACATAATGAACAAATACAAAAAATTAATATGCAGACTACTTTCAAATTGAAGAGCCCAGTAAGTAAAGCAGTCTGACTATAGCCTTCGATCATAACAGGTGTAAACCCGGTGAAAAGCTTAAAATTAAGCAGGAGTTTCAATACTGTCATTCTGTCTTATTTTGTATGCCACAATACGCTGACTTAGAAACATATCCATACTGCCCTTCATGCTTCTGTAGCTGTGGACGATTTCGGTGCTTTGCACTTGCCTAAATCTGTTGCACGACAACCACTCACTATCTATCCCGCTAGGGCAGAAATTTGGTTCGAGGTTTCTGCTCCACTTGAGCCCCCTAGCCAACTCAGCTATAATGAGTACACCGACAGTCCACTGTCGGTGGGAAGACGAGACGGCGAGGGAGAGGACTGGCCACCCGCCCTCTTATGCCAAGGCTAAGAAAATGAAGTCGCTAATAATTCATACCCGTGGCTGTCTGATCAGGGCTAGATTAATAACTTAATATGTAAGGGACTGCAAGAAAATCTGTTGCAGCATGACGACCCTTAGCAATCCATCCACGTTCGATAGCTTTCTTTGCACGCTGACCAACTTTCTTTTCGACATTATCTGCAGACTGCATGCGCGATAACTATAACTAATCAAATGACGTGCTATTCCAGATTTTCAAACGATTCCAGCTTAGCCTTCCGAAATTCCCCAATCGAGTTATTAATGAATCAAACTACTGTGTTATCGCTGGAATGTACAGTAGGCCCAAATCTACTTCTGCTGCCTCAGCCTTGAGTTACTATAATCTTCGGCAGCGATTATAAAACAGCAGGCGATTTAAGTAACACATAGGTCCAAGTAATTTTCTATGATGATATAGTAAATATTGAACCGCACTGTGAGGCTGACGAATGCTAATCTGACCTTCGGTGGTGGATCTCCCTATTGAGGTGATGGGTCTCCCTGTTGAGGTGATGGGTCTCCCTTCTTAGGTGGCGGATCTTATAATTTGGGTGGTGGATCTCACAATGCAGGTGGCGGATCTCAAATCAGAGGTGCCGGATCTCAGATCCGGCGGGATCCGGCTGAATTTAACCACTGGTTAACCCCTCTAGGGCGGTGCCTTGCATGGCTGCCAAACCGTGTATTTAATTAGGATCTTGATTGTACTTTCATGTTTCAATGTAATCTTACTGCGTCTGTCGGTTTGAAAGAATATAATTATTATTATTTATTATTTATTAATACTGGTTAAAATATAAAAGTTCCAATAAGTACTGACGTCAAAATGACGTCATTAATTTTGCATCAAAATTCAAGCGTTAAGAACGGCAACAAAGATTATCAAAATAAATTTCAATATTATTTTAAAATGTTATTTATCAATCATAAGTTTTAGTTTAGTTTTATTTTTGTATTTTAATAATGAATGAGACTACAAGGTGTGTTCGAAGTGTCCGTCTCAACCTTTAAGACGCGCGCGTCATTGGCCAATAGCAGCATCGAAGACCAAATTTGTTGCTAATTAGGCCTACATCAGGATAAAAATGGTTTTGGAATTTTAAAACTTGTAAAATATTTACTAGTTATTTTCATATTACCAGAACGATTCCTTTTTTCCGGACGCAGTGTACACTCTTAAAAGATATATTGAGACATATTATATATATGTTATATATATATGTTATATATATATGTTATATATATATATATATATATGTTATATATATATATATATATATATATATATATATATATATATATATATATATATATATATATATATATATATATATATATATATATATATATATATATATATATATATATATATATATATATATATATTGCCTACCATCTGGCTCTCATTCGTATAGATCAAGGCGTTGGCCACTGTTTTACAAATGTCCCTTGCACTGCGTGACAACAATAGAGCAATAAGTAACACACGCACCATTTCGGTCTTATAAGTACTTAACTCGAGCATTAGGGCCTATATTCCAGAGTTTAGCCAAGGATTCGACACATTCGCGTCGTACAGCTGTAAGTATAATGGACAAAATTCGCCGTCTGTTTTGGAAATGTTGCCAAATCGTAGAACTTCTTTGGCATTTGGTAATAGGGACCTACGACCATATGCGTAGATTCTGGGGGCAGCCGGGGCACGTGCCCCCACCCCAATGATTGAGATCGTCTGTACATCTAATGCAACAACTGTAGAATGAATGACCAAATGCCCCTCCAATATTTTGGACAAGTTTACGCAAGTGCCTACGACACTAGATATTTTGGTGACTTGGGCCACGTCTCTGAAGATGACTAACCGATGACTTACAGCGTTTGTTAGATGTCTGCAGTTATTTAGCCTTGACTTTAGTGCGATGCGGTGTTTCATTAAAACGGTCTCGATTGTCGGTGTTTAGTTTTTTTTTAGCTGTCGTCACATCATTAGGTCATATATAAATCCCTATGGTATTTTTTTAAATCGAATTTCTTAACTCAGTGATGACCTTCGATTGACTGATCGAAAATGCTGAACTTTGATTTCAGTTAGGTTCTCGTTCATTTGTTTGTCTAATTGATTTTCATTAGTTGATAGGCTAGAGATGATCGATCTACTGAACAACGAATTTTTGCTTTTAGTGAAATCTTAAGAGACAAAACTAATCAGACGGGATGAGATCAGCTGCCATAGCGGTGTTGGTTGTTCTGGCGGTGCTTCGAACAGCAGCGCAAACAGGTAGGTGGTCAGATGAAGAGACTTAGATAGGCCTAGCTGGACAGTGATAATCCTAAACAGCAGATAAGTTATGTCTAGTTACTGCATGTGTGCACGTTCAAGATCAGATAGGCCTACTTAAAACTAGAACAACCTAAAGCGGGATTCAATGTTTATGGAAGTCGTTAAGTCATTAAGACCGAACTTCTGGGGCCGCGCGATTGCAAGTCACCAGCTACTTGCCTAGGCTTATGGTAAATATGACCTCAACCCTGCTCTTTTTTCAATTGAATGCTAGAGCGACTCAGTTCTAGAAACGACCAAAAAGCCCTAAGATTTATCAGTTTTCGCACTTTGATCTGACCAAAAGAGAAAAACATTTAAATTTCTTCCTAAGCGACTCCTGTCACTGGCGGCGCTCTTGTTTGACAGGTGGGGGGGACACTTTTGAACGGAGCTGGTCAAAAAGAATTTTGAACTGATCTGCTCAAAAAAGAGGTCCAAACAATTTTTCGCGCGTGAAGTTGTTGACCTTTTTGTGGTACTTCTTCAAAATTTCTTTCGTGCTGGTGTCCCAAAGTTAAGTGGCTTCCGAAGCGTAGTTTCTTGATAATTATACATGTTTCTGTATAGCTTAGCTACCCAGTATATGCTAAATGTAACCGTGAGTTCTCAGTCAATAAGTTACACACGGAGGCTTTGCCAACATATACTTTATTTGAACCGCTTCACCCTAAAAACGTTAGCATTAGGTGCAGCTGTAAAATGAGCGGACGTCTAACAGGCTGCCAAGCAGGGCTGTAGTCGAGGGTATACGCGGGTATACAGCGTATACTCACCTCTGGAGAAATTTGACAGCGTATACTCAGGGCTCTAGACGAGGGTATACGCGGGTATACAGCGTATACTTACCTCTGTAGATGAAATTTTTTAGGAAAAACAGAGGTTTTGACAGGTTTTTAGGGCGAATGACTAAAAAAAAAGGTCATCAACTTTTTCATAGACGAAATCGTAAAAAGTCTGAAAATTTTCAGAGAATTGGTGAAAAGTCATAAATTTTTCTTAGACGAATTCCTAAAAAAGGTCTTCAAATTTTTTGACGGTGACACCAGCCCTACTGACGCCGCTGGTCACCGGTAGCGTATACTCACCTCAAATTTTATCACTACAGCCCTGCTGCCAAGCCGTGTATTTTATAAGATCGTGATAATTGTACTGTGATAATAATAATAATAATAATAATAATAATAAAAATAATAATAATAATAATAATAATAATAATAATAATAATAATAATAATAATAATAACAATAATAATAATAATAATAATAAAAATAATAATAATAATAATAATAATAATAATAATAATAATAATAATAATAATAATAATAATAATAATAATAATAATAATAATAATAATAATAATAATAATAATAATAATAATAATAATATTAACCGTTATATATCAGCCGTTCCAGAAACATAACACTTATAATTTCTAAGACCTTGGGGGAATGAAGTACCTCAGGACAAAAAATAATAATAATGATAATAATAATAATAATAATAATAATAATAATAATAATAATAATAATAATAATAATAATAATAATAATAATAATAATAATAATAATGATAATAATAATAATAATTTTTTTTATTCCGGATATTTCTATAGCGCCTCTCGAAGTCAACTACTACTCAGAGGCGCTCCCGACTACAGCATTTGATACTGTGTCGGAATTTTCACGCCGAAGCGCCACGAGCAATTGCGAGTGAAGGACTTGCCCAAGGTCCGTACGCAGCGGCTAGAGTGGGATTCGAACCTGCAACCCTCCGGTCACAAGGCGACGAACTTACCACTGAGCCACCACGCCCCACGAATAATAATAATAATAATAATAATAATAATAATAATAATAATAATAATAATAATAATAATAATAATAATAATAATAATAATAATAATAATAATAATAATAATAATAATAATAATAATAATAATAATAATAATAGTAATAGTAATAATAATAATGATAATAATAATAACTGGAACTGGCCGCGACGCGAAAAAACATAAAGTATGCAGCTCTCCCTGCTACGCATAGCTTTGTCCCTATTGCACTCGAAACTCTGGGTCCCATCAACAGATCTGGCCGTGAATTCATCACAGAGTTAGGCCGGCGACTGACAACGATGTCAGAGGACCCACTCGAGACTATGCACTTGTTCCAGCGCCTTTCCATATGCACTCGTAATAATAATAATAATAATAATAATAATAATAATAATAATAATAATAATAATAATAATAATAATAATAATAATAATAATAATAATAATAATAATAATAATAATAATAATAATAATAATAATAATAATAATAATAATTTTCCTCGGTCAATGCTTTGTCTTTTATTTCTACATCCGATTTGAACAGGGTTGAGCTATTCAAAATTGAGAGTTTGTTACCAAGATAAGGCGCCCCATACTGAAGGTTATGCAACTGTAGGACAATAATGTTGTTATGTGTTTGGTGCTACAGAGACATTCTTCAATTTTATGACTACGCCTTCGAGGAATCTTGCTTGTTAAAGGCGTATAATAAATTAGGAATAATTTATTTACTTTACCCTACCTTCTGCAGAGACTACTACGCCTTGTCCAATGATCAAGTGTGCTCCAGACTGTGCCCCGGGTACCGGAACAGATGGATGTCCGACTTGTGACTGTCCTCCGACTCCGAGCTGTCAGGTAAGAAAACTCTACTTAGAAATAAAAACATCTAAAAATCGTCATCATTGTGGTCATCATACTCGTCAATAGCATCACCATGATCGTTAAAATCATTTATTTGTGTTTGTACTAAGACGTTTAATATCAATCAATCAATCAATAAATCAAAGAATTTATATAGCGCCTCTTCAAGGGCTCTACTCAGAGGCGCTCCCAAGCCGGGCCTGATCATAGTATCTCTCAGAGCGCTCACTAGCAAAAGTGCACAAATGATGTTTAAGTTTGTTGAGACGAAAATGGTTCATTGGTAAGCAGCCAAGTAGATGGTGTTCATAAAAAAAACTGCAAGTCTTGAACTATCAAAGATTTAACCCAGAGCATTGCCCTAAAAGATGAAGGCATTTGTTTATAAAGATATTTAAGGACTTCACCAACTTACTCACTCAGACATATATGGAGAAGGAAGGTAACTCTCGGAAAATCTAAGCTATAGCTGTTTCAAGATGGGCTATGGCAAGATAAGCAAATTATCAAACTTTACTTGGTGACTTTCCAAAAACGTCAACATAGGCTTAAGGACCAAATCAAGACAGCATGTACGTATGCGTTCAAGTAGGCCTATGTATTGTATTGTATTTTCGTATTTAAGCATTTATATGTATATGTGTGTGCATGTATGTCACCAGAGGCGTAGCGACCGCCCTCCGACCGGAGGGGGCCCCGCAAGGAAGGGGGCCCCTAAAAGTGGCAAAAAATAACCGTGAACGGCGTGAAGTCATTATGATACTGTTTTGATACATCACATAATACTATTAGATACGTCATCAGTTGTCTGTCAGAGGCGCGTTTACACGTAGGCGCACTAGGCGCGTGCCTAGGGCCGCCAAATCTCGGAGGGCCCCCAAACGAATGCAAAAATGTTTTTCAATTATAAAAAATTAAATTTTTCAATTATTTTAAATAATAACCTATTTTCTATTTTTTACACTTTAGCATTCCCATAAAAGTAGGCCCTATCAGGGACGTCATTTCAGCTTTTTTCAGGGGGAGAAACGTCAATAAAAGAGGTTAAAAGTTCACTTTGTGGGTCTTTCTTCGAAATTTGGGGGGACAACTGTGAAAAAAGCTATGCAAAACTTTAGTTTTGTTAATAGTATATTAATTCTATGAATTTGAGTTTCTTTTTTTCTTTTTTACCCCTTTCTCCTTCCTCCTTTTCTTGTTCCATCTTTTTCATCATTTTTGAAAAATCAGGGGGGCAAATGCACCCTGTCCCCCCAAATGACGTCCCTGGGCCCTATGTTATTGTAAAATTTATAATTCTTTTCTTCATGTGGGCTAATACAAGTTCAGAAGGGTCCCGTAAAATGTTTGCGCCTAGGGCCCCGTTTTCTGTAAACGCGCCTCTGTTGTCTGTTGGCTACATCAGTTGTCTGTCAGAGGCGCGTTTACGTGTAGGCGCACTAGGCGCGCGCCTAGGGCCCCAAATCTCAGAGGGCCCCAAAAGAAGGGAAATATTTTGTTTCAATTATACAAAATAACATTTGTGAATTTTGAATTATTTTAAATATAACCTATTTTCAAGTTTTACAGTTTAGCATTCACATAAGAGTAATTACTACAATTATTCAATCAATAAGTTCACATTCCTTAAAATAGTTTCTTTAACTAATCATAATTATAGTGACAGTGTCAATAACACTCACAGAAACGGCTTCAAGTTCAACTTCATTGGTTTTTGCACAGCAGCACATGATAGGCTAAACACCACCAGAGTCTCAGACTCTCAGTCTAGATGTTCAGAAGGGCTCCAAAAATGCTTGCGCCTAGGGCCCCGTTTTTTGTAATCGAGCCTCTGTTGTCTGTCGGTCTTTCGAATTTTAGTTGGACCCATTCAAAGTATATTGTATATTACCGCATTCCAGTTTCCGCATTGTAAGGGGCCTCCGGACGTATGTTCGGAGGGGGCCACGTTCTTTGTTGCTACGGCTCTGTATGTCACTATGGACGTATGAATCCAAATCATAAACTATAAGTTTATAAATCGTCATTTAGAAGCTAACCTAAGTGAACTAAGGCACTAAGCTATACATGTACAATTGTACATAGGCATTGCGTCGTGTCAAAAGGCTTGTCTCATGCTACCATACGAAGTCTCTGCTTGGCAGAAGATCCAGAGAAGGGCTGTCACGTTAGTCGTTAGTATATATATGTATATATATATATATATATATATATATATATATATATATATATATATATATATATATATATATATATATATATATATATATATATATATTCACAGCACCTATTAAGTAGCTCACGGAAGCGCTTCTGGCACCGTATCACATGATTCGAGCTATTGGGTTCCTGCTGTTATGTCTGCGCTCAAAACCAAATGCAGAACATTTACAGCATGAACGTAAAATCAATGGACCAGTAAAGATTTTTGTTTGCCTTGTCTGACATTGCCTTGCCACAGGCGATCTGACGTCATGTTGTTTCATCTTAAAATACACGATGTTCTTATTGCAGACCGTCAGGTGCAGATCTGGTTATGAATGTCAGTTGGTTAACGTCCCCTGTGCTCAGTCTACGTGTAATCCACAACCGCAGTGCGTTCCGATACAACGTAAGCATTCAAAACTCTTTCTTTCTGTAGACATCTAAATTCATTTGAATCGTTCATTGTCACCTCAAGGAACAAAAAAAGAGAAAGTGAATGCATACCCACGCGTCGCTATGGAACCTTTACTTTATAGATTGTAATCTGGCTCAATATTAGTATAACCTGGATCAATTTTGACCGTAGGAGACGATATAATCCAACTTCAAATTATTTGCTTATGAGAAGTAGACTCATTGCGTTAATATTAGGCGGCGTATGTCAGCTGTGTAGGCCTCGGTCGTCTTGATACCAATGACACCTACAGAACCCATGAAACAAACGCAGTTTCTCTCTGTTATATGGTGACTTCTGTTGCCAGGACCAACTCGGGTTTGTATTTCATATGCTATCCCTCCAATGCTAGGCTAATTATTTATATTGTTGGTAAACTTTTGGTGATGAATGAGCTTGCTGTTAAATCAAATGTTTGGTGTAACGAATTGCTGGGCTAACTGGCTTGTTGCATATAAAGTGGTCAACGGACTTTAGAGTACGACGAGACCAAAGTCAATACCACGCTCCATTGTGTTCACTTCAGGATTTCTGAGTGTGCTTCGGAATAAATTTATCGCTACATAAATAAAAGTGATTGAATGTCTTGCAGAGTGTCCCCCAATGGACCAGTGTTACATACGGTGCGTGTGGAAGACGGATAAAAACGGATGTCAACTCTGCGAGTGCCTGTAAAAACCACTGCCCTCGAGCTAAAGCAGCTGATCAGTGGAATATACGATGGTTCACAACATAAGTCGAATATTTTAAATGCATAAAAACAATGCTTGTAGTCAACATTGTAGGTCTTAATGTAATCACACAATTTACTTTGGTGGTTGGGTAAAGTTGAGAATATTATTCTGAACTATGCACTTTACCGAAAGGCTGAACCATAACATATGTGATAATTCCAAGAGTATACTCTCTCCAAAATACTGAGGCTCTAGTATCGGTTAGAAATCCACAATTTGGCCTCCTGTAATATCTCTGATAAGATGTTAATTGATAAGACCGAATGTTTAAAAAACATAGTAGTTCGAATTGTGCCATTTGGTCAAAATTTGTAGAAGTCTGAAACCCTAAAGCGAATGAATACCTCAATTATAAAAGTTTCTCAACTGCTCTAAGTTATATTGCTTTATATAGGCCTTATCGTTTACGATATGGAGAGCTATTACTTAATTTCAAAATGATTGGCTACATAAGCCTACTTACTGTTTTAATACAACGTGAATTCTTTTAATGACATCCGCCACTGTAACCTAAAAATGTTGACATATATTATTGTTAGAATTCTAGCCAATTATGCTGCTTTTACATTTTTGCTTATTACTTTATCTTGAATAACTTAACTAATATTCAATTCTTCGTGAAGAGAACTGATAGGAATGGTGGCCTGTGCTTTATTTTAACTCACTGTCATTATTTGCTTAATTATATTGCGATGAAATTATGTTAAAAGAAGTTAAACTTATTAGACGGCCTTTCTTAGAATCCATATCTACTTCTTTTACTGCCATATATGATCCAATTTTGATATATTCACAATATTATTAAGAATTTAGCAATTCCATTATCTTCGTTACCTGAGGCAACTGAAACAACTTAAATTCGGGTTTCCTGAAGATAATGCACCTTCAACCAATAAAGCGTTGAATTCACTCTGTATTAGGCACCATATAGTTCAGACCCTTCAGTTCAGATATGCTCACAATCTCAGGCATCTGGTTAGATACCATGAAGTGGGGTCCATGTGCCCCTCACGGGCTGCCTCTATGACAGAGTTTCCCAAACTGTGGTTCGCGACCCAAAAGTGGGTCGCGAAGCTCTGGCAAGTGGGTCGTCAAATTTTGTTGAGAAACATTTATTTTCTGCTGCAACAACATTTGGCTAAGATTGGGCTATGACTATAGCTGGATTGCAATAAATTGTAAACTCTTTTTACCTAAATTTCCTTTTAAGCTTAATGCTTTAAATTTCTAAGCGCTGTACGTAAATCCGGATATTTCGATGTCAATTTACGAAGCAAATTTTAGTACACAATGCTTAATTTTACACAGTGGGTATCGAGACTGCCAAAATATTGACAAGTGGGTCGCGACCCAGAAAAGTTTGGGAACCGCTGCTCTATGAGACCCTTGTGAATCCCACTTAGGCAGCACGGGCGTATGGCTGATGAGTCACATAAATCCGGTTTCGTAGGGGCAGCAGAGGGCAGTGATCTGCGAGTTTAATACAACTGGATTCATAACGGGAACGCTGAGTTCTTAGATGTAGGCTATGTCGGCGTGGTGCCAACCATCACGATTCACCCAATTACGAGAATCTTCAATCGGACCTTCCTCTTGGAACAATTTCCTTTAAATATACTTGTTGTTTGAATTGAATCAGTTCCGCGCGTTTTCTGGTTACCTAAAGTCGGACTTACTTAGATCAGACAGACAGTTGTACAAGCAATGCTTGTGAAAGATGTTTCAGAACGCTATATAAGTATTTTGTTACGTTATAAACAGAATGGGTTCAAGTTTCGAATCCGTTTCTACTTTCTACTTAAGAAGATAGTGCAGAGTTTCTCTCGTATATTCATAAGCATGTGAATCTTTTATTATCATCATCATCATCATCATCATCATCATCATCATCATCATCATCATCATCATCATCATCATCATCATCATCATCATCATCATCATCATCATTACGTATTTATTTTTCCCCATTAGACCTATCCAATGACGAAGCATTGATCGATGTCGATGAGCAATTGCGAGTGTATAGAACTTGCTAAGGTCTCCACAGCAATCGTCTTATAGGACAAGCTCGAACCTGTTCTCTCCGCATTACAAGGCTAACCAAGCGACTACCGTGTTTCGGGGCTGATTGTCATTATTCGGGAAGCATAGTTAAGAACCGACTGGAGCTGACGTATTCAGAACTTTATCAGTCCCGCTAATGTGGATTTATAAGCCATCTTAGCAGGACAGCTGAATAAATTTGTGATTACGCTCACGATCACGATATTACGTTACACAAATAATTAATTTATGACTTCATAAATATGACGAATCGTCGACGGAATTTACATGTTCTTCCAATTGGAATACTTAATCAATTGTGCAAAAGAGGTTTATCATCGAAACTCGAACGTGACGATACGGCTGGATTCTAAATGTCTAAGTACAGCATTTGAAATGCACAGTATATCTAATATGTTAAAGTTTATATTATATGACATGTATATATATATATATATATTTGCAGATCATATAGACCTAATGTTGATTTCAATGCCGTAAATGTAGGCCTATATACATGCAAGTCGTATAACATAAATTTCAATATAGGCCTAATTACAAAATATAGGTAACAAGCAAACGAATATAGACCTATATAAATACCAGCTGTCAGTCGAGAAACGACAATGTAGTCCATCCTTCATGTGGTTCACAATTACTTTTACAACACTATCGACGGAATATTTAACTGCAAATTGTGCCAACAGCTGCTGCATCCGTTTCAAACAAATATTAAGGAAGAAGTTAAGAACAGTGGATTGTAACAAACTTTCGTTGCTCGTCAGAGGTACGATTTTTAAGTACATATGTTATTTAGTTCTTTTAGTATTCGATTTTGCAATTTTTCTACTGGCATTTGATGGCGCCCCAATCTTGCCAGCGATGCATTTACTCATGAGTTTTTCTGGCATTTTCGTGCTTTATTTAGACTGTTGAGGACAGCCTTTAGTTGTTTAAGAAGCAGGGAAAATTTGTTTCAATGTTCCAATCTAACCCATTTGTTCTGCTCAGTTGCTTATGTCATTTACTTATGCTACTTCCTTCTGAGCTGTATTTTGTCATACGGTCGGTGGGAACTGCTCAAACTAATTTCTGCCGTTTTAGTTGCTGCCATAAGACATCGTTAATAGGGGCCTCCGTTTTTTATGCTATTATACGAATTGTGTATAGGGCCTACTTGTCTCTAAAATCATTAACTGGATGCTAATAAAAAATACTATTGATTGATTGATTGATTGATTGATTGAAAAACTGTGGATACATCCATCATTTTCTGTTGGACTTAAGACATACCGTTTCCAAATTGTTTAACCACCTGACTGTTTGTCACATCGGACTGATCTTTTGAATTGTGACCTCATTACGGCTGGATTTTGGTGTGCCATCGGTTAATTCATTTTGCATTAGACACCGGTGCGATAAAAAAAATACTGAGTATTACTGGGGTCAGTATAAACCTAATAGTAATAATTGTGAAGAAACAGGTGACTTAGTTTAAAGGAATAAAATGCCTAATGCGATAGAATACCGAAAGGGTGAGTGAATTAACAGACGGAGACAATGGACGCCAGGCAAATGTTAGTTGTGGAACTAAGAACTTTAACTTATAGAAAAGTAGAAACGCGATGTAGGCCTATACTTAGCGGAACTGTATGAATAGGCCTATGTGTGTGTATGTATGTTTTCATTTTAATACCTTAATTTTACCCCTCACAAGTACGCTTCTAATTAACCTAATGCAAGTCATTTATTTTGTGTTTTGCCGACTTGACAAAGAATTTCCAATTACGCCAAGCTCATGATTTTGATCCCTGACTTTTGGATAAAACTGGAAATTTGTTGTCGGCGGAAGCACTGAAAAGGCTGGTTCGTAATAAACCACTTTGTCCTACTCTTGATTGATTGCTAGTGACTAAAAAATATAGATATTTTCTCATTTGTATCAAAATCCTTTCCATTTGCTCGCGTGTTTTTTTTCTTTATTTGAAACATATAGCCGAGAGATTAAAGGAAAAATCCAGACATTCGTTGACGCCATTCATCATGAATTTGTCTGGTTATATGCTGGTGATGGCTTTGATTATCGGCCAGGCAACGACAATATACGGTTAGTATAGTTCTGTAGTAATTTCGGTAAACCTTTCAAGTGTTGGTATATAACGAAGGATGATGGCTCTTATTGTAGTGCGCCGAGTCTGTAACCCAGAAATTGAAGGTTAGGGCTTGCTGAACGGACGAGCTCGATGTAATGATCGTGGACAATTTGTCTGCACACACTTTTCTTGCGCCTCGGATTCGGACATACCGATGTTGAGCACGAAATAAATTCAATAAATTAATTAATTAACTAATTAATTATGGTAGACCTATCCCTTTGTTGACTTTATGAGCCACATTTTTAAGTGATCACGCTAAACTGAGACATCAGTACAAGAATACTTTCTTGAGCACTTCGAGCACGCTTTGAGCACGAACGAACTAAATAATTTTTAGTGAGCAGCAGTATTATTATGCATTTATTAAACGCCAGTATCTAAAGACCAAGCATCAATCGATGGCGCTTAAAAAGTGTTAGTGAAGGACTTGCTCAAGGTCCCTACACAGTAACCGTCTCAGAGGAAGCTCGAAGCCGTACTCTCCACGTTACAAGACTAACGCTCTAACTAATCGGCTCTGCAGCACTTAAACAGACCGTAGCAGAAATAAGTTGGTCCTGCATAAACGACATCATCGTAGTCAACCCTGGTGCTGAATACTTGCATCAGGGTTGTGGCGTCTTCAGTTGTGAAGGAACGGCATATATTTTGCTCACATGTTTTTCTTTATAACAGCAAAAGTTGTTAACAGTTGCTAGATTGAAACGAATTAGACCTACATATGACGTGAATAGGTCCACAATGATATGTTTTCCAACTGTTAGGCTACATAATTATGCATCGCTTGCATATGACATTAATACGTCTACGTTTTGTTGTCCATTATTTCGTTACAATGACCATAGCTTATGTAACATATCATATGAATATGTAGACGTATGTTGTCCATCTGTTTCGCATCATTAATTACGGTTCACATATGAGTACGCTATATATGATGACCAGTTGTTTGATTGGTTCTCATATTATTTTATTATGCAGCCAAAGCACCTAACCTTTCCATAACCGTTTCAACAGCACCCAGCTGATCACGATCTTGCTTAGTCTTACCTTACCATTGAAAACTGAACTGAACTGAACAGACGCGAACGTAGTTGCATCTGTATACACTCTAACTTTAGGGAATAGGCCTATTAAATTTCATTTATTTTAAGAACACTCATCCACGCCTCAAATACTGGAAATGTATGTATTTATGAGTGATGATCAATAAAATGAGCAATTCATTCATTTAGATCTACTGACTTCAATCCTGTAGAAAGTGCATCAAATAAACTTCATTTCATTCGTTTATTAAAATCAGTCCTAACATCTTAAGAACCTATGCAGTTTTTCTGCCATAGATTACAAAACGCAGGTCCGAAATGCAAAAGACAAAAAGTACCGCTTAACGAAGCCGCCTGTAACATAAGTAGGCCCTAACATAATACAAACATAATACATAATACATAAATGTAAACAATGACGACTTTTCAAGACATTCTAACTAAAATGCAACATTAAACCTTGTTCTTATGCCCTCGTATTACTTCTTAAACTCACAGTAGGCTAGCACAATACTCAAACGAAAGACCATTATATTGGTCTACTATATAAGACAAAACAGTAATAAAACAAAAATAGAGTTTATGCAAGATATAAAAAAAAATTAATTGCAAATGTTTACAGAAAAAGCATTGCATGTTTTTTTATTTAGGCGCCAGCGTAACCACACACTGTCCTGAGATTCGCTGTGCAAAAGATTGCGAAGTGGATTACCAAGGAACTTGTCCAAAATGTGTCTGTCCCAAAACATGCGAAGTGAGTGAAGTTCTTTTAAGCCAAGTTAGACGACCGGCCATCAGTCGTTGTGTTATAGTCGTATTCAGCCCATTTAAAAGATTTCCACGGTGGTCAGTGTGTATGAGTGTGTGTGTGTGTGTGTGTGTGTGTGTGTGTGTGTGTGTGTGTGTGTGTGTGTGTGTGTGTGTGTGTGTGTGTGTGTGTGTGTGTGTGTGTGTGTGTGTGTGTGTGTGTGTGTGTGTGTGTGTGTGTGTGTGTGTGTGTGTGTGTGTGTGAATGTATGTTTTATGAAGGCCTATGTATGCATGCATGCATGTATGTATGTACACTTGTCCATGCTTTTATGGTTTTCCGCCTCGATTATTGTAGCGCCATATATGATGGACTCCCAACCTGCCGATTGAAGTGCTTCAATCGGGTCCTACGCATGGCTGCCCGGCTGGTGGGTGGTATCCCCAAATTTGGCCGGGTCTCGGAGTACATGCGGGGGGTGCTCCACTGGCTCTCCTACCCGCAGCGCATTGCTTATCGGGTCTCTGCTTTAGTTCGGCGGTACCTTGAGGGCTTAGCTCCCCCTTACATCCGGGAACTTTGCTGCTCCACTGTGGCTGTCCAGCGTCGTGGTTCACTTCGCTCTGCAGCACAGGCTGAGCTCCTTGTCCCCCGCCCACGGACTGCTATCCGACAACACCGTGCCTTCTGTGTCTCTGGCCCAGCGACCTGGAATGGGCTCCCAGTAGCGCTGCGCCTGACCCCGATTAATTGCTCTTCTCTGTTCCACTCTTGCCTTAAAATTGTCTTGCATGACCGGGGTTGGACTGGGAGCGCTCCTGAGTAGATAACTTGAAGGGGCGCTGTATAAGACCTCTGTAATAATAATAATTATAATAATAATGTAAGTATGTATGTATGCATGTATATGTACATGTAAGTATGCATGTATGTGTGTATGCATGTTTGCATGCGTTTATGTATATGTATGTATATATATACAGTATATCTATGTATGTAAGTATATACTTATGTATACATGTATATACATGTATGCTTGCATGCATGCGTGTATGTATGTTCGTATGTATGAATGCATGTATGTATTTATATATGCTTGCATGCATGTATGTATGCATGTATGTATTCATGTATGTATTCATGTATGTATGCATGTATGCATGTATGTATGTATGTATGTATGTATGTATGTATGTATGTATGTATGTATGTATGTATGTATGTATGTATGTATGTATGTATGTATGTATGTATGCATGGATATATGTATTCATGTACATATGTATGCATGCATGGATGTATGTATGCATGTATGTTTGTATGCATTATTATTATTACAGAGGTTTTATATAGCGCCCCTTCAAGGTTATCTACTCAGTAGTGCATATATGTGACTTGTATGTGTGAATAAACATATACAGAACATTTAGCAACCTCGCCTTGAATTTCATGCAGTTGCCAATATTCATTCCACAATAGAGAATAGAATGAAATGGCTTTCTGATTGCCTAACAACTGATGTCGACATCGGCCCTGATGACCCGGTGTCTCCCTGTGTCTATCTCTATTAACGGGGGCAGACTTTCTGTCTGCCTTCAATTCAGTACTGCTAACAAGTAATTAAATCTTTAATTGTTTATATTGGCTGAAAACTTCGATTCACGTAGCATCAGCCTTATAAATTTTGTGGATCGAAATTTCTTGTCGTCAAGATTTTAAAGATTCTTCGGAATTTAAACGTGAACTACCCTAATAATATTGACGTCTGTCGTTTGGACTTTATTTGGCAGCTAATAAGTGTACTCAGTAATACCAGCAGCTTTGTTCGGTTCCAACAGCCCCAAATGAATGTTCAGATGCATGCGCACATACATGCATACATTCATGCATACCTACGTACACCGTACATACATGCAAATTTACATGCATACCTACATAATTTGCATTCATACATACAAAATACCCACTTGCTTCGTGTATGTAAGAAATAGGTACCCCCCCCCCACTTAATAGACCAAAGTTACGCCTCTTCCTACCACTTCATATGTCGTATATCAGGGCACGATGTTAACTGTATAATGTACAATAAATGTCATGTACAAAGTTTGTAAAAATCCGATATTCGCAAAATTTTGTAAATGAGGTCTTTTCGATCAGTTACTATGTCGCTATCCAAAATCAAAGCAAGAACCGCTTAAAATGTCCAGATTTTGGATATTCGTGCGAGATACCAAAAATGTCTTGCCAACTTATAAAGATGACGTGGCACTATAATTATGTTAAACACAACCTCAACCGAGTCAACACGAAATGAACTAAAGAATCTACTGTCACTCAAACAGCAGAAATCGTAGCAAGAGACATCGAAGCTATAAGTTTCTGGAGAAAAGCTCCCATCGTGGCAGTTTCACATACAAGAGTTCTGAAATTGATAAGAACATTCCACGATGAATTTCGAACGCCAACCTATAAAGGTCGAAAAAGGAGTAGTAATTATCGTAAACAAATTGCTAAACTTTGAACAGAAATGTAGAGAAAGGTTTTTGACATCGAAGCTTGCAGATGTACCATTGACAATTACAAGTTTAAGGCAACGAAAAGGTGTGGCAAGAACACCAGATATTACTGCAGCCCGGACTGAAGGAGGAAGCTGGTTCCACAATGAAGGGTCAATACTAACAAAGGAACTAGACTGGGCCATCGCCGTTCTCACTCGGGGAACAAAGAAGTCAAGTCGATCACAGGAACGAAGAGGGGGAAGAGAGCTAGCTGAACCAGGAAGGCGTAATGAGCAGGGCTGTAGTCGAGGGTATACGCGGGTATACAGCGTGTACTCACCTTGTCATGACACAATGGTGACTATTACAACACATTGATTTAAATTACACTGAATTGCATTTAGTCGCATTAAACTGTAGACTAGAATGTGACAAATGTTGTAGTCGCTGGTATCTTCTTGTAGGTCGTCTTCTGTGATGAAGATTCGGTCTGCGTAATGCAGGAACGCCTCTGCAAGAAGGCTCCGTGTTTTCCAGAACCTGTTTGTGTTCCAACAACTTGCAAGGTTAGGCTCAGTTTCTGCAGACGTGATAAAAGCTCAGGTAATTAGCAGAACATTGCACTGAAACTCGATCCTTAACTTGTCTAACTTTGCCTTGCCTTAATCTAATCATGAATATCTACAACTAAAGAACCATGCCGACCTCTACTTACAATAATTACTTAGCTATACGTCATTTTACCTGCTATCGTGTGTCTTTCTCCACCTAACCTAAACTGTCTTTGCACTGAGAAGTACAGTTTTTATTCTACAAAACGTTGCGATTAGCTTATTGAACAATGTTTTCCTACTGTGAAACACGTATCAACAAAGGTCCTTTCATTAGCATGAATACAGAAGTAATTCGTTCGTTTTCAGCATTTCTATCGAATCAGCTTTATAATAAAATTGAAATATGATGAGAATTTCTTGCTATAGAACGTGAAATGTGCTGCTGAACATCAGTGTGTGTTGAAAGTGGTCAATTGTAAGCTGAAGCCTTGTGTTCCTCAACCGACTTGCGTCCCGATTGAAGGTAAATACACTTCATGCACTGTTAGGGACAATACTGTTAAAGACAATCAGAGACATATTCTGAAACGCGTGTTAATATAAAGTTACACTTTTCATTGTTTGCTGGCCTAGTTGTACCAGTAATCGTACATTTGGAATGTCCTAAAGCGCTGCTGGAAAGCAATGCGTTTAACGAAGCTTTGGATCATCCTCTGAGAGCTGTTATAGTGCAGGCACGGTTAAAGTCAGGGCATCCGTGGATCGAGGGCAATTATAGTTGCTGGCATGAGCGTTCAGTACGAAAATGAGTGGCCTGAAGTCCAAAACGGCAAGAAACCAGAGCAGTTAGACTAAGGCAGTTTAAGACATGTAAGATCTGATTATCCCGAATGTGAATTGGGCTGATTTCATCTCTATCATCTGGTCAACTCAGCATTTGCATTAAAACACTCTATAGCCCACAACGTCCTTCTTCTCTCTTTGGTCTTGCTGTCAACGATTCTTGTTCTTCACTAGATAACCCCATATGCGCCGACTTTTGCTTTTGTCTCTGGGTGCCACTGGGTGCATGGGCCCTCCCTCCATTTCCATACCCCCTCCCCTTAGGTGGGTGAGCTTTGGCGGATTTTCGGAGAGAGAAAAGTGTTTTCTTGTCAATGGTTCCAGCGTTATTATTTATTTATTTTAAATAATAAATAAATAAATTATTTATTTTGTACGGGCTGTGACTGTGAGATCATGCAATGTTGGTTATTTGTGTTGTTGTTGCAGGCCTACTTCTCACGTTGTGAGATTACTGCTTAGGTGTAAAAAATTGAATTTGGGCTCCGAATTCTTCTGGGTGCCAGGCACCCACTGAGCTTTCTCTCTGGGTGCATTGGCACCCAAGTCCCCCAAGAAGTCGGCGCCTATGGATAACCCCTTTCACATGGAATAACGTGGTGCCCTACAATTAGCTTTTAAATAGAATTTTTCAAGTGTACGATTTACGACAGTGATTATACGTAGCTTGCAACTTGCATACGTTTCTGTACAGAGTATCATTGTTACAACTATTACGATTGCGATGTTTCTGTCTTTCAGAAACGATGACGACGGCTAAGATTTGTCCGATGATCCTTTGCTTACCACACTGCGCCCTGCAAAAGGGACCAAATGGATGTAAACGATGTGTTTGTCCTTCTACTTGCGAGGTCAGTATTGTTGCTTGTACCCTGCGCAGCCAAAGCCTTGTAGCCGTATATGTAGGTCCGGTGAATTAATGTGTTTATGTATGCATGTAGGCCTATGTATGTAGGCTAGTTGGAAGCGTGAAAACCATTGGGCACATGGATGCATTTATATGTTTGCATGCATGTAAGTATAGGGGCCTACATGTATGTAAATATATGTGTATGTAGACATGCATGTAAATATGTATGTAAAATATGTATGTATTATGTGTCTATAAGAACAAATATGTGTATGTATGTATATACGACGTACATACATGCATGCATAAATACATACATACATAAATACATACATACATACATACATACATACATACATACATACATACATACATACATACATACATACATACATACATACATAAATACATACATACATACATACATACATACATACATAAATACATACATACATACATACATACATACATACATACATACATACATACATACATACATACATACATACATACATACATACATACATACATACATACATACGTATATTGTACGTATGTATATATACAAACCTACATACTTACATACGTGCATATGTAGCTATGTATGTATGTACGTGTATGTATGTATGTATTATCAAGGCTTGCGTTGTAAACAAGAAATTTCTAAAGCGCTATTCACAAGCACTACGTCCAGTCAAAAGGGTCATGCTGTAATACTGTATTAAGACTGCAGAGCGCAAAAAGGATAAAGGATCTGTTACGTTTGCATCTATCTACGTACATAAACACATAACATAGCGTCTATTAAGTACCTTACAGAAACGCCGTCTACGCCAGACTATATTGCAAATAGTGTTGCGATTTCGCACTGCATGAGTACGTCATGATCGGGCACACGGCCGACCACCAAGCTGATTCGTCCAAAAACATTGCTTAACGACGAAGGCCTACAGCGAATGAGAATGGAAAACTAATGGTCTGGTAACACCTGCTCAATATCTTACTCTCCTTTCCCACAAGTGACCTTGACTCACTTTATGCTGAAAGAGATTATGTTTAAATTGCAGAATGTCAATTGCTCAGCTGGTTATGAATGTCAGTTGGTTAATGTCACCTGTGTTAGTCGTCCCTGTTTTCCGCAGCCGATGTGTGTGAAACAAAGTAAGAATTCAAAATGCTAAATGTGTTTCAGCCGTTCACTGACTTATACCGCCAAAAAGTGTCTGGGTGTCTTATAGATATTGGATCTCGGTAGTTAGCCTTGCTCACCTTTTAAATTAATTCGATTTGTAAATCAAGGCGCCTAATTCCTCAATGGTTTCAATCACCAGCTCTTCAATAAATGCTCTCATTTTTATGAGTTCGGTGAACAAAAGTTAGACCTAGAACAGGCGAATAGATTCGTAAGCGTAATCATAATCCTAAACTTCAAATTTCTAAACCGCTATTATAAAGTTACGAGGGATGGCACCAGCTTATTCAAGAACACTACGTCTTGTCAGAGGGGTTGTCCATAGATTCCAAGTGACTCTTACGACGCATCAGCCATTTGAAATTCTAAGTACGACTCATGTGTGGCAAGATGGCCGATTGCTTAGAGCGATTGGCCTGCAACGCGGAGAGTACGAGGCAGTTACTGTTTATGGACCTGAACAAGTCTTTAATGCACAGTTGCTCTTCGCCGTCGATGTTCGTTCGTATGGCCATGTGTGCACTTCTGAACTTTGGAAGGAGATGCCTCATCTTAATATCAAATACAGTTGCATTGTATATTGTATTGTACAAAACAGCAAATTTATTTGCATTACAAGCATTTAGTTCAAAATTAAAACTTCGCTAATATCGTGTGTGCTTCAAACGTGAAATAAAACTTTATATCGTTTGCAGTAACGACAACGCCTAAAATATGTCCATTGGTGAAATGCTTGCCGATCTGTTTCCCGGCTATCGGACCAGATGGCTGTTCGAGTTGTGACTGTCCTCTAACTTGCGAGGTATGACAGATTGCTTTGTTTAGTGTTGAACTATTGTACCTTAAACGAAACATCCGAATGGCCATCTGATACTAAGTAGATTATGGATTCTGCAATGAAAGTCATCATCTGTTGGATTGCGGTTCTTGTGCGTCATCTTTAATCAGAAGTCAGAACACTAGAGGAACTGTAATATCTCATGAGAACGTAAAAATTTAAAAACAATTATCTTACATGACCTTGGTTTACATTGTGGTAGGCCTCCCTGATCTTATATTAACGTAACGCTAAGCAGAATCATTGTTGTATTGCAGACCGTGGAGTGTTCTGCTGGTCATGAGTGCCAGTTGGTTAATGTCAAATGTGATCGACTTCCGTGTTTTCCTCGGCCGAAGTGTGTTCCGATAGAAAGTAAGAATTCAAAATACTAAATGCATAAATTTCAGCCGTTCATTCGCTTAGACCGCCATGCAGTGTCTGGGCGTCTAAAAGAGATTGGAACTCGCTTGTTAACTTTGCTAAGCTTTTTAGTTAATTCAATTTGTAGGGCGTTCAATTCTTCGATTATTTTAATCACCAGTTCTCCAATAGATGTTATCTTTTCTATGTGTTCGGTGGCCAAATGTTAGGCCTTGAACAAACGAACAGACTGGAAAAATCATGACAGTAAAATTCAAATTTCTAAACCGCTACTATAAATCTTAATAGTAATCGAAATCTCCAAACTTCTAAAGCACCACTCGGAAACCAAGCGCAAGGTACCAACCTATTCACGATCGCTGCGTCAAATCAGAGGGTGCTCCCAAAGAGTATAGTCCAGATGAAGTCCGAATCCGGTTACCATGGAGCCGTCAAGAGAGGAGGCAAAGAGGCTATGGCGAGTGTCGTTTAGGGCAAGATTTATTGGAAGGCGAAGAATCAGATGAGTGATGGTAGGAGTTAAAGTAGAAAGCTAGGCGAATGGCACCAGCTTATTCACTAGCGCTTCTTCTTGTCAGAGAGTTTGTCCATAGATGCCAAGTGACTCTTAAGACGCATCAGCCATTTATAATTCTAAGTAAGAGTCATGTGTGGCAAGGTGGCCGATTGGCTAGAGCGTTTGGCCTGTAACGCGGAGAGTACGAGGCAGTTACTGTTTATGGACCTGAGCAAGTCCTTCACGTACAGTTGCTCTGCGCCATCGGTGATGTGTCGTATTGTCGTGTGTGGAATTCTGAACTTTGGAAGGAGAGGCAATATCAAATACAGTTGTATTGCATATTGTATTGTACAAAACAGCCGATTTCATTTGCATTACAAGCAGTCAGTTGAAAACTAAAACTTCGTTAATGTCATAATGTGCCTCAAACGTGGAATAAAATTTTATTTCTATCGTTTGCAGTAACGACAACGCCAAAAATATGTCCGTTGGTGAAATGCTTGCCGACCTGTTTCCCGGCTGTCGGACCAGATGGCTGTCCGATTTGTGACTGTCCTCCAACTTGCGAGGTATTACAGATAGTTTTGTTTACTGTTGTCTGACTGTACCTTAAACGAATCATCCGAATGGCAATTAAAATATTATTTATATAATGCATTCTGCAGGGAAAGTCATCAGCTGTTGGATTGCGGTTCTTTTGCGTCATCTTTAATCAGAAGTCAGAACACTCGAAGAACTGTAATATCTCATGAGAACGTAAAAATAAACAATTTATCTTATATGGCCTTGCTTTACATTGTCGTAGGCCTACCTGATCTTATATTCACGTTATGCTAAGTAGAATGATCGTTGTATTGTAGACCGTGAAGTGTTCCGTTGGATATGAATGCCGGTTGGTGAAGGTCAATTGTGATCGACTTCCGTGTTTTCCTCGGCCGAAGTGTGTTCCGATAGCTAAAGAAAGTAAGAATTCAAAACACTATAGCCTAAATGAACCAGTTTCAGCCGTTCATTTGCTTAAACCATCCAAACAATGTCTGGGCGTCTAAAAGAGATTGGAAGTCGCTTGTTAACTTCCTTCAGCTTTTTAATTAATTCAATTTGTAAGTCAAGGCGTTCATTCTCTTCAATTCCTCGATTATTTTAATCACCAGCTCTCAATAAATGTTTGTATTTTAATGTGTTCAGTGAGGCCTAGAACAAACGAATAGTTTCGTAATCGCAATCATTACCGTAAACTTCGCATTTCTAAACCGCTATTATAAACCCGTTCGTAATCGTAATCTCCAGACTTTTAAAGCGCCCCTCGAAGACCAAGAGCAGGGCACCAGCCTATTCACAAACGCTGCGTCAAATCAGAGGGGGTTTCTAAAGAGTAGGCCAGAGGAAGTCCAAGTCCGGTTATCATAGGGGCTGGTCGAGAGAGGAGGCAGCGGTTAAAGCTCCGCTCTACAACGCTCCGTGTCTGCAACGGGAAGAGTACGAGGCAGTTATTGTTAATGGACTAGGGCAAGTCTTTAATGCACAACTGCTCTTCGCCATCGATGTTCTGTCGTATGGTCGTGTGCACTTCTGAACTTTGGAAGGAGAGACAATATCAAATACACTTCTATTTTATAGTGTACCGGTATTCTAAGAAACATCCAATTTCATTTGCATTACAAGCAGTCAGTTGAAAACTAAAACTTCGTTAATATCATATGTGCCTCAAACGTGAAATAAAACTTAATTTATATCGTTTGCAGTAACGACAACGCCAAAAATATGTCCGTTGTTGAAATGCTTGCCGATCTGTTTCCCGGCTGTCGGACCAGATGGCTGTCCGATTTGTGACTGTCCTCCAACTTGCGAGGTATGACAGATTGTTTTGTTTAGGGTGGTCTGATTGTATCTTAAACGAAACATCCGAATGGCAATTAAAATATTATTTATATGTACTGCATTCTGCAGGGAAAGTCATCAGCTGTTGAATTGCGGTTCTTTTGCGTCATCTTTAATCAGAAGTCAGAACACTCGAAGAACTGTAATATCTCATGAGAACGTAAAAATAAACAATTTATCTTATATGGCCTTGCTTTACATTGTCGTAGGCCTACCTGATCTTATATTCACGTTATGCTAAGTAGAATGATCGTTGTATTGTAGACCGTGAAGTGTTCCGTTGGATATGAATGCCGGTTGGTGAAGGTCAATTGTGATCGACTTCCGTGTTTTCCTCGGCCTAAGTGTGTTCCGATAGCTATAGAAAGTAAGAATTCAAAACACTAGCCTACCGTTCATTTGCTTAGACCATCCAAACAATGTCTGGGCGTCTAAAAGAGATTGGAAGTCGCTAGTTAACTTCCTTCAGCTTTTTAATTAATTCAATTTGTAAGTCAAGGCGTTCATTCTCTTCAATTCCTCGATTATTTTAATCACCAGCTCTCAATAAATGTTTGCATTTTAATGTTTTTCAGTGAGGTCTAGAACAAACGAATAGCTTCGTAATCGCAATCATAACCGTAAACTTCGCATTTCTAAACCGCTAGTATAAATCGTTCGTAATCGTAGTCTCCAGACTTTTAAAGCGCCACTCGAAGACCAAGAGCAGGGCACCAGCCTATTCACAAACGCTGCGTCAAATCAGAGGGGGTTTCTAAAGAGTAGGCCAGAGGAAGTCCAAGTCCGGTTATCATAGGGGCTGGTCGAGAGAGGAGGCAGCGGTTAAAGCTCCGCTCTACAACGCTCCGTGTCTGCAACGGGAAGAGTACGAGGCAGTTATTGTTAATGGACTAGGGCAAGTCTTTAATGCACAATTGCTCGGCGCCATCGATGTTCTGTCGTATGGTCGTGTGCACTTCTGAACTTTGGAAGGAGAGGCAATATCAAATACACTTCTATTTTATAGTGTATTCTAAGAAACATCCAATTTCATTTGCATTACAAGCAGTCAGTTGAAAACTAAAACTTCGTTAATATCATACGTGCCTCAAACGTGAAATAAAACTTAATTTATATCGTTTGCAGTAACGACAACGCCAAAAATATGTCCGTTGTTGAAATGCTTGCCGATCTGTTTCCCGGCTGTCGGACCAGATGGCTGTCCGATTTGTGACTGTCCTCCAACTTGCGAGGTATGACAGATTGTTTTGTTTAGGGTGGTCTGATTGTATCTTAAACGAAACATCCGAATGGCCATTATAACATTATTTAGATTATGCATTCTGCAGGGAAAGTCATCAGCTGTTGAATTTCGGTTCTTGCGCGTCATCTTTAATCAGAAGTCACAGCAAACGAAGAACTGTAATATGTCATGAGAACGTAAAAATAAACAATTGATCTTATATGGCCTTGCTTTACATTGTTGTACCTCATCTTCTTATATATTCACGCTGTGCTAAGCAGAATTCCTGTTGTATTGCAGACGGTGAAGTGTCCTGCTGGTTATGAATGCCATTTGGTGAGGATCGAATGTGATCGACTTCCGTGTTTTCCTCGGCCGAGATGCTTTCCGATAAAACGTAATTGTTAAAAACTCCATTTACGAAGCAGTGCTATGATTTCTATAAAATAATTTCTTCACCGCCTTCTGAGGTCACCTTACACACCCAGACTCATGAGCTTCCTTTCGCAAGACCAGCAGAGTTTTGTGGAAAAAATGTCATGCTTGCCTTCACAGCAAGAAACTTACAATCCGGAGGGGAGGATATAGAACATATATGATCTTGAAAGACGCGGTTCAATTACCCGTAAGCTCCCTATAGGTCGACTCAGCCTTCCACTCCCTAGGGGGCATCTGTTAAAATGAGCGTGCCCCTAATAGGCTGCCAAGACGTGTGTTGTATAAGATCTTGATCATTGTATTGTCATATGTTTCAATGTTACTTACTGCGGTTTATACACGAATATTATAATTTGTAAAGTTCTTCAAATCCATTTTCATATAATGTTACATCAACACCTATTCTAATTTCCACTACAGCTTCCGAAATGCCGTCAAAGTTTTACTTACCCGCAAACCCTTGGACGAACAACTGAAAAACGACATGCCCGACCGATTAAATAAGTTTACAGTTTGCGCCAGTTGTGAAATGTAAATAAGATTTTTAAATGGACTCTTTACTCTATAGACAGCCAGGTCAACGAATGCTATATGAACGACGAACGTAATATGGTGATATTATCAGAGTAACGTACCAGTTTAAAAAGCCTAAACGTCTTGCACAGTTCCAAAATGCCTCAAAACTTTCTTGATACGCGATTCCTGTTGGCTGTTTGTAATTTTCTACACACGATGTTAGATCTAAATAACACGTTAAACGACGGTCTAGTTTACCTGCATGAAATCGCTAAATTTATGTTTTAATCTCCTACAGCTACGTCAACGATTAAACCATGTCTACCAGTCAAATGTTCTCCGCCTTGTGTCCTGGATAAAATTATCCTACCAGGACGATGTCCAGAATGTGTATGTCCTCCAACTTGTAAGGTATGAAAAAATTCTTCGCTTAGGGTTGTCTGAAGGATAACTTAAACGAATTAGGCAATTGATCATTTTGATATTAAATTAGGGCCTATACATCCAGCTGGATTGCGGGTTTTGATGTATCAGCTCTGTTCAAAATTTCTATCGAAAGTTAAAACACGATGAACATAACTGTAAATACGCAAGTGTAAAGAATATGTCGTTTAAGGCCTTGCTTTACATTATTTCGTCTTAATTACGCCTTGCTAAGAAGAACGATTGTTTCATTGTAGAACGCAAAGTGTTCCTCTGGTTCCGAATGCCAGTTGGTTAAAGTCAAATGTTTTGGATTTCCGTGTTTTCCTCAGCCGCAGTGCGTTCCGATAAAACGTAATTATTCCATTTTCCGCAATATTTCAATTATTTCTATAAAAGACTTGTCGACTTTTGAGGCAGGTGGATATTTATATGCACAATAATGAGGTTCTTGTGAAAGACCAGATGAGTTTTGTAGCGAATAGTAACTCGTGCTTGGCTTCACAACTAGAAATTGCGTCGCGGATTTTAGGCCAGCAAAATGTCAAAGAACCAGACTGATTCCGATGCCGAGCTGCTCTCAGCGATCATGGCCCTGGTTAATCTTCTGCTTACAGGCACCTGACCCCCTCAGATTCGTGCAACCCTATAGTTATCGGCTATCTCCAGCGCAGGCTAACTGTGAAATGTGCAAACGCCTATGCGGCACCTAGGTTTGCGACGTTTGCCCCCTAGGCAGGTGAGTGTCGGCGGGGCCGGGGTTTGTGAGGCAGCGGCGCACTCCGTTAGACGCTTTCTGGGGAACATGAACAACGACTCTATAATGGTGAAATTAGACTTTCCTAATGCTTTCTATAACCTTCATACAGACCAGATGTTATAAATACTCTGCTTTCACAATTATCCTCGAGCTCGCACCCTTTTGCCACTCGGACTTCGCCGAACCTTCGAACATACCTAAGATGATTTCTGATATTTTTTCCTGCATATCTTACCATTTGGGTTAACAGCGTGTTATCCTGACATTCGAAACCAACAGTGACAACCAGAACTAGTGAGCAGATTGTTATTTTCTCAACTGTATCCCGGATTGGATAACAGGTGGTAACAGGTGGATGTTCTAGAATTGCTTCTCCTACGATTGGCAATTATAATTTTTATCAATGCGGTTTTCACGTAATATAGCATGTCAACACCCATTCTAATTTCCCCCACTGTAGTTATGTATGTTGATGCTTCTCTTCTGTAGCTACAACATTGCCAGCGATAACAAAAACAACAATTAAGCCTTGTCCACTCATCGGATGTCTGTCTAAATGCGTCGCGGTTACTGGACCTGATGGATGTCCGAAATGCAACTGTCCTCAAACTTGCAAGGTAGCGCATCGTTACAGTCGAATAAACAACGCTATATAATCTCAACGACTAAAGTTTGTATCATGCTTTTGCTTGAACTTTTTTGCTCCAATAGGGCCTACTCGTTTGCCTGATAGAAGATTAGGCAACTGTTGTAGGCTTACCATTCGGAAAGAATTTGTACGATGCTAAGGAAAGCCTTCAAGATTATAAAAGTCTGATGGTTCCTTCCGATATGGCATTTTTTACGTGGTCTTCTAGCACCAATATAAAATTACTGGGAATTTTGGAAGGCAGTAATTTCTTTTTCATAGACCTTTCAGCCGCCAATGTACGAAAATATAGAATCTTAGACGCAAGGCTAGCGTACCGCAACCGTTTTTTTTGCATATACTTCTCGGCTTACATATTAGCCTACTTGATGACAGAGGCACAGAACAGAACTTGCCCATATAGTCGTTAAAAGGAGCCTCCAGGATCAGGATCGAATCCCAATACTGAATTCGACACAATGCGAGTTTCGTTAAGCGGTCGTAATAAGGCCTCGGACGTGTTTCGAACGTGTTTCATGTTTAGTTATAATAGTGAGTCAAGCTCGGTTAAAGGCAGCGGCTTTTTGTTTCATTATGCATAGCTTTCCAGTCGTTTAAATACCTTGTATTTTCATCACTACTTTTAATATTAGCTAGGCCTACTGTTATTAAACGGCATGATTTTTATTTACATCGTAGACCATCAATTGTACCACTGGTTATGAATGTGTTCTGCAACATTTCCCTTGTAATTGGGGCCCGTGCTTTCCTCAACCGACCTGCGTTCCGATTAAAGGTGATTATGCAATTGCAGCATTTCATAGAATTCGGCTATAACTCTACTAAAAAATAGACCCTGCCAACTTGCACTGTCTTGTATCAAGACTGGTGGACTCATTACATATTTAAATGTCTCTAAAACCTAACGTTCTTTCTTGTTGGCTGTGTTTTATTTACTGAATTTCGGAAAATATTCGCAGTGGAAAATTTATTATATATATATATATATAATACATATATTATTTATATATTTATATACTGATATACTGACACCTAGGATGTACATATATATTATATATATATTATTTGTATATATATATATATTATATATATATATACTGACACCTAGGTGACGTATAGGCCTACTGACATCTAATCCGCGTAAACTACATATTATGTAGTTTAATACTGAATGAGTTAAACAAGAATATCAAGCAGGTTTTACAACAAAGACTGAAAATAGCATGGTCGACTAAATGAATTAGAGCTCCGCATTGTTTTGAGTTAGGCTTATAAAACACACGAGGTAGGCCTATTTGTGTGACTTGCATAATTATTATTATTATTATTATTTTTTTTTTTTTTATTATAAGGCATAGATTCTGTTAAAACTTTCTTGAGCGCACAAATATTTTGACCATTTGTGAATTTTATTCTGCTTTTGCTTTTACGTTGTAAGCACGTGAACTATAGTTTCGATGCCTGTAATCGCGATATTTAGCCTATATTTTATCTCCTATAGTTCCGACAACGATGAAACCCTGTACAAAAGTCAAATGTTCTCGACCTTGCGTCTTGGATGTTGGCCTAAGACCAGGCAGATGTCCGAAATGTGTCTGTCCTCCAACTTGTGAGGTAAGATACTGTTTTTGACAGTACGAAAATATAATGTCTCAAAAATGTCATAACGCCTTTTACAGTAGTCCTATTGCATTGTATTGTATCTAAACATTTATAAAGCTATGTTATTCTCACAGTCAGATGTATGATTTCCTAATCTCTAAAGTGAAATGTAATATTACACAGTTTCAGAAGCCTCCGAAAGATAGCTTAACTATCTAGTCCCCTCGAGGTACGCTTCCGATCCAACCTCCAGCTCTATTTTACATATACTGGGTCATTGTCCCATTTAAAAATGAATTATTTTCTTACAGGTTCTTGTGACAAACGGAATATTTACTGTTGACTTACGGAATGCAAATAGGGCCTACTTTCATTAACAATCACGTGCTTGCAGTAGTCGGACGCCGTTATTAGAATGAAACAAAATCTGTGACTTGTGTATGCAATTATGTAAAACAAAAAATTAATAATAATAATTGTCACCGTTAAATAAATGAAAATGTGCACATTTTTATAAAGCGACCGTATGGTCTCGACCCTGCTCATTTTTCAATGAATTGCTCGGGTGAGTCCTTCCCCACCGCTGCCTGTTTGAATGGGCGCACGCCATTCCTAAGGTCACCGTGTATACAGACTAATAACTTTTTTCTCCTTCCCTCTACAATCTTATGTTTCCTTATCAAACATAATGCAGCGTTCTGTATTGTAGACCGTCAAGTGTAAAGCTGGTTATGAATGTGTATTGGAAAATGTCACATGTATTGGAGCTCCGTGTTTTCCTCAACCGAGCTGCGTTCAAATAACACGTAAGTAGGTCCTACTGATTGTTCAGAATGTCCACGAGTAAGCCCATTATTCTCTTAGACAACCAGTCAGTGATCAGCTGTTCCATGAATAATTCAAATGGACTGCGGGTCGAAATAATTCAGTAGTGACCTCTCCAAGAAATGACTCATCTTGTCCCTGTTGGAGATGGTTAAATGGTTACACGCTGGCACGAAGATCAGAAGGACGCGGGTTCAATATCCGTTAGCCCCATAAAGGTTGACTCAGCCTTTTCACTCCTTACACTCTCTAGGGGGCGACTGTTAAATGAGCAGCAGGACAGATTGGCGCCTTGAAGGCTGCCATAGGCCTACATTTAAATTCGACTCCTGTTACACTTGTTACAATCTTTTATTTCTATACCATGTAATTTTATTGCGTAATTGTCAGTTTGGATGTAAAAATGTGCGTTATTATTATTTTTTTCCCCGAGTTACATGTAATTATTATTATTATTATTATTATTATTATTATTATTATTATTATTATTATTATTATTATTATTATTATTTATTACACAGGCCTAGGGGCGTCCATAGAAAGAACTGTCTTCTTTGAATTAGACGATTTGCGTTATGTAGATGATGTCGCGAACTTATCTTGATCTGGGTTTAGTTAAGTAGCTGTCATTATAAGTGGTATGACATTTTTAGGCACAACAGAGGTTAGACACATTCCAATCAAGTCAAGTATTCCTTTCATGGCTAAGTCATTGCTTCTTTACATACATATGGGCCCCTAAGTCACACGAGCTACAATACAACTGTTGAATTTGCCGTAAACACTAAAATTATAAAGACAACAACAAACACAGTCTGTGGCGGTAATAGTACAATTGTTGTGTTTTTCTCTGCTGCAGCAAATCCAGATCCAGATCCAGTTATTTGTCCTCGAGTAAAGTGTTCGTCCAGGTGCACTCTGGGTATTGGTCCAGATGGATGTGAGATGTGTGTCTGCCCTCCTTCGGCTTGCGTTAGTTACATTTTCTCATGAATTACAGGAACACGTTAACAATTTGTTTAGGGTGTAGTGCGGATATTGCATATATAAGAAGCCTCGTATAGAATCGAAGATCGTTTAGAATCGTTTAGATCTAATATACAATCGAGCCATCACTTGGTGGCAAGTGAGCTATTTTAATATGGACAATGGAGCCGTTTTTAATTAGAAATAGTCATTGTGTGAGACGGTGATTGAATTTAATGTTGTAGAACCTCGATTGTATGATCGGTTATGAATGTATGCTGGTCAATGACGACTGTAAAGGACAGCCGTGTTTTCCTCAACCGAAATGTGTTCCCATAAAAAGTAAGTCTAATTATTTAAAAGTCTGAATTATCAAGAGCGAACTTGATCATAGTTCTCATACGAAATCTGGCCAGTTTTGGTTATTTTGTGGTAGTTGGTTGATTTGAATACCGAAATAAGACTAGGGAAAGCTCAGGTGAGATTATCAGGTCCACCTATTAATATGATTAATATTATTATTGCGCTGGTTTTCTGCTACGGTAGCCTAACTTGACAATCAAGACCGATAGATTTAGGGGCCTAGTGTTTCATAAAGAACAACGCATACAAAAATACTTGTCATGCAGCGTTTGGGATACCTGAACAAAATAGTTGTTCGATATGTTTTCCGACTTAATTATCTATGGGGATCAATAATTTTATGCTAACTGTTTTCCAAATGATATCGATTCCGAATAGCGCACAAATTTCCATCGAAGTAATAGCCGTGCATATTAATGTTTTCAATTATGTAGCTACAACCCCAAAGCCTACAACAAGGAAGGTGATTAGGCCTTGTCCAAGAATCGGGTGTTTGCCAACTTGTTTCACGAAAATCGACTCAGATGGATGTCCGAGATGTGTCTGTCCTCCAACTTGCAAGGTGACATACCGTTACATGTATCTTCTTCTTTATTCTCTTCCGTCAGTGATCTGACGATGAGGCCTTTACGAAACTTCTCCACAAAGTTCTCTATTCTTGATTGTCTCGCCAATTCCGGCTAAGTCGGTGCCTTTCTCCCCTAAGTCCTCCTTGATGTTGTCCATCCAGGTCTCCCTCTGCCCTCCTCTACTTCGCTTCCCCTCCACATGTCCGTGTAATGCAGCATTTGGTAGCCTCTTTTCTCCCATCCTGCTTACATGACCAAACCACCTGAGTCTCCTCTTCCCGATCTTTTCCACTATTGTTTCTTCTACTCCCAGCTCTTCTCTTGTTTTCTCATTTCTGATCTTCTCTCTTCTGCTTCTGCCTATGATTCTTCTTAGGCTGCCCATCTCCGCCACCAGCAGTCTTCGTTCGTCCTCCTTCCTCAAGCACCAGCATTCCGCAGGGCCGCCGACAGAAATTCCGGGCCCCTAGGCAGAGCAGTAACGGGCCCTTAGGCAGAGCAGTCGCGGGCCCCTAGGCAGAACAGTCACGGGCCCCTAGGCAGAGCAGTTGTGGGCCTCTAAACTATCTTTAGGCTTTATATAAATATAATATGGTACGGTCGTACGAAAAATAAAAAAAAAACAAATTGAAATAATAAAAGTGCGTGTATGACCTACAATATTATATTTATATAGGCCTATTGACTATTATATAGGCCTACAACTATGATTTTATTCAGATGCTTGACGTTTAAACTGATTGTAGTTAAGCGTCAGATAATATATTTTAAAAGGCATAAATCATAAACTTTGCATAACTGAATATAATATTTTTCATAAGTTGATTGCGGGCCCGGCCCGGGCCCCTAAAAACTCGCCGGGCCCCTGGGCATTTGCCCCCCTTGCCCCACCCTCTCGGCGGGCCTGGCATTCCGACCCGTACAGTAGCACCGGTTCTACCAAGGCATGATTTCATTTCATGTAAAGGTTTCTTGGTCTCTTTGCCGGGTGATGACCAGTTCTCTCCCGGTAGGGTAAGGAGGCCGGTGGGCCTTTTGGCCTCATTCGCCCTAAGGTGTACTTCCAGCTCCTGCCGCCTGCGTTAGCCATCCTTTTCAGGGTTCCTTTTCAGGGTTAGTATACATGTACCGGTATACTAACTGATGTAATATACCGGCCTCTTTCAATCCCCTGGCATAGTCCACTTCGCTCCTCGAACAGACTGTATCTCCTGTAGTTCATCACACTTGGACAGTTATGGTGCAGTCCCGGTCTCTTGCCTCAATTGGTCCCACTCTCTGGAATGCACCGTCTTCTTCTACTCGCTCTCAAATTCTAATAGGTAACCCCTCTTCTTAATTTACTTTTCTCAAGACTTATTTCTTTTCTGTTGGCCTTGCGCACTGGAAGCGCCTCTGAACGGATCACCCTACTCTACTAGAGGCGCTTTACAAATGTTTAAATACAATACTTACAAATAGGCCTATACAACGTTGTGTAATGTAAAGAACCATGATAGACAACATAATCGTAATCTCGAAATCGTAATCGTAATCTTGAAATTTATACAGCGCCCACAAAAGCGAAGTCGCGGGAACCAGCTTATTCACAGGCGAGAAGCAGCTTATTCACATTATTAATATAGCCCTAATGTAGACGACTATTGCATTTCTATTAGACCCAATAGTAGTTCCGATTCTTGCCTACCCGATAGAAACCACGCCTCTTAAGATGTTATGAAAGACTATTAGTGATTGCTTCGAAGTATAGCTTCCCAATATTATACGCACAAATTTCCAATATTATTACTCCGATAGGCTAACGATTAAGTCTTGATATGACAAACCGTAGACATCCTGTCAGCAGGCCCATATGGAGCCAATATAGGTCCTATATTCATAATATTCCCACATGGGACCCGTAAGCAGCACATCGACTGATGTGTGTGTGTGTGTGTGTGTGTGTGTGTGAGTGTGTGTGTGTGTGTGTGTGTGAGTGTGTGTGTGTGTGTGTGTGTGTGTGTGTGTGAGTGTGTGTGAGTGTGTGTGTGTGTGAGTGTGTGTGTGTGTGTGAGTGTGTGTGTGTGTGTGTGTGTGTGTGTGTGTGTGTGTGAGTGTGTGTGTGTGTGTGTGTGTGTGTGTGTGTGTGTGTGTGAGTGTGTGTGTGTGTGTGTGTGTGTGTGTGTGTGTGTGTGTGTGTGAGTGTGTGTGTGTGTGTGTGTGTGTGTGTGTGTGAGTGTGTGTGTGTGTGTGTGTGTGTGTGTGTGTGAGTGTGTGTGTGTGTGTGTGTGTGTGTGTGTGTGTGTGTGTGAGTGTGTGTGAGTGTGTGTGTGTGTGTGTGTGTGTGTGTGAGTGTGTGTGTGTGTGTGTGTGTGTGTGTGTGTGAGTGTGTGTGTGTGTGTGTGTGTGTGTGTGTGTGAGTGTGTGTGAGTGTGTGTGTGTGTGTGTGTGTGTGTGTGTGTGTATTTGTTTAATTCATGAAATCAAGCTTTGCTGGCAATAACGCAGCAAATAACAGATTGGAGAAGGGAAGATTCTAAGTGTCTTGGCTGGGCCTACGGGAGCTCCTAAGTATCTTCAGTTGTCTTCTAGATAACATTGCGATAACGTCGCTATAGAAGTCAATGAATTGGATTGGAATAGATAACCTAATTAATGGCCATTGAAATGCTGACAGAGTAGACCGAGATCTTCCAGTTTAGAAATCTACTTATGCGAAAAAGAGCTGTTCAAATCATTTTAGCGCGCTTTAGATAAGGTTTGGTAGGCATTTTATGCCTACTCAGTGTGTTCCGATTGTTTCAATTCACACTGATTGAACCCGATCGGAGCACTCTCATTTTGAATCTTGCGATCCATAGAGGGTATTGCCTGGACTGACTAACGAAACTGTTGCACTAGGCCTACTTCTGTGCTGAGCTGGCCAGCTAGGTCATCCAGATGAAAAACAACTAGGCACATTACTTGAGGGGCCTAGCCTATTAGATTTAAGGCGATATGCTGCTTTGTCATGAGACAGAACAGACATGGAGTGGTCTTCACTGTTGTTCTCTTCGCTGTTGTACCATCTTTTCAGCTGATAGCTGAAACGTCTAACTAACTATATACCGGTACGTTAATTAATGAACCCGTCGGAGACCATAATTTTGTGGAGGAATTTACCTTGTTCTTTCTCAACTGCCTTCACAGAGGCGTAACTTTAGCCTAAAAAGTGGGGGGTACCAATACCTTGGCCTAAAAAGTGGGGGGTACCAATTTCTTCTCCACTTTCGTTTTTCGCATGATAACCATTTTGAACATATTCCCTGCCAGTATTCTCATTAATTTTGGCTCTCGATTTACCTGTGTATCTAAGCACTTTCATACTTTTGGCGGAGATTGCGTTCTCTGGGAAGGCACAATACTAAAATATTGATTGGCATTGTTTAAAAAGTGGGAGGTACAGTACCCCCCCAGTCCAAAAAGTGGGGGGTACGGGTACCCCTCGTACCCCCCACAAATTACGCCTATGTGCCTTCACTCTGAATTACAAAAGAGTAGTGGTTTTATATTGTAGGCCTTCAAGTGTGCCGATGGTTATGAATGTGCGCTGAAAGACGCACGGGGGAGTGTAACTGATGAGGTGTCTATTCTAAGCGTGATGCGGTCTTGTGTTATCCTCAACGGACCTGCGTTGCGAAAAACCGTAACTATGATAAATTCACTTCACTCTGAATTTCACAAGAACTGAACTTTTACATTGTAGGCTTTCAATTGTGCCGATGGCTATAGATGTATGCTGCTCTACGGCCCGTGTAATGACATCCTGTGTTTTCCTCAACCGACCTGCGTTCCGAAAGAACGTAACTATGCAAAACTGCACTTCACAGAGTTAGGCCTTTATGTAACTTAACTATAAAACAGTTACTCTTGAATCATACTTAATGAATCTTAGGCCGATATAGCTTTGCAGATTTCAATGTCTCTCAGAAAAGTAGATTTGCGTTCTTTCCTTGTCAATTTCGATTTATGAGGTAAGGTCTGTCACCTCTGTGGACACGGTAGCCGATATGTTATAGCGATCAGTCTGCAAAAGCGAATAGCACGGGTTCGTTCTATCATTTGGTCGCGTTTGCATTTCTGAACTTTGGAAGGAATGCATTATCAAATTTTGTTGTACATGTATATCTAAGCGGTGTAACTGATCACGAAACTTGCAATAATCTATCAACTTACAAAATGACTTTATTAAATCCCATTGAAAGAGAAGTCAGTCTTGTCTGTACAAGATTGATTGAAACGCTATATTCTTATTCTTTTACTAACGAAAGGCAGTCAGGTTTATTTTCTGAAAATTGTGTCTATTCTATGTTACTAATATATTACACCATAACGAATGTATCCCAAGAAGGACTGAGAACATCTTGGCCAGTGATGGGGAAAATACTTTTAAAAAGTATTTTGAGTACGAGTATAAATACTTGCTCACAAAAGTATTTAAAATACAAGTTTAAAATACAGTATCATACAAGTATTTTAAATACAAGTATAAAATACTTGCCTGGAAAAAGTATTTTAAATACTAAGTACGAGTACTTCAGGCCAAAGTTTATCACAAATGATCAAGTCATATAAAAATGAGACTGAAATTCTTAATAAATTATAGAATATTGAACACTAGCAACACGTTTGTCCAGTTCTGCAGTCATATCGCACTTAGGCATTGGCCTTGATTATCAGTAGTTGCTGAAAATGCTTGTCATTTAAGCGATCACGTCTTGGCAATGAAATTAGAGATCCTTTGGAGAACAACCTATCACCAGAGGCATACAAGTCTCTAAAAGCTGGTTTCTCAACAGTGCATATTGTCTAACTTCTTCAACAATAATTATAGTTCATGATTAGCTCATTAACTCTGTCTTGGCTGATCAACTTGACTGAGTTTGCATTGGGAAAAGCCAGTTGTCGATGACTACTGGTATCAAATTTAGGACTCTTGGAACAGCTGGACATGCTTGTAGTTGCTAATTCATCTACAGTTGTACATGGCAGCCTCTTATATTCAGTATAATCGGTGAACTTGCTCTTGTGTGCATTCTAAAACACATTATCAGCATTATTTTCTAAAGTATAGTTTCTCAGCATACCAAATTATTAAAATGTTATTTCATTGCTTTTATTATATCTGCCAGGTTAGTCGGTGTGAAAATGAGTTGCAAAGCAACTGTAATGAAGGACTTGCTCAATGTCTATCACAGTAACCATTTCGGGCAAGGATTTAAGCCTCCAACCCGTAATCTTAGCATGTCAAAAATCGCTTTAACAGGAGATATCACTATCTGAAATGAAATCTCACTCACAATAAATACCCACTTTGTTAACGGGTTAAGTCACGTAGTTATATTCAAGCCTCGTTAGTGAAAGACCAACAAGTAAGCGGGAACAGCTCATGAAAGTCTATGAGTCTATGGCTATGAGTGTTACAAGAGTGAACAATTTTTCTTATACTTTACGGCAATTTTACGTCTGAAATTATCACTTGCAAGTTTTTAGAAATAAAACGCTTCCGGGACGCAAATTTACAACTGGGATGCAAAAGAACAGGTAAACACAGTGCTCAAATTCCTTACCTTCAAATGTTTCAATAAGTTCGATGTAGCATTAGTTCGTGCACTAAGCAGTTTGTTTGGACAAAGCAGACACTGAACAACAACGATTTTACCAGTTTGTTTAACAATAAAAAAAATTTGCCATCTAAAATAGCTGGTGAAACCATCGACGTCGATGGGTGAAACAGTCTTGCTTCCTTAGATTCCGCCATTTGTTCAAAGCATAGATATAATAAGCCATGTTCACGAGCATCAATATCTATATTTAGACCACAGAAATATAGGTATCGATGGTAGTTCCAACCAGCAGCTGAATGATCCAAGCCCAACAAAAACAGCCCACTAAAAATTGCAGGCCTTGTGCATGCAACAATTGTTGTCTTGTTAATGGTTATTAATGAGAAATAAAAGTATTTTAAAAAAGTATTTTAAAATTACAATTTAAGTACGAGTACTTCCAAAAAAGTATTTTAAGTAAAAGTAGAAGTATAGTCATTCCAAAGTATTTTAAATACAAGTACAAGTATTTAGAAAGTATTTTAAGTAGTATTTTAAATACTAGTATTTAAAATACTTCCCATCACTGATCTTGGCTAGCAAATCTAAATTTACAGCTGTGGAATTGACTCTTATGTCGCTGATTTATTCGTTAGCTCGAATTATCAATACTGAGACTTAGTTTTAAAAAGTTTGTTAGGAATACGATCGAAATTGGGCGCAGCACAGTTTAGGATATTTCAATCAGGTCTATTTGAATCTTGTACATTATGCCCTCGTTTCTGTTGAGTTAGACACATTCCAATCAACCCAATGTTTGTGTCATACTAAGTCATTGCTTCGTTATATAGGCCTATATATTACGTATGTGCTATTCGATCGTGGTTGGGCTGGGAGTGCTCCTGAGTAGGCAATCTTGAAGGGGCGCTGTATAAAACTGATTTAGTAGTAGTAGTAGTAGTAGTAGTAGTCGTAGTAGTAGTAGTAGTAGTAGTAGTAGTAGTAGTAGTAGTAGTAGTAGTAGTAGTAGTAGTAGTAGTAGTAGTAGTAGTAGTAGTAGTAGTAGTAATATTAATAATAATAATAATAATAATAATAATAATAATAATAATAATAATAATAATAATAATAATAATAATAATAATAATAATAATAATAATAATAATAATAATAATAATAATAATAATAATAATAATAATAATAATAATAATAATAATAATATAGGTCTCTAAGTCGCAACAACTACAATACAACTGTTTTGTTTGCCGTAAACACTAAAATGATTAAGATAATACCAAACACGGTCTTTGGCGGTAATAGCACAATTGTAGGCTAATGTTTTTCTCTGCTGCAGCAAATCCAGATCCAGATCCAGTTATTTGTCCTACAGTAAAGTGTTCGTCCAGATGCACTCTGGTCATTGGTCCAGATGGATGTGAGACGTGTGTCTGTCCTCCTACACCTTGCGTTAGTTACAGTCTTTCATGAATTAATATTTTAACACTGTGTTTAGCGTGCGTTGCGGATATTGCATTACCTCAAATGTGAAATGTAATATTACACGGCTTCAAGAGCCTCCTTACCCTAGCTAGGCCTATCTAGGCCACTCGAATCCACCGCTTCTGGTCCACCCTCTAGCTCGATTTTACATAGGCCACTATAGGCCGACCAGGTCATTGTCCATTTAAGGAAGATGAATTATTTCCTCACAGGTTCTTATGACAACGGAATATTTACTCTTGACTTACGGAATGTAAATGCTTTTATTAGCAGTCGTTGGACGCCGTTATTATGTCGTATATAGGGTGAAACAAAGTCTGTGATTTGTGTGGTTTATTATGTAAGACATAAAATCATAATATTAATTTTCATTGTAAATAAATGGAAATGTAGGCCTACACGTTTTAATATAGCGACCGTATAATGCCTCGGCCCTGCTCATTTGTCAAGGAATTGATCGAGTGAGTCCTTCGCCACCGTTACCCGTTTGAATGGGCGCCACGCCATTGTTAAGGTCACCATGTATACGGACTAATTACTTTTTCTCTCCTTACTCTACAATCATTAAGTTACCTTATCAAACATAGTACAACAATATGTTTTCTATATTGTAGACCGCCAAGTGTAAAGCTGGTTATGAATGTGTACTGGTAGATGTCACTTGTGTTCAAGAAGCTCCGTGTTTTCCTCGACCGACCTGTGTTCCAATAAAAAGTAGGCCTAAGTACTTATTGTCCAGTATTCGTCCATTATTCTCTTAGACAACCAGACAATTCAGCTGTTCTATGAATAATCCAAATGGACTAAGGGTCCATTTGGATTTTCTTTGCAAATTCCGCGGTCATTTCGGTAGCCTAAACAAAGAATCATGGGCGCCCACAGAATTATGTGCAAGGAAGGGCAAAACCGGAAAGCCTAGACACGTCGTATATGCTGGTCTGATATTGGCTCAAAATTATTCAGGTGTGACATCTCCACGAAGGTGCCTCATCTTCTGAACTTTGAAAGGATGGCAATATTTATTCTGTTGTATATAATTATGGGGGTGGGGAGTAGCTGATGACGAAACTTGCAATAATCTACCAACTTATAAAATTACTTTATTAAATCACTTTGCTAGAGAAGTTAGTTCTGTCTGTATAACGTAGATTGAAGCACTGCATTTTTGATTCTTTTACTTTGTAACTAAGATATTATACCATAACGAATGTCTTGCAAGAAGACCAGTGCCGTTTTAAGGCCTAGGCACTAGGGTGGAGTGAAAAAATTATTTTTAAATAAATGAATTCTAATAGTGGGCAAAAGATAGGTAGAGTAAGAAACACACCAAATATTTTAAATTTCAAATGACATCTTCTGCCCTCTACCGTCGATGCAATATTTCAACGTGATTAACCTAATATCACAATGGATGTCATCCAATCTCCTCTGCCTTAATCTTTCCAAAGCAGAATTCATAATCCTAGGCCTTCCTGATCATATCAAGGAAAGCCCTAACCCTTCCATACACCCATCGACTAACTCATCGCTTCTTAACTTTCACATCGGACCCCCCCCACCCCGTCCATTACATGTGATCCACACCTCTCCTACTCTAACCACATCTCCAACCTCTCGCTCCTGCTTCAGGCACATTTGTGACCTTCGTCGCATCCGGCCCAAGATCGACCTTAAAACTGCCTCTACCATTGTTACCTCTATTGTTCATTGATTACAGCAATTCCCTCTTCCTCAACCTTGAATCCACCCAAATCAACCGTCTGCAACTTATCCAAAAGTCACGAGAATGCCCAAACATCATCATATTACTCTCATCCTCAAATCACTACATTGGCTAAAAATCCCAGAGTGAATCCACTTCAAAGTCCTATCACTATCCTATAACTCCCTACAATACATCCAGCCCAAGTACCTCTGTGGTCACCATCCAGGCAACCCGCTCCACCCGATCCTCCTCCTATTTCAGTCTTTCTCGATCTCCGGTTACTACTCATCTCAAGTTCTCCAACCCAGCCATATCCAACAGAGCACCACGCCTCTGGAACGATCTCCCCCTTGAATTCCGCAGATTCTTGGTTCCTCCATCATCATTCCAACCCGTCCTCCAGCCTTCTCATGTTCCTCTATCGATCTCCGGGCTTTCCACTCCAAACTGAAGTCTCACCTTTTCAAGTAGGGCCTACTCCTACCCTGACTCATTTGATCCTCTGCCTTCCAATTCTCATCGCCCTAAATAACACCCACCGTCACAGCTGCTCTGCGTCCTCTCTTGATTTGCCCCCCCCCCACCGAAACCAGACTCGGACCTCTTTTGGATTACTCTCTGGAAAACCCCTCAACACGCACAGTCGTATACTGGCGCATCCTGCTTGAACAGAGCTTTGGTACTTCTTTCGTTCTCTCCTAATTTTCTTCCTTTCAGTAATGTCGCTGCATTCATTAGGCGTTACAATCATAGACGTAATTTGTCGGGGGAACGAGGGGTAACCGTACCCCCACCCCACTCTTTGGGCTGAGGTACCGTACCCCCCACTTTATGCACAATGCTAATCAATATTTTATTATTTTGCCTTCCCAGAGATCGCAGTTAACGTCTTGCTTCCTGTATGTAAGAAATTGGTACCCCACCTTTTTAGACCAAAGTTACGCCCCTGGTTACAATTATATAATCCTGTAACACACCAGAGGCGATTTCCGCAACTGATTTGAACGTGTATTTCATGACTTGTAACCGTTCGAAGACAGTCGGTTGAAGAAACAGAAAAATAATGCACCACATTGACGTTATTCAAAGAATGTTATATGGTAAATATAAAACCGTCGGTAGAGGGCAGAAGACGCAAAGCAAAATCAACAATATTTTGAGCACTAATTACACTCACATGCTGGCAACTTTCCATCGCTATTAGAAAACGTTTGCCTAAAAAAAATTTTTTTTGCCATTTTCACTCCACCCTACTAGGCACACGAGGCACATGCCTAGGGCCCCGTTCAAACAGCCCCGCGGCGAGCCAGAAACAAAAAATAACAATATTATAAGTTTTGTTCCAACAAGTAACAATTCTGCAAAAGCAGAGTAAGAACAATAACACATTTTAAAACAAACGTCTGCTGCGGTCTGCAGGCACGTAACTAGCCTTTTTCGTTTGGGGGGCTCAAGCCTTGAACATGGCAACATTTATACAGTGTTCATACGAATTTTAGCCGTAAGCATACAACGGCTTGACTTGTTTGGGGGGCTTCAACTTCGTTTGGGGGGGCTTAAGCCCCCCCAAGCCCAACGCTAGACACGTCCCTGGCGGTCTGTATTTTAAGTTAAATAAAATTATTAGTAATAAGAGCAGAGCGCCAAAGAAGTTGGACTGAAATAAATCAATAATTTTAACGCATGGCGGCGATGGCGCACAGCTAGCTATATTTTGTTTTCATCGTCTGCTTTTTACAACGGTATTCAAAGAATTTATTATGTCTTGGTAAGTTTTGGTAAGTTAATATTAATTTCTAATATTAAATCTCTCTCAGTCCTATAATCTAGTCATTTTCTATATTGTTTTAAACTTTAAATTATAAAAAGGCCAAAAAGCCTAGGCCTAATCAACTTTCTCACAATTAAATGAGTTAATAGAATTGATGTCGGTAGGCGTACTCGGTAGGCCCCTACTGAGTCGCCGTCGGTAGTGAACTTATAAGCAAGCTTATTTAACTTAACGAAATCTAAAACTGCTCTTGTCACTTCATTTCCATCTCCTCCAATGTATAACGTTAAGTTATTTTTGATTGTTTCTACCATTTTTTTGTTACGCAGATTCAGATTGTGACTGGCATTTGTCACCGTCGTTCACGGTTAAGCGATTTGCTATTTTTATTTTGGCCAATTGTCACTAACTACGATCTAGTAAGCGAACTATAAGACAACCCACCAAAAATGCGTAGAAATTACATGAGTGGTGCTGGAACTGGAGATAAGTTGCAGAGACGTTGCTTAACTGATTCCTAAATGTGAACACCTAAAATACTATATGTCAGTGTCATTTGCAAAAACATCAGTGCCATCTATGTCAATAAGCTATGCCATGATAAAGAATGACAATCTGGAATCAACGTTTCCAAAGGTTGAAATTGCTAAAAGAATGTTTCTGTCAATGATGGTGACAAACTGTAGTGTCTTGTACTAATAAAAGATTACTTACTTACTTACTTGAAACGTTCTTTCTCAACACTTAAATTAATCAAGAACGAGCTATGCACATGCAATGCGTTAATGCAATTTGTCTGCCATGAGCTTAGAATCAGATCAGTGGCGGGCTACACCAAATGCCCTGGTAAAAAACCGCTGCCAAAATTTTTGCCCTACCCAGAATTTGTTCGGGGCATAATCGCCCTCTGCGCTGGTTGGTTGTATGACTGCCCTGGCTATGCCCTGGTTACAAAAAATTTCTGCGCCGCCACTGAATCAGATGTGTTGAAGTCTTTGAATTTCGATGATATTATAAGAGACTGCTCAAAGCAAAACATGGCAGTTATGTTTGTAAGAGAAATGTCGTGACAAAGTCACAATCCATGTAGGCCTAAAGCAAGCATGTACTCATTAAATCTCACTTTCAATTTGTCTAACAAATTAACAATGGAAACTATAATGTATGTTAAAACTATAACTTTAGTAATAGTACTATATATTAATAAATTTAACAAAATGACACCCATGCACATGCAATGCATCAATGCAATACCCTATATCTGATACTGAGAGATTGAGGTGGAAATGGGGTTACGTTTAAGGTAAGTTAATTAGGGTTTGTGCGGATTGTGCCTAGGGCCCCCAAACTCCTTAAAACGGCTCTGAAGAAGACCTAAGAACAACTTGGCCAACAAATTTAAATTTACAGCTGTGGAATTGGGTTAGAGAGTAGGCTAGGCCTAGATGTCACTGATTTGTTCGTCACCTCGAATTACCATTATTGAAATTTAAATTAGTTTTTTTTAAATTAAGAATACGGTGGAAATTGGGGGCAGCACAGGTTAGGATATTTCAATCAGGTCTATTTGAATCTTGCACATGTCTTCGTTTCTAGCTAGTCATATTTTGAATTGTGTGCGTATGTAGATACATTTATAAATTCTAATTCTTTTTTATTACAGCCAGAAGATTATATTAGAACTAGAGTATTAACCCGTCATATTATGACGTGAAGGCAGTGTATATGTGTCGTTGGTAAAAATGCTCTCATCGCCGTCGTCAAGACCGTCGTCAAGACCGCGCCGTCGTCAAGACGGCAGTACTGACGTCACAAACGGCTTCTGTCTCACAATAGAACAGAAACCTTTTGTGACGTAGCGTCCTACGATAGACACTCGCTATATGAATTTTACGTAGATAGATTACTCCGATAAAATGTCCTTGACGGTAACAGCATAACTGTTGTGTTTATCTTTCCAGCTATAACACCATCACCGAAAGTAATCTGTCCACCCGTAACGTGTTTTCCCAGCTGCATCCTGATTAACAAGCCAAATGGATGTCCGACTTGTCACTGTCCTCCGACTTGCGAGGTTTGAAGATTAACTGAAATCCATTGTCTCAGAATTGTTATTCGTAGCATGTCTCTCAATTAAAGCAGGAAGCTGATTCGTTCTATTGTAAATCTCTCTGGGCCTATAGTCTATCCTGTCAGACGTAGCTCGACCAATTCCCATGATGCCAACATATTATATGTTCATCAGTTAACGGAAACGATGGGAGAGTGCGGAAATCACAAGCATATATAAGTGCATTGAAGTGTAAATGGACAAAATAATACAAGTCCGGGCACGCAGATGACGTTCAATAGTTGTTACGGCATAGACCTGCTAAATCTCTTTATGGTAGCCTGGTGGTCGTAAAGCAGGTAAAGCCTACTGGTATTTCCAGCACGTAGCAGATGATTAAGATCTGATCAGTCGCTTGATGATTTGCATTGTAATGTATGTGCATTGTGCAATGCAATATGACTTAGGCCATATTTAACGCTTAACGACGAGAGTGCACATGTACTAAAAGTGACGTTGAAACAAATGCAGCTCGTCGTTAAAGTATAACGCCCCTTTGATATGCCTATAATCCACTCTGAAATGCTCTGGTCGAACCCTGGTGGGATATAACGACAGCTTGCAGAAGGTACAAGTGTAATCGAATCCGCAGATGTCGTCTAATTCAAATGAACTCCCTTCAGTGCAAGTTATGCAACTGTGAATTCGATCTTCGACAGGAAACAGGAAGTCCTGGATCATCTCATTCATGCTTAATTTTTCTTATTTTACATTACGTTACCTTTCCTCACCTTCTCTTACCCTACCTTACCTTACCATACCATACCTGACCTTACATTGCCTTATCTTACCTTACCTTTATCCATCTTGCATTCCCAGCAATTCCCTAATCTTTCTTGCCTTGTTTTCCCCGTCCAGCCTTCTTTATTCTGTGTCAATTGCTTTGCCCGGCGTATACATACAGTTCTAATTACTTACTCTGCCGTATCTTAAAGAACACGAGTCGAATGTTTTAGGCGGTCGATTGCATTCGTGGCTATGAATGTGTGTTGGTGGAAGAAACGTGCGATCAAGACCCGTGCTTTCCTCAACCGAGGTGTAGGCCTGTTCCAACATCAAGTAATTATTTCAAATTCATCATTTGCAACGCCAACCGACCATTATATTCCCATTGACAGCGTGATCATTTCAGATTTTAACTTCTTTCTCGATAACGCGATATTCTTTTTCCGATTCTCTCTTTCTCTCTATCTTTCTCTCTCTCTCTCTCTCTCTCTCTCTCTCTCTCTCTCTCTCTCTCTCTCTCTCTCTCTCTCTCTGTGTGTGTCTCTCTCTGTCTCTCTCCGTCTCTGTGTCTATCTGTCTGTGTCTCTTTCTCTCTCTGTCTTTCTCCGTCTATCCATCTGTTATGTCTGTCGGTCTATCTATCTGTCTGTCTATCTATCTATCTATCTATCTATCTATCTATCTATCTATCTATCTATCTATCTATCTATCTATCTATCTATCTATCTATCTATCTATCTATCTATCTATCTATCTATCTATTTATCTATCTATCTATCCATCCATCCGTCCATCCGTCCATCCTCCTCCTCTCTTCCACCTCTCTTCCTCCTCTTTTCCCATGGGCGGCGATCCCGGGGGATCGAGGGGGACAAGACCCCCACCTGTAAGAATGAGGGGACACGCCATACATTTGACCCTGTCATGTTTATCTTTCCAGCTATAACACCATCACCGAAAGTAGTCTGTCCAGCCGTAACGTGTTTTCCCAGCTGCATCCTGATTAACAAGCCGAATGGATGTCCGACGTGTCACTGTCGTCCGACTTGCAAGGTTTGAAGATTAACTGAAATCCATCGTCTCAGAATTGTTATTCGTGGCATGTCTCCCAATTAAAGCAGGAAGCTGATTCATTCTAAATCTCCACCCAGAACCCATACTTTATATCATAACTCTAGCAATTCCCTTGATGCTAGCTTATTATATTTTCATAATTTAACTGAACCGATGGAAGAGGAAGGAAATTGCAAACATGGGTAAGAATACCAGTGTATGGAATCGTAAATGGCACATTAAGGCAAGTCCGGAGCACGCAGGCGACGGTCAATGGTTGCTACTGCAAAGACCTGCTAGCTCTGTTTATGGTATCGTTTATGGTATCGTGGTGGTCGTAAAACAGTGTGAGGCTTGCCGGTATTCCAGTTGCTGTTGGACTACACAATACACAGCAAAGGATTAAGAACTCGTCAGTCAATTTGCATTGTAAGGTACGAGCAATGCACTATGGCAATGGAGAGACTTAGGCATATATAACGCTGAACGACGAGAGTGTACTAAAAGTGACGTGAAAACCAATGCAGCTCGTCGTTAAAGTATTAACGCCCCTTTGATATGTATAATCCACTCTGAAATGCTCTGGTCGAACTCTGGTGGGATACAACGACAGCTGGCAAAGGTGCAATCGTAATCGAATTTGCAGTTGTCGTCTAATTCAAATGAACGCCCTTCAATGCAAGTTACGCAACTGTGAATCAGTATTGTTGTCCTCGAGACCAAGGTCTTGGTCTCGAGTGCACTCGAGTTCGTTTTTAAAAGTCTTGGTCTTGGTCTTGAGGTTCAAGGTCTTGGTCTTGGTCTTGGTCTTGAGGTTCAAGGTCTTGGTCTTGGTCTTGGTCTTGAGGTTCAAGGTCTTGGTCTTGGTCTTGAGGCTCAAAGTCTTGGTCTTGGGCTTGCAAGACCAAAACCAAGACTTTTCAAAATATGAATAGTCATTTAACAAAACGCAAGGATTTTAAAAATTTATCCAATAATTACTAATACAATGATTATTGCTTTAGTATTTCCACGGTGTGAGTGAGGCTTTATTGTTGTTTTGGACATTTATTTTGACTTCCGGTTATTTACCATGGAATGATTTCAAAACAGACTCACAATTTTTACATTTACATCCGGTACTTGAAAAACTGCTCTGTGTATTTTTCACATGGCAGAATTTTTATAAGGCCCCACAGGTCACGTCTTGGTCAGAAAATTCTGAGCGAATTGGTTTTTATAAAATGCAAAAGGCATTTGGAATAACATTTCGCATGAAGGACTTTTGTAAATAAGAATTCGAAATTCTCTGCAGTCTGCATTTGGAGTTGTTTTGTTTGAATAAAATAAAAGATTCATGTTTTAATTAAAATAGCGAGTAGTCCGACTTGACAATTTTTTTATTAAGGAATAGCAGTCTGGATATGGTTGTGATTTTTTGGGTATTTTCTCCGTTTTGGTCTTGAGTTTCAAAGTCTTGGTCTTGGTCTTTGTCTTGAGGTTCAAGATCTTGGTCTTGGTCTTGAGGTTCAAGGTCTTGGTCTTGGTCTTGGTCTTGAGGTTCAAGGTCTTGGTCTTGGTTTTGGTCTTGAGGTTCAAGGTCTTGGTCTTGGTCTTGAGGTTCAAGGTCTTGGTCTTGGTCTTGGTCTTGAGGTTTAAGGTCTTGACAACAAGACTGCTGTGAATTCGATCCTCGACAGGAAACAGGAAGTACTGGATCATCTCATTCATGCTTAATTTTTCTTATTTTACATTACGTTACCTTTCCTCACCTTCTCTTACCCTACCTTACCTTACCATACCATACCTGACCTTACATTGCCTTATCTTACCTTACCTTTATCCATCTTGCATTCCCAGCAATTCCCTAATCTTTCTTGCCTTGTTTTCCCCGTCCAGCCTTCTTTATTCTGTGTCAATTGCTTTGCCCGGCGTATACATACAGTTCTAATTACTTACTCTGCCGTATCTTAAAGAACACGAGTCGCATGTTTTAGGCGGTCGATTGCATTCGTGGCTATGAATGTGTGTTGGTGGAAGAAACGTGCGATCAAGACCCGTGCTTTCCTCAACCGAGGTGTAGGCCTGTTCCAACATCAAGTAATTATTTCAAATTCATCATTTGCAACGCCAACCGACCATTATATTCCCATTGACAGCGTGATCATTTCAGATTTTAACTTCTTTCTCGATAACGCGATATTCTTTTTCCGATTCTCTCTTTCTCTCTATCTTTCTCTCTCTCTCTCTCTCTCTCTCTCTCTCTCTCTCTCTCTCTCTCTCTCTCTCTCTCTCTCTCTGTGTGTGTCTCTCTCTGTCTCTCTCCGTCTCTGTGTCTATCTGTCTGTGTCTCTTTCTCTCTCTGTCTTTCTCCGTCTATCCATCTGTTATGTCTGTCGGTCTATCTATCTGTCTGTCTATCTATCTATCTATCTATCTATCTATCTATCTATCTATCTATCTATCTATCTATCTATCTATCTATCTATCTATCTATCTCTCTCTCTATCTATTTATCTATCTATCTATCCATCCATCCGTCCATCCGTCCATCCTCCTCCTCTCTTCCACCTCTCTTCCTCCTCTTTTCCCATGGGCGGCGATCCCGGGGGATCGAGGGGGACAAGACCCCCACCTGTAAGAATGAGGGGACACGCCATACATTTGACCCTGTCATGTTTATCTTTCCAGCTATAACACCATCACCGAAAGTAGTCTGTCCAGCCGTAACGTGTTTTCCCAGCTGCATCCTGATTAACAAGCCGAATGGATGTCCGACGTGTCACTGTCGTCCGACTTGCAAGGTTTGAAGATTAACTGAAATCCATCGTCTCAGAATTGTTATTCGTGGCATGTCTCCCAATTAAAGCAGGAAGCTGATTCATTCTAAATCTCCACCCAGAACCCATACTTTATATCATAACTCTAGCAATTCCCTTGATGCTAGCTTATTATATTTTCATAATTTAACTGAACCGATGGAAGAGGAAGGAAATTGCAAACATGGGAAAGAATACCAGTGTATGGAATCGTAAATGGCACATTAAGGCAAGTCCGGAGCACGCAGGCGACGGTCAATGGTTGCTACTGCAAAGACCTGCTAGCTCTGTTTATGGTATCGTTTATGGTATCGTGGTGGTCGTAAAACAGTGTGAGGCTTGCCGGTATTCCAGTTGCTGTTGGACTACACAATACACAGCAAAGGATTAAGAACTCGTCAGTCAATTTGCATTGTAAGGTACGAGCAATGCACTATGGCAATGGAGAGACTTAGGCATATATAACGCTGAACGACGAGAGTGTACTAAAAGTGACGTGAAAACCAATGCAGCTCGTCGTTAAAGTATTAACGCCCCTTTGATATGTATAATCCACTCTGAAATGCTCTGGTCGAACTCTGGTGGGATACAACGACAGCTGGCAAAGGTGCAATCGTAATCGAATTTGCAGTTGTCGTCTAATTCAAATGAACGCCCTTCAATGCAAGTTACGCAACTGTGAATCAGTATTGTTGTCCTCGAGACCAAGGTCTTGGTCTCGAGTGCACTCGAGTTCGTTTTTAAAAGTCTTGGTCTTGGTCTTGAGGTTCAAGGTCTTGGTCTTGGTCTTGGTCTTGAGGTTCAAGGTCTTGGTCTTGGTCTTGGTCTTGAGGTTCAAGGTCTTGGTCTTGGTCTTGAGGCTCAAAGTCTTGGTCTTGGGCTTGCAAGACCAAAACCAAGACTTTTCAAAATATGAATAGTCATTTAACAAAACGCAAGGATTTTAAAAATTTATCCAATAATTACTAATACAATGATTATTGCTTTAGTATTTCCACGGTGTGAGTGAGGCTTTATTGTTGTTTTGGACATTTATTTTGACTTCCGGTTATTTACCATGGAATGATTTCAAAACAGACTCACAATTTTTACATTTACATCCGGTACTTGAAAAACTGCTCTGTGTATTTTTCACATGGCAGAATTTTTATAAGGCCCCACAGGTCACGTCTTGGTCAGAAAATTCTGAGCGAATTGGTTTTTATAAAATGCAAAAGGCATTTGGAATAACATTTCGCATGAAGGACTTTTGTAAATAAGAATTCGAAATTCTCTGCAGTCTGCATTTGGAGTTGTTTTGTTTGAATAAAATAAAAGATTCATGTTTTAATTAAAATAGCGAGTAGTCCGACTTGACAATTTTTTTATTAAGGAATAGCAGTCTGGATATGGTTGTGATTTTTTGGGTATTTTCTCCGTTTTGGTCTTGAGTTTCAAAGTCTTGGTCTTGGTCTTTGTCTTGAGGTTCAAGGTCTTGGTCTTGGTCTTGAGGTTCAAGGTCTTGGTCTTGGTCTTGGTCTTGAGGTTCAAGGTCTTGGTCTTGGTCTTGGTCTTGAGGTTCAAGGTCTTGGTCTTGGTCTTGAGGTTCAAGGTCTTGGTCTTGGTCTTGGTCTTGAGGTTTAAGGTCTTGACAACAAGACTGCTGTGAATTCGATCCTCGACAGGAAGTACTGGATCATCTCATTCATGCTTAATTTTTCTTATTTTACATTACGTTACCTTTCCTCACCTTCTCTTACCCTACCTTACCTTACCATACCATACCTGACCTTACAATGCCTTATCTTACCTTACCTTTATCCATCTTGCATTCCCAGCAATTCCCTAATCTTTCTTGCCTTGTTTTCCCGTCCAGCCTTCTTTATTCTGTGTCAATTGCTTTGCCCGGCGTATACATGCAGTTCTAATTACTTACTCTGCCGTATCTTATAGAACACGAGTCGCATGTTTTAGGCGGTCGATTGCTTTCGTGGCTATGAATGTGTGTTGGTGGAAAAAACGTGCGATCAAGATCCGTGCTTTCCTCAACCGAGGTGTAGGCCTATTCCAACATCAAGTAATTATTATTTCAAATGCATCATTTGCAACGCCAACCGACCATTATATTCCCATTGACAGCGTGATCATTTCAGATTTTAACTTCTTTCTCGATAACGCGGTATTCTTTTTCCGATTCTCTCTTTCTCTCTATCTTTCTCTCTCTCTCCCTCTCTGTCTCTCTCTGTCTCTGTGTCTATCTGTCTGTCTCTCTTTCTCTCTGTGTCTTTCTCCGTCTATCCATCTGTCATGTCTGTCGGTCTATCTATCTATCTATCTATCTATCTGTCTGTCTGTCTGTCTGTCTGTCTGTCTGTCTGTCTGTCTGTCTGTCTGTCTGTCTGTCTGTCTGTCTGTCTGTCTGTCTGTCACCTATCTCTATTTATCTATCTATCTATCCATCCATCCGTCCATCCATCCATCCATCTATCCATCCATCCATCCATCTTCCTCCTCTCTTCCTCCTCTCTTCCACCTCTCTTCCACCTCTCTTCCTCCTCTCTTCCCATGGGCGGCGATCCCGGGGGATCGAGGGGGACAAGACCCCACCTTTAAGAACGAGGGGACACGCCATACATTTGACCCTGTCATGTTTATCTTTCCAGCTATAACACCATCACCGAAAGTAGTCTGTCCAGCCGTAACGTGTTTTCCCAGCTGCATCCTGATTAACAAGCCAAATGGATGTCCGACTTGTCACTGTCCTCCGACTTGCGAGGTTTGAAGATTAACTGAAATCCATCGTCTCAGAATTGTTATTCGTAGCATGTCTCCCAATTAAAGCAGGAAGCTGATTCATTCTATATCTGCACCCAGAACCCATACTTTATATCATAACTCGAGCAATTCCCTTGATGCTAGCTTATTATATTTTCATCATTTAACTGAACCGATGGAAGAGGAAGGAAATTGCAAACATGGGAAAGAATACTAGTGTATGGAATCGTAAATGGCACATTAAGGCAAGTCCGGAGCACGCAGGCGACGGTCAATAGTTGCTACTGCAAAGACCTGCTAGCTCTGTTTATGGTATCCTGGTGGTCGTAAAGCAGTGTGAGGCTTGCCAGTATTCCGGTTGCTGTTGGACTACACAACACACAGCAAAGGATTAAGAAATCATCACTCAATTTGCATTGTAAGGTATGTATGTGCAATATGGCAATGAAGAGACATAGGTCATATTTAACGTTAAACGACGAGAGTCTACGGTACTAAAAGTGACGTGAAAACCAATGCAGCTCGTCGTTAAAGTATAACGCCCCTTTGATATGCCTATAATCCACTCTGAAATGCTCTGGTCGAACCCTGGTGGGATATAACGACAGCTTGCAGAAGGTACAAGTGTAATCGAATCCGCAGATGTCGTCTAATTCAAATGAACTCCCTTCAGTGCAAGTTATGCAACTGTGAATTCGATCTTCGACAGGAAACAGGAAGTCCTGGATCATCTCATTCATGCTTAATTTTTCTTATTTTACATTACGTTACCTTTCCTCACCTTCTCTTACCCTACCTTACCTTACCATACCATACCTGACCTTACATTGCCTTATCTTACCTTACCTTTATCCATCTTGCATTCCCAGCAATTCCCTAATCTTTCTTGCCTTGTTTTCCCCGTCCAGCCTTCTTTATTCTGTGTCAATTGCTTTGCCCGGCGTATAGGCCTCCATGTAGTTCTAATTACTTACTCTGCCTTATCTTAAAGAACACGAGTCGCATGTTTTAGGCGGTCGATTGCATTCGTGGCTATGAATGTGTGTTGGTGGAAGAAACGTGCGATCAAGATCCGTGCTTTCCTCAACCGAGGTGTAGGCCTATTCCAACATCAAGTAATTATTATTTCAAATTCATCATTTGCAACGCCAACCGACCATTATATTCCCATTGACAGCGTGATCATTTCAGATTTTAACTTCTTTCTCGATAACGCGGTATTCTTTTTCCGATTCTCTCTTTCTCTCTCTCTCTCTCCTTCTCTCACTCTCTCTCTCTCTCTCTCTCTCTCTCTCTCTCTCTCTCTCCCTCTCTCACTCTCTCACACACTCTCTCTCTCTCTCTTTATGTCTCTCTCTCCTCCTAACTCTCTGTCTCCATCTATCTATATTTCTATCTATCTATATATCAATCTATCTATAAATGTCTGTCTGTCTGTCTGTCTGTCTGTCTGTCTGTCTGTCTGTCTGTCTGTCTGTCTGTCTATTCATCTATCTTTCTTTTTCTCTCCTCTCACGACCTCTCTTCCTGCTTCTCCTCTATCTCTGGTATAATTTAGGCCTAACAATTTATTTATTTATTTATTTGTTTAAATGATTCATTAATTGGTAAGAGCGGAATTCATAGTCTTCTGGCCATATTGGTGATCAGTAGATCGCATTTATTTAAAAAGATTTCCCACGGTGTCTGTACCACCATTCTTTTTGTCATTCTTGAATTTCTTAAGCGCCACTATCCAGTGACAAAGCATCAGTCGATGGCACTTAGGAATTTTGTATGAAGGACTTGCTCAAGGTCCTATATTATGAGGAGACTATACCCCGCATACACAACATTAAAGGCCACCGCTCAAACCCACCGGCTATCGTTTTACACGATCTTCAAAAGTGAATGGTTTTAAGTCCTTCCAGCAATTGGAGCCCGTATGGGCGCCATATTCTCATATGCAGTGTTTAATGTAGACGTCATTTTGGGGGAAATGTCCCCCCAGGATTGAAGTTTCCCCCCAGAAGCCGGCAATATTATAATTTATGGGCTGTTTTGGGGAAGAAATTCCCCCCAGGATACATGTTGCGCTTCCCCCCAGAGATGAGTAGACGAACGAGTAATAGAGATGAATTCCTAAAAAAAAGGTCGTCAAAGAGTTTTAAGTTCGAAAAAAGGGACGAATGACTAAAAAAAGGTCATCAACTTTTTGAAGATGAAATTCCAACTTTTAAAGCTGAAATTCCTAAACTCATCAATTTTTTGGGCTTTGAACTCTGATAAAAATTTCTCTGAAAAAGGTCTCCGTTGTTGATCTCCCCCCTCCCCGACGAACCTTGTTTCCCCCCTCAGAAGAGGGGGACTAGATTAAACACTGTCTCATATGGGACCCGTCTACAGTATACGGGATCCATCTAATGCCCTTGGATATGCTAGCACGGAGTAATTGACTAACTGCACAATTGTTTTCATAATCTGTGATTTCAGCTACAGTAGCAAAGGCTAAACTCTGTCCGACGATCAGACCATGTCCGGATGATTGCGCGTGGAAATACACCGATGACGGCTGTCCTTATTGTGTCTGTCCTCCAACTTGCGAGGTCAATAAAAAGCTTTCAGTGATACGACAATGTAATGTAATGCGTTTTGGTGTGTTTCGTTAATCTAATCGGCTTTAAGGATTGGATATGTCGCTCATGTTAGATGTCAAGTCAGTAGTGTTAATCGTTTAACTATAATCTTGAGGCTGCAGTAGAATGGTCGTTGATGCTCATCCTTAATTGCATATCCTTATCTGAGATGAAATATGCATATCCATTCATAAAACATATATAGGCCCCTACGTATACAAATATCTTAAACACTATATTTTTATGAGTATATATAATATATTTATCTGTTGATATAAATATATATATATATAATATATTTAACTGTTGATATATACATATATATATATATATATGTATATATATATATATGTATATATATATATAGACAAATTATTCGCTATTTTCCATTGGTATATATATACACAATAGCATATCTGAATGGGGATCTTAATAGGACGCCATATGATTCCTCTAACAGTATAGGGGCCTAAAAGTAGCCCATATATATATATATATATATTGTTAGCTTGTTAGTCTAGAGGTGAAATGTGAGTTAGAATGATATGAGAAATGACAAGAAAAACGAAGACTATCGCAATATTGATAAAACGTATATTTACACTATGTACATAATTGAAACGATACTCACACATACAAGACAAACGAAACGTCAAAAGACAGACTCTCCGAGAAGACGCCTGCACAAACTCCACAAAGGAAGATACAACTCGAGAACCGGCAATTAAACATGAGTAGCGACCACGTAGGGTACACTCTCGGAAAACGACCACAAAAGGGTACTTACAATGCGTGACACAACCAGTGCACGTCTTACGCCTTACTTAACTAAAACCGGTCTCCCTGTAGACACAAGAACACTGCTATATATAGCCAACGAGACCATCCTACTTCTAGCTTCAAACGAGGTGCGTCTTAACTAAGGTTAGTAAATGCACGTGAGGATGATAATGGCGGGATGGCTGTAGGCCACTCCCAACAGACCCCCCGACAACGAAAAGAGGAAACATTAAAAGTGTTTCCGACCATGCAAAAACTACAAATGTACATCAATTTAAACTATCTCCAAAGTTTATCAAAGCAACAGTCTACTAGGAAAATCTATAAGTCCGTAGAAATCTATGAAAAGTTCGTACACTTAAACTGAGGGGCGACTTAATATGTCTGGCAACACATTGTCTCGACCACGCCGATGCTTAATGTTCAATGAGTACTGTTGGAGTTCAAGACTCCATCGCAAAAGTTTCGCATTGGAAGGAGCCATGCGATTTATGAACTGTAGTGGGCTATGGTCCGTATGGACAACCACTGGAGCGAAACCAAAGTACACGCTGAACGTGCGTGCATCGACCACCAGCGCAAGTGCCTCCTTCTCAATGGTCGAATAGCGTACTTCAGCCGAACTTAACTTCCGACTCAGGTAGCAGACCGGGTGTTCCATCTCGTCAGTTATCTGAAATAGACAACCTCCCAAACAAAAGTACGAAGCATCTACAGCCAAATAAAAAGGTTTGTCAAAATCTGGCGGTTTAAGTATAGGCCGCGAAGCCATCCTAGACTTCAAATCAATGAATGCATTCTCAGCCTCAGGAGACGAAGTAAACCGGTGACCTTTCTTAAGTAACAAAGTAAGAGGTAACGTTAACTGAGAGTAATGCGGCAGGAACTTGCGGTAATAACCAGCCAAACCCAGAAAAGTTTGAACCTGCTTCTTATTTTCAGGATCGGCTACCGTAAGCGCATTCAACTTACGAAAGTCTGTGCACAGCCGCAGAGACCCATCCGATTTAGGTACAAGTACAATAGGCGAAGCCCACGCACTTTCGGACTCCTCTACAATGCCTTCTTCAATTAGGCCTTTAATCTCTTTGTCTACCTGTGCCATACGCTCAGGATGCAACCGATAGGCTGTCTGCCGTACTGGTCGTGCACCAGGTATCAACTCAATACGGTGTGCAATAAGTGAAGTCTTGCCAGGTACATCGCTAGACACATCCTTAAACGTACTAAGCATGCCCAGCAATTCATCCCGTTGCACAAAATCCAAAGGACTATTTGCGACCACCTCTTCTAATTTAGGCGATTCAGACACATTCACACTTGCAGGCATATCATGAGCAACGTACAATAACTTAGCACGCGACTGCGTAGGAACAACAATTTGCGTATACCCTAAATCATCAGGCGTATCTAAATCCTTTCACTGCCTCACCAAAATTCCGTTAACAATCGAACACGATTGGCGTTCCATATATTGACCATCCCTTCGCTCAACCAGCTGATACAAGGGAAGCAAAGTCGTATCGGCTTTCTGCATATCAATTAAAGTCTCGCTCGACACTACATTGGTTAAATCAGCATGCCCTGCAGTAGACTCTTTGAATAAGGCACTCAAGTCTACGTCTAACTGCACATTTATATCAGCAGACTTATCTTCTACAGATTGAGTATGCGACACAGGTAAAGAGCCAGAATCGGTCAATTTAACTTGAGCGCGTGTAGTCACTCCCACATTTATCTCATCTTGTGGACTATCCAAGTCGTTACCAATTAGAACGTGAATGCCAGGTGGCAAATGGTCTACCAACCCACATAAGATAGTGCCGTTAGCAAATTTAGACTCAACTCGAATTTCAACCAAAGGAACACGAAGCGTGACACCCGAGATACCTCTAATAAGGCGAACCTCACCGGTGTAACAGAACTCATTAGCATGCAATAATTCCTTGCTAGCCAAGCTTTGCAAAGAACCAGTATCTCTTAACACAACAATATTGCGAGAAAGTCCAGTGGGCGTATACACATAGCCAGACGAACAGAATGACAAGTAGCCAGCGTCGACCATTTTAGTCGGCCCATCCTTCACTTGTACAGACGTATCTACGCCCATAACTAATTCTACATTCTTAGGACTGGTGTTCTGCTGAGCAGCGAAATCCCGTTTTGACCTCAATTCTGGATGTAATTTGTAACATGAAGAAACCCCATGATTAGATTTACCGCAGTAAGTACAAACAATCAGGGACTCCCATGACTTGTGAAATTGGCCCTCTTTACGAAAATTTTTCGGCGACCAATGAGTTTTAGCTCCACGACCCGAATCACGACCAAATCCAAAATTTTCCCATTTTTCATCATTCGAATGCAAGACAGAAGCATGCACAGGGAAGGGCTTATATAGAATAGCAAATTCGTCTGCCAACTTCGCAGCGGCTGAAACTGTCGCGGGCTTTTTGTCAATTATCCATCTATGGATTTCAACAGGCAAGCAAGTTACAAATTGTTCCAGTTTAAAGACTTCCAAAGCCTTAGTCAAGTCTTTATACGCATCTTCACCTTCCAGCCACCTTTGAAAAGGTAACGCTAAGCGGAAAGCGAAAGCAGAGTAAGTCTCATGAGCACCCTTAACCAAAGTTCTAAAACTCTTCCTATAAAATTCCGGCACCCTAGCGAATGCAGTCAACAAAGCCTGTTTTAGGGTGTCATAATTCTTACAGTCCTCAAGAGATAACTCCGAAAAAACCTGTTGAGCTTTACCAGTTAATTGAGGGTGTAACAAAGCAGTCCATTTATCTCTTGGAAATTTATGAATGGTCATAGCCTTCTCAAAGGAAACAAAATAATGTTCTATATTCGTCTCGTCAAATTTAGGGACCAATTTAATGGCAGAAGCCATGCGAAACACATCTTTGTCCTGTTCGGGACCTGGGTTCAAAACCTTAGCCTCTATGCGCTTTAGCTCTAACTCATATTGTCTCTGCCTCTCCTTGTCTTCACCCTCTGCTCTCCTCACTCGTTCTCTTTCTTCCATCTTCAATTTTTCCTGCAATTCAGCTTTTCTGTCTTCAGCCTCTCGTTCTTGCTTTCTGTCTTCAGCCTCTCGTTCTCGCTTTCTGTCTTCAGCCTCTCGTTCTTGCTTTCTGTCTTCCATTCTCAACTTCTCCAATTGAAATTCTCTGTCACTATCTAACTTCGTCAATTCAGTCTTTTCTACCGCTTCCCGAGACCCAATCTCTAGCGGTCTAACTCCAAAATCGAACACTTCCTTTTCCTGCGTTCTCAATTTAGCAAGAATTTTCTGCATTTGAGGCTTACTCATGCCTCTAGTGTCCTGGTCTAATTTCTCTAATTCAAATCTTAGTTCGTCAGCCGACATATCGAAGATGTCGTACAAACTCAAAGGCTTAGTCACCGGAGAGTGAAGGCCACTCCCAACCGGAGAAGCGGGTACCGAAGTTTCAGACCCAAAAGTAGCCATTGTACAAAGTCGTATGCACAAAAACGTGTACAACTTCCAAAGAAACCTTCAAATACGCAAATACGCAGACCCAATTTCCAATTTTGAAATTTCCAATTTACCAAAACGGAAAACGGTGAATTTTAAGGACGAGCCCCCATATGTTAGCTTGTTAGTCTAGAGGTGAAATGTGAGTTAGAATGATATGAGAAATGACAAGAAAAACGAAGACTATCGCAATATTGATAAAACGTATATTTACACTATGTACATAATTGAAACGATACTCACACATACAAGACAAACGAAACGTCAAAAGACAGACTCTCCGAGAAGACGCCTGCACAAACTCCACAAAGGAAGATACAACTCGAGAACCGGCAATTAAACATGAGTAGCGACCACGTAGGGTACACTCTCGGAAAACGACCACAAAAGGGTACTTACAATGCGTGACACAACCAGTGCACGTCTTACGCCTTACTTAACTAAAACCGGTCTCCCTGTAGACACAAGAACACTGCTATATATAGCCAACGAGACCATCCTACTTCTAGCTTCAAACGAGGTGCGTCTTAACTAAGGTTAGTAAGTGCACGTGAGGATGATAATGGCGGGATGGCTGTAGGCCACTCCCAACAATATATATATATATCAATCAAATCAAATCAAAAAGTCTTTATTGCAACCAAAAAAACCAAAACGTAACAAGCTTTCCATATATCAACGTAAAAAACCACAAGAAAAAATACATCTTTTCGATTATAAATACAACGTATAAATACTGGTTAAAGGTTGCAAAGGGTGGCCCCAAAGGGATATAATCCCGCTAGGCGGGGTCACCCATACAACGTATTACAATTTCTAAATTCATGGCTGGCTTTTCTTAATTAAGTTCAAACTCACTTAACTAAATTCTTAACTAAATGGCTCAACAGCCGGGCCCCGGTGCACGTACACGCCCACCAATTGGAGATGTCTCTTCTGTTAATTAAGGCTTTTGTCATATCAAACTGGGGGGGAGCTATACATTAATTAGATATTCTCTTAGTTGAATTTTAAATTCGAAGCGATTTTTAGAGTGCTGAATATGAAGTGGAGTCTCATTCCAGAGTTGTGGCCCTGATGCTTTCATACTAAATTCTCTTATATTTGTACGAGCCCGTATTGGGCGATATGTAGCTGCTCTTCTAGTGTTATGTGCATGGATTTGTGATCCCATGGTAAAATATCCCCTGAACGAATTTGGGAGTAAGTTCCGTTCATACCGATATACGAATTCTACTATTTGCATTCTTCTAATTTGATCGATTTTTAATATATTTAAATTCTTGAATATTGGGTCAGAGTGTTCTCTTCGAGGGGACCCATTTATTATTCTCACGGCTTTTTTTTGCAGTACCATTAGTTTATTAAGTCTGGACTCATAGTTAGAAGCCCATATCATACTACAGTAGCTTAAATAGGGGTATATTAGTGAATAATATAGGTTCAGTCTGATGTCCTTGGGAAGCAAGTATGATACTCTAGATATTATCCCTATAATTTTGGCAATTTTCAATGTGATATAATTGATGTGGTCCTTCCAATTTAAGTGTTGATCAACGTATATACCAAGAAATTTAGTAGTTTTAACTTGGGTAATGGGTACTCCATCAATTTGTAATTCCACATCAACTACTTTGATTTTTCTATGCGATTTAAATAATATAAAATTTGTCTTATCAATGTTAAGGGTGAGTTTATTTGCTGCAAACCATGTGTTTATAGTTGCTAGTTCCTTATTAACAATCTCAGTAAGGGACACCCAGGAGCTGTTTGAGTAAAAAATATTGGTGTCATCTGCGAATAGTATAAAATGCATGACTTTTGAGGTGTTTGTTAGGTCGTTTATATATAAAAGAAATAGAAGTGGTCCGAGGTTTGAGCCTTGTGGAACTCCATGAGTGATATACCCAATATCTGATAATATACCATTACATGCCACCTTTTGGGTTCTATTTTGTAAATAACTTTGAAACCATTTTAACTGTGTCCCTCTTACTCCGTAGTTAGATAACTTTTTTAACAAGATGTTATGGTCCACAGTGTCAAATGCTTTTGCTAGGTCGATGAATATTCCAACTGAATATTCATTATTGTCTATGGCCTTAGAAATTCTATCTTCCATTTCTAAAAGTGCCATAGAAGTAGAGTGCCCCTGTCTAAACCCATGCTGCGCCGGGTGTATTATATCCGCCGAATTTATATAATTGCTAATTCTATCATATACAATTTTTTCGAAATACTTAGCAAAATATGGGAGAACTGATATTGGCCTATAATTGGTCACATTTTCTGTATCTCCTTTTTTAAAAATTGGTGTTATTTTAGCTATTTTGAGTGAGTCCGGGACCACACCGGTTAGAAGAGAACAGTTAATTATTTCCACCAAAGGATACACTATCATAGATAAATTGGGGGTAGCGATATATGGGTCAATCTCGTCCACTCCTGCTGCATGGGTTTTTTTTAGCATCTTTCCTATTTTCATTATCTCCTCCTGTGAAGTTAGGGTCAGTCCCATTGAATTACATCGTGAAGGGGGCATATAATCCTCGAAGGAACAAACTGAGTTTTGAATTTTACTCGCTAACTCGGTCGCTATACTGGTGAAATATTTATTAAACATGTTTGCTATTTGCTCTGGGTCATCTATTTTATCTCCGTTTACTGTTAATGAGTCCATTTTTACCTTTTTGTCTTCTATGTTCATCGCTGCTCTGATAACTTTCCATGTCATCTTCATATCATTATGATGTTTATAAAATTCCTCTGCATAGTAGTTGTATATATATATATATATATATATATATATATATATATATATATATATATATATATATATATATATATATATATATATATATATATATATATATATATATGGGCTACTTATATATATATATATATATATATATATATATATATATATATATATATATATATATATATATATATATATATATATATGGGCTACTTTTAGGCCCCTATACTGTTAGAGGAATCATATGGCGTCCTATTAAGATCCCCATTCAGATATGCTATTGTGTATATATATACCAATGGAAAATAGCGAATAATTTGTCTTATGCCACAGTCTTTTGTCAACCCCCTTATAATTGTTTGGTCTCCCCTCATCTACCTTACATAAGGTATCCTTCATTCAGGACGCCCATAGAAAGAGAGGGCTCGATTGGCTTGGGCCTCCCTCCCTCTGTCCATGATGGAGGGACGGTGTAAAGATCAACTAAGCTTACTGTGTGCAATATGTGGTGACCTTGGACGAGGAATTGACTTTCTCAGAGCATGTGAAGCATGTCGAACGTGCTTTTACCACCTGTGTCAGATTCGCACTATACGCCGTTCACTTACAACTCAGGTAACAACAACCCTGGTGCATGCAGTCATATGCTCCAGGGTTGTCTCTGGAAATGCCATTTATGCAGGTCTAACTCATTCCTGCATAAATCGGCTTCAATCAGTTTTGAATGCTGATCGGCAGTATTCTTAATTTTGGTCAAAATAATAGTCAACGTCATGTGCAGGATCTGTACTGGCTATTAAATAGCCAGTAGGCCTACAGATCCTGCACATGACGCATAAATTTTTTGCAAATGCGCATTGAGGTTAAGATTATGATGCTCATGCAAGGCGTAGACTCTGTGGGGCAGCCGGGGCACGTGCCCCCAATAATTGAGATGGACTGTACACCCAATGCAACAAGTGTATAATGAATAACCAAATCCCCCCCCCCCATATTTTGGACAAGTTTACGCCAGTGTGCTCATGCGTAGGCCTAATTGTCTAGGCTCTACTCCATCTTAACTCAAGGAGCTACGTGTCTCAGTATCTTCAATAGGCCCACCTGGTCGCAGACTTCTCCGCTCTGCCACGCAAGATGATTTTGGTTGCTCCACTGGCCCGAACTTCCACGGTCCAGCAGAGGAGTTTTGCTGTGGTCGGCCCATCCTCCTGGAATAATTAAGTTGCCTAACAATCTGCGACATGACCTGTTCAGTCTCTGTTTGCCTCTTTTCTGTAAGCGCTTGAAGACCATTCTGTTCGATCGTGGTTTCATTGTGTTAGGCCGTGATCAGCGCCTCAGATGAGTGTCTCTGAAGTGGAGCTATACGAATTTGCAATCACAATTACAAAGTAGATCATGTTCTGTCGACGTACTGTATGGACTTAACCCTTAATTAATCAGAAGTTCTTTACTGTAGACGGTCGTATGTGCCGCCGGTTACGTATGTGCCTTGAAAGACGTCAACTGTGAAACATTGCCTTGTTTTCGTCAACCGCGTTGTATTCCAATAAAAGGTATAAACTCCTAAAATTTCAGTGACTAATCTAGAATTTTGCAGTCGGATATCGGTTTCGTACAGTTTCAGCGTTCCGTTACAAATCTGAAAGTTGTCTGAGATGCGTCAAACTCAGACATTAATTTCTTCGACCTGCTGAATAGGCCCTAACTCCCATTACCCTAACGCGAACTGCTGAAATTGTACAGGTGGCGCCGCCACTGGTCCGTAGCCTAAACGAGGACCCTTTAAAATGGCGTGGGAACCATTCAAACTGGCAGCGCTGGTGATTGATGAAGGTTCTCACCCGATCAATTCACTGATAGCAGGGCCAAGGCCTTACCCAAGGGCGTCTATACCAGAGAAACCTTGGAGCAAAATGGTCCATCCAAGAAATGGGGGGGGGGGAGATCTGTAAGTGTATGTGTCATTATTAGCGGGGGGGAAGGGAAGGGTGAAGAGGATGGGAGGGAGGGAAGCTGCTCCATAGCGCCTGGCCATAGCTACATGGTGACTACAAAACACAATAATTATACACCTACAGTCCTACATTTACATTTATGTGGCTTTGCAATATCTGTAAACTTCGAAGTTTTAGATAAAATCTCATAATCAATGTCATTAATAAAACTTAAGAACAATACAGACAGGCAGACGGTTTCTATTAGGCCTTCTGGTCTTTGTCACTCATACCATCAGTCATGTAAAGCATCAACTGTGCACTGAAATACCTGACACAAACTGGTTGACATGTTGCTTTCCAGGTCCATGTCGTGCGGAGTTTCCATGTAACTTATTCTGCTCCTTCGGGTTCAAGGTCGATGAAAACAGATGTCCACTGTGCGAATGCCGCGAAGAACCTCAATAGACGTCATGATTCCATCTCCGGTCAATACCTATTAGGAACACCTACATTTTAAGTGCTCCATTGACCCTTCTCGAACAATCCAACTGCCTGATTGCCCATCTGTAACTGTCCCATTGCCCCTCTGTAGCTATCCCACTGCCCCTCTGTAACTGTCCCACTGTCTATCTGTAACTGTTCCACTGCCCATCTGTAACTATCCCACAGCCCCTCTGTAACTGTCCCACCTGTAATTGCCTATCTGTAACTATCCCACTGCCCATTTGTAACTGTTCCACTGCTCATCTGTAACTGTCCCATTGCCATCTGTAACTCTCCCACCTGTAACTGCCCATCTGTAACTGTCCCACTGCCCACCTGTAACTGTTCCACTGCCCATCTGTAACTCTCCCACCTGGAACTGCTCATCTGTAACTGTTCCACTGCCCATATGTAACTGCCCATATGTAACTGTCCCACCTGTAACTGCCCATCGGTAACTGTCCCACGGCCCATCTGTAACCGTCCACAACGACTTGCATAATGCTTTTGCGATGTTACAATAGACGCTATATAAGAATAATCCAAACAATATGCTAAGTAAACTTTGGCTTAACTCAACAAATATTTGTCTGACTTTTTCATCATATTATGCAACACATAACACATTAGATATGACACATTGTGCTGTCAAAGAACTGATTATATATATATATATATATATATTAATATATATATTAATATATATTATATATAATGTATATGTATATTATATATATATACTTTTCCTGCAGTACATATACTGCATATATATATATATATATATATATATATATATATATATATATATATATATATATATATATATATATATACTGGGATATCGAGGGGAGGGTGCATGATAGTCTATAGTAGTTAGCTTGCTGGACGGTCTCTAGACTTAAAATCCCCACCAGGGCAGAAATTTGTTTCAAGATTTATGCTCCACCTACACCCCTAGCCAACTTAGCTACAATGAGTACACTGACCAAGCAGTGTTGGTGGGAAGATGAGATGGTGAGGGAGAGGACTGGCCCCATATGCCGAGGCTGAGAAAGTCGCTAACACTTCATACCAATCGCTGCCACTTGTGGCCACGTCAAGGGACTGCTCTTCTATATGCTGTATCTATATATACATAGGCATGTACAAACATACACATATACATACATACACAGACCTGCAGAGGGAGACAGAGAGTAAGTAAGAAAGTAAGTATATTCTTCATTTCAACCAGTTGACAAAACGCACTCTGGTGTACATTACGCGTAAATTAGCAGTTTGCAAGTTACAATTTCCGGTTTAATTCAGATACAACATCCTAACCAAGAAAGCCTTTCGCATTAAGCTATCAGCTTTTGGTTATATCCGGTCATGTGAGAGAGGATGATGCATACAATAAGCCTCTTTCTATGACCCTCTGCCTTCTTGTCTGTCTGTCCGTCTGTCTGTTTGTATGTATGTCTTTCTGCCAGACAGAGAAACAGAAAGACCGATAGAAAGACTGGGAAAGTGTGTCTCAGATACATAAATGACAGACAGAGTCTGTCTGTCTGTCTGTCTTTGAATATTGTATGTATGTATGTATGTATGTATGTATGTATGTATGTATGTAATATGTATGTATGTATGTACATATGTATGTGTGTGTCAATACAGTGCATATCAGTGAAACAAAGCAAGACAGCTTTATTATTTAAAGTTCACACACATTTTAATAATTAAGACATTGCATACAAAGTAAAGTGCATCCAGTAAACTTTAAAGTGAATATCATAATCGGCCTGCCTACATTTAACAGAAGTTCCCTTACATTGCAAAAGTCCAGAGGCCACAAACCCATTGCGGCTTTTACTCAGGAGCAATGCACAGCAGAGACATGTTACATTCCGTGGTTCCATGAAAACTTGAAATAAGACAACATCCACGATCTATATCTACAGCTACTAAAGAGTCGGTCAAAACTTCGCTATCTACAAGAGAACGAGTCGATGCACTGAGCAAAAATACAAGACTTGCTTGAAAAGATCGCTAGAGGTAGACGTGATATATGTATCTATGTATGTATCAGACCACTTTATAGTGCCCTTTAAGTAAGTAACTCACAAGGGCGTCATCTGAATTATGTTACACAAGACACAGTTAATTAAACGTGGGAGAGAATGAACCTTAACTACTATAAGTTCGATGATCAAAGGTGTAGATCAGTATGGAACGGAAAGAGATGGCCTAGTTTTTGCATGTGGTGACCTTTGCTTTTTATGTCCCCCAATAGTTCTGAATTTAAAAACCTTTCCCCAATATAATATTTCTGATTAAATAATTTTCTCCACATTAAAATTTACACTGTAAGAATGGAAACAGGACTAAAATATTGACTGGGTTTGAATTGGGATATATATTGAGATAGCAGCTAGGACATTTCAGAAAAATTCTGGAATATGCAGCTGACATGAAAAAGATTATCAGAAACTTTGATGGTATTGAAATTGTGGGCATCAAAACTCCTAATAACTAACAAAAGGGGTGCAAAGTTTTTCCCCTCAGCAACATGTGGCCTTTATTAATTGGTAACCTCTGATAACTTATAAACCAACCAGCATCTATCCTAATGAATGAGAAGAGTAAAAGTCAAGATGTGCCTCCTCCAATATATTTAGAAAAGACTGATACCACTGATGACAGACAGAAGAAGGCACAAACAAAACTGCTGCTGCAAAACAAAACACAAAATAATTAAATGGGCAGAAACGTTTATTTCAACATTTGAGTCAATTTTTGACAACTCGAGAAATTTTCAGTCATTTTCGTTTTCTAGTTAACCAAGTTCAACAACATATCTCACTGTTGTTGGTGAGCACACTGTTCCTGCAATATCATTTTGCACTTTCTGAACTTCTTTATTCAGTAAAAATTACCAGTCTTCATTCACCTTCATTACTTTAAGAGATAGTTTATGTTGGCTAACAACTAACCGTCACCCAAAATTTTTATTAAAAACCTAAACATTGGTGTTTGAGTGCTTAATAAAATTCTAGCTGTACTTGCAAGGAGTGCTGGTCTTTCAGTTATCAAATGATGTCTGTACGCATGTATCTATGTGCACATGCAATGTATGTATACATGTATATGTGCATACATATGCATGTATGTATTATGTATGCATATATGTATACAAGTAGATCACTATGCATGTACGATGTACCTATATGTATACATATATGCATGTATGTATGATGCCTATATTATTGATAGACATACCAGTAGGAATCTGTGCATTTAAATGTTTGCATATATTTGCATATGTTTGCACACAAATATGATGACATATCTGTATGGTGGCCAAAATGGTCAACATTTCTGATCACATCTAACACAAACCTTCACAAAATTGGGAAAACTCTAAACTGGGTTTTGGTGCACCATAGCATGATGATGCCATGTACAATAGACACAAGTGCTATAGAAGTTACTAATTAATAATAATAATAATAATAATATGCATACATAATAATAATAATATGCATACATAATAATAATAATAATAATAATAATAATAATAATAATAGACAGAAAAAAATAATAAAATTTAATTTTGATCCATTTTATGCTTAACTGTCTTCTGCACCTTTCTCACAAATTAACTTTTCTAAGTTTGTGAGGGCATTTTCAGACCAGGTCACATTTGTATACCATCTGCTTACGATCACTAGAAGGTGTCCAGAAGATGCAAGTCTTTGCTAGACTACATCAAATACATTCCAGCAATTAGTCAAATACATCACTCATACTAAAGAAATTCTAAAAAGACAATAAATGTGCGTAATTTCCTGCATCAGTGCATAAACCTGTGAAAATACTTCTGAAAGATTAACAGCGAAATCCATTTACAAAACGTAAATGCAATACTATTGCAGACATAACTTTCGTAGAGCTACAGGAAGACATTTTAAAGCCAACAAAGAAATTTTGCAATCCACTCCATCATCACTGATCATTCGTTGTAACTGTTGAAACCCAACTTTAACTCAATCTCATGAGTCAACCTGCTGGGGCAGCTAACAGTGGCTGTACACAGCTGGCTGTTTTTCAAAATGTTCATTATTTTGCAAGAAAAACGTACACACTAAAACACCTACTAGTAACAGTCCATCATCACTTGGCTGCAGTTCAGTTCTCCTTAAACCATCTCAAAATTCTCGTCTCGCCTTTTTCATTGACTGGTTCTGTTTCGCCATTCCAAACTGTTGCTACGAAGCCACATATTCTTTCAACTTCATATATACCTAATACGACATTAAACGATAAATTAAAGAGAATTTTTTATTTTAATATCACTAGTAGTACTATTATTGCCAAAACAGTTATCAGAAGCACACAGATAACAGTAATGGCAATAATAAAAATCAGCCTAAAATATCAGAATACTTAAAAAATTTTACAAACAGAAGAATAAAAGCTAGACCTATTAAATTGGTGATTCCTGATCAGCCATGTAAAGATTGCCTCAAGGCATCAATTCCAAAGCAATCAAAACAATTGTTCCATAAAGAACCCAATTAAAACTCTTCTTTTGTTTGTAGGTTGCTATATTCATGCCTCCGGGGCTCCAGCTCGAAGAACCTTTAAACCTAGGACCACGATTTTAAGACCATGCACCTGAGAACCATGTTGTAAGGACCATGCCTCTGAACAGCCACCCCTAAGGACCAAGCCTCTCAGGACCATGTGCCTAAGATCATACCTCTTGAGACCATGCCTCTCAGAACTAATGCTCTCAAGACCACGCCTCTTAGGACCATACCTCTCAGGACCATGTCTCTACGAACTACTTTAGTTAACCCTACACAAAGATTGCTCTTAAAAGTCTCCAAAAGATCACAATCCGTGCATGCACAAGAAGGTTAAAGCTCCACGGAACAACAAAGTTCACGGAATAAGGCAACAAAAGAAGGCAGAAAAACAATCGAGTATTAACTAATTAATTACAAATAAATTACATAACCCTGAAATCTAAACCATCTGAACAAAGACATTGACAAATGAACACTAACAACGCTATCGTTCTGCACACTGATTGTAGACTGCAACGAATTTGCATAATTCAAAAGGCAACGGGAAAGTCTGCTTCCCTAAAATTCCATTAACTTCTAAGAAATCTCTAAGATCACAAAAATTGCTCATTTTCTACAACAATTCACTACTTTTAGTCCACAAGACTCCATTGTAATTTTTAATACAAGTGCAAAAATAAAATTAAAATATATTTGAACTTTTTTCTACCAATCATAATGAGCATCGGTAAAATTTCATAAGCTTCCAGCATGTTAGGACATTTTTCGTATTTCTGCACGCATGGCTTTTTGAAGAGACAGATCTTTCTGTAAACGGTTTGATTAGTGATATTTACAGCAAAAACTGTTTGTAGAAAATAAAAGAGCAAATAAATTACAAAATATTATACAAATCTCAGATAATTCAGTAAGAAACATCTTCCATTACATTTAAGCCTTTACATTAACAAACAGACATTGCTAAGACCAAACGGTACATCAAGCTCAACAAGAACCACAGCGGCAACTCGGTTAGGACAAGAAACAAGAGGACAGAGCGCAAATTCACACTGATACATTAACAAACGGTGCAACAGTAAAAACCGAAATGAACGAGTCGAAACAAGAACAGTACGGAACGCTCGAGACAAATCACAATTTCATAAAGATCAGTCAACATACATACAAGACAGTGAAGCTTTGCCCTGAAATCAATAAAGCCTAGATTGAGATGTGAGATACCTCACATAAGCCAAAACCAAAAAAACAAGTGCTGTCTCAGTTCTTTTCAATTAGATTACACTTACATGTAAACAGTAATAATAGATTACCTCTACAACCCGAGATCAACTCTGCATAACCACAAACGAATTGATGGAAGCACACCGAAATGTCCCATTGTGGAGTCGGCTCATATAATCAAAGAACTAAAAGTCACACCACTAAAACTACGTTAAACTAATTAATCCAAAAGTCTGCAATATTCTGTAGTCCAGAAAATCAACAAAACACTAACAAAGATCAATGCCAGAGACAACTGCATAATCATAACTGCTACAAACCATAGCAACAACATGTTAAAACTGTACCACTGCAACATGACGCAACAGAAGGGGGCGGCACGATCAAAACGCATAAAAACCTCTAAAGATGACAGAAATGATTTCATAGACTTGAAATTACTCTCATAACAATCAATGCTACATAATACAACATATTACATCCCAAGGGAATTCTATATTCATCAGCTAAGAGCAAATACACATTTCTGGAATGACATGATTCAATTAAAAAGAGCAGTTTGTCACCTGATTATGATTGGAAACTCTTAATTGATCTAAATTTAAAACCCAGTGAGACAAATGACAAAACAGAAACAGACTTCAATTCAAACATAAATACCTGTAAAGTAAGTGATATTCATTAAACCAATCAATGGAAAGTAAAATTTTACACCAGTTTGAAATACAGTGGAATGTTCGACGAATTAACCGTTTCAATTCTTTGCCGAGTTACGACAGAAATTCTCGTTCCAACTCGGCAACTGGAATGCAGTGCGCGAGAGATTTCGCTGGCAGAGGTCTTGTGCCATCAGAGTGCTGTCCCTCGACATCACTGTCGATCAGAGACTTTGATTGGGTGAAAGGAAGAACTGATGCTGTACCACCAAGGCTCAGATTGTTTGCAGAGCGGTGACTAGAACCGTCTCCATTTCGTTTGCTAAGGTGAGGTTCAGACGTTTTCGGAAGAACAGCTGGGGTAACGGGCAAAGGCTTCCTCAGAATTCCCGGTTGGGGACGTGGACGAGGAATGATATCGAGGGTTACTGGTCTGTCGGCAGACCCGACCTGCCGCTCCTGACTGGCCGATCGGTGAGGGGGTGGAGGATTAATGGCGTTTGGGATTCCGGCCTGGCACCTGAGTGATTCGCGTCGCACCTCTGAAAACTGTACTTTGTCGGGACTACTCGCTCCACCAAAAGAATGTGACCAACGTCGAGAAGAGCTCACCACGGAGTCATTTCGCTCGGGGGTGGACCGACTGGTTCTTCCACTTGCTCTTGTCATTGTCATCTTTTCAGAGCAGCCAGAGTCTGAAATCTGTTTTTGAAAGTCAAAAAACGCCCTGTCCGTTGATGGGGAGAGGGACATCAGACTCTGGTCCTTCCTCCCAGAACCCTCCTCTGGTGTCTCAAAATAGGACTGGTACTTGGTAGTCCTCTCTCCCGACGAACATCCGTCAGAGGAAGGCATCTCACAGTGAGCATGACCATCAGGAGTCGTCCTCAACAAACCGTCACATGCGACTTCGGTAAACCGTATCGGAACGTCAAAGTCGACAGTCGGCCGAAATCTGTTCTGATGTCCGTGGTAGGTGTTGTGCGGGGCACCAGATGGACTTGTGAAGTAATAATCATTGCTGGAGGCATCGTCAGCGATAGCATTGTCTTTGTTCTTGCTTGAAAGGGCATTCTGCTTCACCTTGTTGGAAGAACTATTCTGCAGGACAGGATGGACTCGAGACGTGTTTGAAATCCGAATATCGTAACCTGCCCCAATGCCTGCCAATATGGCACCCATGTTGTAGAGAATAACGTCACCTTGTTTACGCACGGCAAAACGTTTCAGTGTATTACCTTCTGCAAAACTGCTAATACTCGGTGGCGATGTCTTACTTGGCTTACTTGTATCGCCGAGGTTTTCGGGCCATTCATCATCTTCATAATCTACAAAAATAAAAAACTAATAAAAATTATTATTTGCGTTTTGTCAAAACTAGAGGAACTCTGGTCCAATAACTACAGATTTAACTAAATTATTATTTGAGTCATGATCAAAACTAGAGGAACTCTACTTCAATAACTACAGATTTAACTAAATTATTATTTGAGTTATAATCGAAACTAGTGGAACTCTAGTTCAATAACTAGTTTTAACCAAATTATTCGAGCATAATCGAAACTAGAGAACTCTAGCTCAACAACTGCAGATTTAACTAAATTACTATTTGAGTTTAATTGAAACTAGAGGAACTCCAATTCAATAACTACAGATTTAACCAAAGTTCACTATAAGTTGTTCAAAAATGAATGTCTTGCTCTAAACAATTTATTTTGTCACAGAAAACATGAAACCGTGTTGTCCTCTTTGTAAAACACCATTTTCAAAGTGTTTCTTTATTTACAATGTTGAGCTACCCTGGGTGCTCGGGGCCATTACTCCCTCCGCTAGAGGAGCGGGTATGCTGCTTGTCCCTTTCACCCGAACTTCCCCTAGACAGAACTGTGCTTTCCCTGTTATTGGCCCTTTGGTCTAGAATGGGCTCCCCTTGGCACTCCGTTTGTTCCCCATAGTCGATTCGGACACGTTCTACTCTAATCTTACTGCCCTGTTTAGATGCGCTGGGGTCGGCAGCACTTCCGAGTAGTAGCCTTGAAGGGGTGCTATATAGCCTATATACAAATCTGTAAAGAATGAATTTATTTTATTAACACTTTAAAGATGAGCTGCATTGGTTTTCCAGTCACTTTTAGTACACTCTCGTCGTTAAAGTGTTAACAGAGAGACTGTTTCCAGTTTTAAATTTAGTTGTTATTATAGTCACAATTGAAACATTTGTAATTTCAGTTAAATGTTTCATTAACAATAATCTACGATATTATGTTTTATGTTAACAGTATATAATGTGGTATGTTATAACGCAGTGCCTCCCAATAATTTTTGGCCAAGGGAAACCCTTTTGATCTTAAATTTTCTGATGGAACCCCCGACCTGAACAAAACATGTTCTGGTATAATTATACATATAATGTTTTAAAACAGTGATTGGGAATATACAGTTGTAATTCATAAAAATTAGATTAGATTATTTTAAAATAAATTTTCCAATGGAACCATTGTCTTTACAACTAAGTCTCATTTGTAATGTAACAATACATTCAAACAACACCTTTATCCAATTTTCTCACAGAACCCTTGTATTCCCCTCACGGAACTTTAGGATACCACAGAGCACACTTGGGGAAACACTTTTATAAGGAATTTCTGATGAAAGCACTAGTCTTTCATAAGCATATATGGATATGTATATATATTTACATATATATATATATACACATACATACATATATATATATATATATACATTGTAAATATGGCTCTTGAGTATAAACATCAATCCAGACAAATTGTGACTTCAGAGGTCCTACAATCAGTGCTTCATGAATTGTTGTAATTCTCTTATCGCCAACCTGTCTTCTGATCAGATAAACTATCATATCATAAAAATTCAGATTTCAATGCCGAATAATATCAGGAATTTGAAACCACTTCTCTGTCAAGAAGTTGTTATCGAAAGCTTTAGAGGCCATTTACTTGGTCAAGTTACGTCCAATTGTCCATGACCTCATTAATCAAGCCCACGCACTATTTGCAGCCAATTATAAATTAACTTACATCTCGAGACCAGTAACTCACCGATCCATGATGACAAATGCATTCCCAAATATAAATCTAGCAATAAATAACTCTCAAGCAGACAAGACAACATGATTTGCAAAAGATTTATATAGTCACTACTTTTACTAATTACTATATAACCAGTATCTGGGGAGGGGTCCATAGAGTAGTGGTAACCTCACTGGTGTGAAGTGCAGTAGGTAGTGGGATCGCCTCCCGCAACCCTCTCAAGGTCCACTCAGCCTATCATTCGCGAGATGGCGCGGTTGTGAAAATGAGATGTTGGACGTGATCGGCGCCTTGCGTGGCAGCCGTATACATTTAAACTTTGATTCCTGTAATAACTTGTGATCATCCGTTCATACTGATTTGTAATCATACTGCGTAATTGTCAGTTTGAAGATATTAAACGAAGATTATTATTATTATCTTATTACAAGCATTAATCGATAATGCTACGCCACTGTATCGTAAGAACTCGATCTATGTAGAGGTACACAGAGGCACATAACCCCTGATACAAGGTGAACATTTAACTACCTCAGAAATGTGATACAGACTCAAAAATGTTCTTAGGCAAATCACCAGAATCACTTTACACTTAATCTGGATTTTAGTACCAAAAACAGCATTCACAAATGACTCAAAAAATACAATTAAAAAACAATTTAAAATATGACTCAATTCCTACCGAGTTCCTGTAAAACTCCGATGTTTGAATGTCCACCAACATGACGTAAGGTGACCCCCAGGTTTGGAGCACTGCGGCTGTAGCGACCTTCGACCGTAACAAGCGGAGACCGACGGCTGTGCTCCGGCTGCAGGGTGCTTGGTCCCCAGGTCTTACCCTTTACACCACCAACCGGAACTAACATTTGAAACAATTCAGAAAAGATTTGGTCAGATGGTGATTGATCTGCTAAATGGTCAACTGGCTCATCAACTGATTAGTTGGTCGCCTGGCTTGCTAACTGACTGGCTGGCTGGCTGACTGGTTCCTTAATGGCTGCCTGACAGTTTGTTCACTGCCTGCCTGGCTCTCTGACTGCTTGCCTGGCTGGCTCGATGACTGACTGACGGACTTACTTACTGATTGACTGACTTACTGATTGACTGGTTGACTGAGTTTTCTGCTAAGTACAGGCACAAAAATGATCATTTAATAGAATACATGTATTTTCATGAATTTTTTAAGGAAACTGGTTTTCTCTGCATAAGCCAGCGGTTCCCAAACTTTTCTGGGTCGCGACCCACTTGTGAATATCTTGGCAGTCTCGGAACCCACTGTGTAAAATTAAGCATTGTGTACTAAAATTTGCATCGTAAATTGGTACCGAAATATGCGGATTTACGTACAGCGCTCAGAAATTTAAAGCATTAAAAGGAAACTTAGGTAAAAACAGTTCACAATTAACTATTTAAAGCCCAATCATAGTCAAAAGTTGTTGCTACAAAAAAATAAATGTCTCTCGACAAAATTTGGCGACCCACTTGCCAGAGCTTTGCAACCCACTTTTGGGTCACGACCCACAGTTTGGGAAACGATGGCATAAGCAACCTGCCACGCTAAAATTAAGAATTATTTACAATATTCTGAAAAATTGAATGAATAGTAGTGAATACATGTTTGAAAAAGCATTCTAACTCACAGGCAATAGCTCGTAATCGAGAATGGTAGCCAGGTGAACCAGGCGGAGTTTCTGGACTAGACATATGTCGTGTGGTTTGACGGACATTGTCAAAATGCTGATCATGCAGAACTGTAATCGTATGCCGAAAATCTGTCACAAAACAACTCCCAGTTATTAAACGAAATAGTTAAAATACAACATGTATGAAGAATCAGTACAATAAATGAATAACAAACAATCAGATCACAATAGAAAAAAACTCAAAGAACAATTTATAGTAATGGTTCTGAAAGTCACATCAAATGCCACATTTAACCAGGTCATATTGGACTGTCATGTTTCAAAGCTAAATCATAAAATATCCTAAAGCACATCACCTCGTGTACTTTGTTCCTGATGACAATGCGAAAGTGATATTCAGTGTGCAAGTCACAAAAGAGTAAAAGAACATGGGCACACATAACCTAATCCCTGAGAACTCTACATTTTGGAATTCTCTCCCTGTATCTGCTCGATCTGCTCAATCACTTGTGTCACTTCATGCTCAACTTAAGACTTATCTGTTTCGAACTGCTTATCCACCATAGGCTGCCTCTCAGTTTCACGGATTGATCTTCTGGATGTTGACCTGATTATGGCTTGGGTTTGGTGTGTCATCGGTTGACACTTTATGCATTAGACACTGGTGCTATAGAAGTTACAAAATAATAATAATGAATATCACGAATTGCATAAAAAAATGAATGTCTGAGAAACTCCTAAAATGTTTAATAACTTGCTATTTCACACAGGCTTTCAAGCATATCAATGTCCAATTGCATGTCACACTTATAAACAGGGTTTCATGTAGCAGTGTCTTGCAGGATGTGCAAATCAGAATAAGCTACATACAATTCCGTTCCATTCTGTTGTGGCAGGGCTGGGAGCAATTCTGAACAGCCCTTTTAACAGCCACTGCACAAATTATGCACCAAATAAAATAAAAAACAAAACAAAGCTTGTCACACTTGACATCACTACAACACTGACCTCAGGATCAAATATACACGACAGGCTACTTACAAAAGTCTAGCTCCAACGGTTGATGGGGAGGGGATAGAGTAATGGTAACACTTTTGGGCAGGAGAGCAGCAGGAGAGCAGCAGGAGAGCAGCAACCCCCCTCGGGCAAGTGCCTTGCATGGCTGCCATAACGTGTCTGTAGTTAAGATATTGATAATTGTACTGTCATGTCTCAACGTAATCTTACTGCGTTTGTCGGTTTGAATTAATAAAGAAAATGATTATTATTAAGTTCCGTAAAGAAACACAGAGAAGGCTCTCATTTCCCTCCCTTTGAACCTTAAGCTGGCAATGTATCCATTTCCTCCATAAGCTGGAAGCCAGAGCATCACAGGACTTTCTGTTTATTTTCCAGGTTATGCCAGTACTTTCTTCTTACTTCCAAACTTACACTGCTTGGTAAAAGAGGCAAGTGTGTGCAAACAACTTGCCCAAGGTTGTTACAAGGAATCTGTCAACAGGAACAAACCCAAAACCTTTCGATAACAGGCCCAGCGTGCTACCCAAACAGACCATCGTGACTATTCATTAAACTGATTACTCAGCACAACACGACTTCTGATCTGACATGTTTGACACTGCATGACACTGATTCTAAATGCAATTCAGCTTTAAATGTTATAGGAAGAGAAACTCCACCTGATGGTTCACTGATGTTTTTACCCCGCCCCTGCCTGAGCAGTTTCAGCTGACTGGCTCGGAACTTTCCCTTTCTTTTCTTTGGTGTCGGCTTGCTCATTCCCTGCTGTAACAATAGGATGTTCAGTTCACGCTCGACTAAGTCGATTTCGCGCTTGGCCAAGTCCTTTTCCCTCCGATGCAGATACTCCTCGTGCATCTTTTGCTGGACAGCTGCACGATTCAGTTCATCCTCCCTTGATCTCAAATCCTGAAATCAGAGAGCCAGTACATTACAATGAGGGCACTATGGAAGTCATACCCACAAGATAAGATGATTTACTAAGAACATCAGAAGTGTTAGAATTCGTAATCTTAGAGTTCATAATCTTATGCTTTATTGTATCTTAGCAGTTAATGTTATCTAATGTTTTCTATGATGTTATGTAATACTACAATGACAAAGGAACATTCATCACAATCACCAGGCCAACCGACAAAAATTCCGGGCCCCTAGGCAGAGCAGTCACGGGCTTCTAAACTATCTTTAGGCTTTATGAGAAAATTAAAGAAAGCAAATTGAAATAACAAAAGTGTGGGTACGACCGTATGATACGATATTTAGGCCTATACATACAACTATGATTTTATTCAATTGTTAATTTTAAATTTATGCTAATTAAAAAAACAACTTTTCTGGATTTAGCTGCAGCAAAATCGTTTATGAGTTGATTGCGGCCCAGGCCTTGCCCCTATAAATCACCGGGCTCCTGGGCATTTGCCCTCTGACCCCCTCTGGGCAGGCCTGACAATCACCCATTGCATAAAGAGAGAACTATATCTATTGGAGTCATTTTGCTTACAGGCAAACAGTTCACTAAGTACGGGCTGCAAAAACAAGCAGCAGAAAACTTGGCAATCAACCACATAAATGGATTCAAAGTATGCATACAGTAACACAAAATGCTGACAAACGCACTTCTGCTGAGGAATTCCAAGAAAACAAACAAATTTTAAAAACAAACTTATCTCAAGTTTTATCCAAAAATGTGCATTTAAATTTCATACCGAATGCATTAGTCATCATAGAACTAAATCTCGTCTGTGCGAATTGTTCAAACAGTTGTTGATCATGAGTCAATCAAACCTGTTCTTTTGATCGCAGCTCTTCAAACATGTCTTCGATTTCGTGCCTCCAGTTATCTTGCATGTCACGAAACGTGTCATCGAGTGTATCAACAAAAGAGGAGCAACTGATCTCCTCGAGAATGCCAAGTATTTCGCTGAAGGCCGGTCGTTCATGTGGCACAGTGTGCCAGCATTCTGTCACAAAAACAGGTCACGATTCACACTCCAATCTCCGTCGAAAAACGTTTGCTTTTCCAATACAAAAACATCCGTAGTCTAATTTTGTGGCTGTCATCCAGGTACATACAACCAGTTAGGCAAAATGCTTTGGGTAAATTTATTATGACTGAATAAAAATCTATGACATGCCAAAACAGTTCTTGAAGCAAGATCTCCAGGTCACACTTTTGTAATCACAAACTCCAAATTTCTAAAGTACCATCTAAAGTGAAGTGCAGAACACCAGCTTATTCAGGAGTACTTTGCTTAAGCACAGTCACCCTGATATAAGTCCAGTGGTTAGAAATATTATTAAATAAAACAAATTTATTATAAATATTCACAAACAGAAATGAAAAGTGTTTATATTCAAAACAAGTCAAGTGCTTTCGATAAATTCAATTCTGACTGAACTAACATCTATGACAGGCCAAAAACTAATTCTAACTGAACTAACATTTTTGAAAGGCTAAAAACAGTTCTTGAAGCAAGATTTCCGGGTCACACTTTGCATAAACACAGTTGACCTGACTAAAGAGGTTAAAAATATTATTTTAAAAAAATTTATTTTGCAGATTAACAAAAAGAAATGAAATTTTTGTATTCAGGATAGGCCAATCTCTTGACATACTTCTACACTGCAGCCATTGTCTAGGTGCATGTCGATAACGAACCATATCATCGCAACTCTTCAACATTTTTATGGCTGTAAGTACCAGAAGTGCTCGACATTCTACTCGAGCATTTCTCACTAGGTACGCTATACAAGTGCTCCAAATGAATTAACTGAATCACTGTTGTTTGCTTAGTTATCCAAGTTATGCCAGTTATCCAAGTAGTCATCATAATTCATCATCTTCCTCATCAGTCAACAGTACAAACGTTTGCCTGTTTCAGTTGTAAAGTTCACCATTAGCTTTATTTATCTGCAACAAATAATAAACTGACTTACTATTAAGGAGATTTCTGAAATTGTCAGGACACGTGGATGGTATTGGCAGTGTGAGTTTGCTGACAGCCACTCCATATGCTACCGCCAATGCATCAATGCCCTTGTAGGGCATTTCACCAGTCAACAACTCCCATAACACAACTCCATAACTACAAAGCAAATCAAACAAACATTGTAGATGTCAGAAATGGACAATAAAATGAATCACTTTCAATGTTTTCAGTCTTTCATATTGTTCTTATCAAAGGCTCAGATGCTGATTCTGGCTGAAAAGTCAATAAAAATTTGTCAAAAGCAAATTTTTACTGATAGATTTCAGCACTTCGAGAACCATATTAACCACTTTGTAGGGGTTACATACTCTGTAATACCACCATCCGACAGCCTGATGTGCAAAACATTTATTGTTGGGATGTTATATACTTTTTAACTGTGTTAATCAGATATCCGTATACCAAAGTGTGATTAGCAATTAGTTAATAAAGAACACACTTACTTACTTACTTGCTTGCAAACAGGCACAGCAAGAGAAACCATCACTATTTCTCCACCTGCTCAACAGGTACTGGTACATGCAACAGCATGGATAATATACTAATATCAATGAATTACCAAAGCAATACATTACAATAATATACACTCTACATTAACAAGGACTGTAAAGGACACTTTCAAGCCATCGATTCAGTGGTGCTTTTGGCCAAACCCTGGTGAAAAAAAGTGACATATGTTTCGTGTAGCACCACTGAGGTTTATAGTCACACTGGACAACTCTTTCATTTTGCACCACTCAGGTTTATAATTATGATAGAGCATACTTATAAAACAATTCATTAATAATACAATTCTGACATTTACAGTTAATGATGTGCAACCCAAACTGAATTTGCCTTCAGAATTTGATGTAATTTCAACACTACCTCACCCACATACAGTAATAGACATGACCCCATCGCCTTATCGTAATTGTGATTTTGAGATTTTACAGCATCAAAAAAAGTGAAGCCACAGCTTATTAACAGGCGCTCAGTCAAAACTAAATCGATAGCCAGGTAGGTCAAAATCAGATCAAGATCTAGAACATGTTTACATATTCAAGACACCATACCTCCAGACGTCACTGGCTTTTGAAAACGTGGAGTTCTTGATGACTTCCGGTGCCATCCAGGCGTAAGTTCCAGCCGTACTCATGCAAGTTGTGCTATGTATCTCTCGTGCAAGACCGAAGTCGGTTATCTTCAGCGTCTTGTTCTTGAGATCGTCGTTCTCAAACTCTTCCAATATAAGAACTATAAAGGTGAAACAAGAATCGTATTACTAATTTCAATTATGATTTTCCACAAAGGCATAGCAATGTAAGTGTAATTGTAACAGCAAATTTATATAGCGCCACATCAAGAGAGACTTCTCAGAGACGTCCTGACCTAACACAATGAAACCACGATCGAACAGAATGTTATCCAAGCGCTTGTGGAAAAGAGTCAAGGAGAGGCTGAGAAGTTCAAATCGCAGGTTGTCAGGCAACTTATTCCAGGAGGATGGGGCGACCACAGCAAAACTCCTGTTCCGGAACATGGACGTTCGGGCCGGTGGAACAACCAAATTGCCATGCGTTACAGAGCGGAGAAATCTGCGACCAGGAACGAAAGATAATGAGTCACAGTTACCTGAAAAAAGATGGAGCAAAGCCTACTAGAAAATTATGCAAGAGCATCAAGATATTAAACTCAATGCGCTTTTACTTAGTTTCGACATATGTTTAGTTGATATCTCACTCGACAATAGCACGTCTTTACAAGCAGTCAATAAAAGCCATCTCAGCTTATAGATCAGACTGGACAATGAACACATTCCAGAACAATGTCAAGATCAATGTCAATTTAAGCATCTTATGTAATTTATAGGTAGAGTAATTCACAGATAATGTAATTTATTGATGTTGTAATCTACAGATAATATAGTCCATAGGTAATGCAAGTTACAGGTAATTTAAACTACAGACAATGTAATTTACAATGAGTGTAAATTCAAAGTAATTTCAATTAAAGTGTTATGTAAATTATAGGTAAAGGAATTTACAGATAATGTAATTTACAGCTAATAAAATTTCTATAGATAATGTAATTTCTACAGGTAATGTAATTCATAGGTAATGCAATTACCGGTAATGTAAATTACAGATGTAGTTTACAGGTAGCATAATTTATAGGTATTGTAATTGAAAGGTGATTTAATGCACTGGTAATGTAATATACAGGTAATGTAATTTAATGAAAGAGCACATTATGTATCAAAGTACACAAAAGAACTAGGAAAACTTCATCAATGCAAGTGATTCATTATTATTGTAACGTTATTTTTTAAAACTATTTAAAGGAACGGAGGGACGGGGGGGAGAGACGGGAAATGAAGGAACGAGGGAGGGAGGGAAGGAGGGAGGGAGGGAGGAGGGAGGGAGGGAGGGAGGAAGGAAGGAAGGAAGGAAGGAAGGAAGGAAGGAAGGAAGGAAGGAAGGAAGGAAGGAAGGAAGGAAAGGAGGACCCAATGTGATGATTTACATAGCTATCTTCACACCAAGGTTACTGAAACAATGAATGAGTGAATTAGTGTATTAGGTAATGAGCAAGTGCGTAAATGAATGAATGAAGGAATTAATTAATTAAATCAGCTGACAAATATGTATTTACATATTTGCTGACCTCATTGTGACATTAGCAGCGCTTATATTAATACACCGGAAGGGCCCTGGCTGTAAATGTGTTCCACCTGGTTAATGGACACACCCAGGACACCTGTCAACTGAGGTAAGCCACCACCCCTCAGAATTAGTCATCAGTCCATTATTCATTCTTGGACTAAAGACAGGTCAAATGCATGCACACATACATACACACATACACTCGCATACATGCACACATACATGAACACATACATGTGCATTCGGGTTTTCCCAACACCACCAGCACATGCAGAAACACATACAGACCTACTCAAACACATACAAACACACGGTCTAATATACAGATCTGTACAAACGCTCACACATACCAGACACATGTTGACACAAGACAGAAGCCACACAAAGAGATATCAGCAGACACATGTGTACACAAACACAGGCAGCCATAATAATGTTACGATAACACAAAGTAAACATCGATAGCCGAATAAAAATAACATTACATATGTACAAAATATAAGTGTATTCACCCTGCAGGTAGGAAATATTGACAGAAAATTAGCAGAAGAGCAATGCAAAGTTTGGAAATCATACTTTACAACGTATCTGCACTAACATCACACTCGTAACATGAAAGCATTTAATAATCTGTGGCAGGAAGCAGACCTCTACAAAGTTTTAATCAGATGCTGTTCTTGTGGCTTCTGTTTTGTTTAATAAGTCTACTTTTTCCATCTGCAGGGAACCAATTGTGGTTTTGACTGCACGAATACAAAAAGATTCACATTCATGCGATTTGAATATGCTACTAAATATTAATGATCTTAATAAGCTACTTAATATTAATGATTTAATGTGCTACTTAATATTAATGATTTTAATGTGCGACTTAATACTAATGATCTTAATGTGCTACTTAATATTAATGATTTCAATATGTTACTCTAATAATAATAATAATAAAATGCAAAGTGTCATACTGTCACAAATTTTAAGTAAAAATCTGTCATATTGACTGTAAATGTGGTTCGAAATGTGAAGGTTCCAGCCAACAGGCCTACTAATTATTAATTTACATGCAAATTATTACCTAATGCCACTATCTACTGACAAATTGTAGTTGCAATTAGTAACTTCTATTTCGCCGGTATCTAATGTACAAGGCATCAACCAAGCCATAATCAGGTCAGTATCCAGAAGATCAGTCCGTAAGACAAAAAACCAATGGTGCTAAACAAGTGTAGACTAAAGCCACATTCAAAGTCCCTAAACAAAGTCCTATCCACCATAAGTTGCACCTCTGTCTTAGCACACTAATCTTCTGGACAATGACCTGATTATGGCTTGATTTTGGTGTGCCATCGGTTGATGCCTTGTGCATTAGACACCAAAGTGATAGGAGTTACTGTTTACAATTACTTACAATCAGGGGCGTCTACACCATAGAAACCTTGGAGCAAATGCTCCATCCAAGAAATATGGGGGGAAGATTTGTCAGTGTGTATGCCACCATTTTAGGGGGGAAGGAACAGGAAGGGGGAAGAAGAGGGGAAAGGGACGTTGCTCCAATGACTTAGGGGGGATAGACGCCCCTGCTTACAATAACAAAGTGAAAGTTTTAGGCGAGATTAGAACCTATACACTCCATGTTTCCTGTCAACCAATGTGTCACCAGATCAGACAACAGACCAACAGCAGCAAAAGTTTGCACAATATCTCCCCAGGTATTACCCGACATTCATCTGACAGCTACCCCCACCCACCCCACCCTCACTCTCCTAAACAACCTTCATCGGCAACATTTGCATAGCCTGAAAATGGCCCACGCTGATCAAATTATCTCAAGTTGACCTGCTTAACATTTGCGTAGGTGGACACAACTGAATCCACTTAATGGGCAAAGAACCGTCTTTGCATATATTCTCTGCCACGGATCAGAACCGGAAATTAATTTAAATACACAAGCTTACGTAATTTACTGCATATGTAACAGTACTGCACACATAATTATGACACTTACACACCACATGCCGAGATGTTTTCATAAGGTGATATCTAAACATTGAGTTATATAACAGTATATTTATGTACAGACTAACAGCTATGTATCAGTATGCATGTATCATCATAGTCTAGGTCTTATGTATGGACTAACAGCTATGTATCAGTATGCATGTATCATGACAGTCTAGGTCGACTCCTTAAGGTGCAGCAGTAAAATAAGTGGGTGCCTATTGCCGAGACGTGAGTTCAATAAGACCTTGATAAATGTACCATCATGTTTCAAAAAACTTACTGCGGTTTATCAGTGAGCTTGTTTGTCTTAAGGACTGATCTTCTGGATGTTGACCAGTGTTGCTTGTGAATAAACACGAATATATAATTATAATTATTATTAATATGCGACAGTTTAATTACCTCACAAATGTACTGTAACACATTCCTGATAAGGGAAAAAACACTGCCTTCTAATGTGCAGCTACCACCTAGAATTACCAAAAGCATAGCCTATTACATATTGCCAGTGCAAGCAAGTGTCACTTGGACTACCACTAAAGGGAGCAGTGTACGTGCTGACAAATGACAATGGAGCACTGCCTAGTGCCAGTGCTTAAACATTACACAGCGTCAGTCATCGCCTGCATGGCTGTAGACAGATGATTCTCATTTCGTTCTTTCCAAACATACATGTAACCCATGATAACAAATTAATAACCTCAGGGTATCACATGATCGTTGTTTCTAACGAAAACTCTAATCGAAACCCTTTCGGATGATAAGAACAAGGTTCAACAGGATGCACAATGGAAGATCCGCTATGGAGGATATAAAATCCCAAACAGGACATGATGTTACATTTTGCTTATTTACGACATTTCCCACCCCTTCACTTTAAAAAAAAACGATATGTGATAAAATTCTTTGGCAGCTCAGAGCCACATAATCTGATAATTGCTACTCAAATACAGTCAGTATCTTTGCCAAGTAGTCATATACAAGTCAAACTCTGAATACATTATACCTGCATTGAACCATAGTCAGCCAGTCACACAGTTATAACAGACAATACTCTGACCTAGAAAAGAAAGGTCATGCTGATCCGGACATCATATAGCCTAAAAAGGAATTCCTATGTTAAGAGTGACAAGCAATAAATGATCAATGTAACACTTCTTACATAAGTGTCACAAGGGCAATTAATGTTACTTTTGGCTAATATATATATATATATATATATATATATATATATATATATATATATATATATGAATACTTGTACATGGATCATATGTATCCTAAGATTGTATATATATATACAAAATCTTAGGATATATACAATCTTGGGATGTATTTATTACATCTGCTTTCTACCTGAAACTGAACCAATGAAGAGGTCTAAACAGAAACCCAAATAATAATTAATAATAAACTGTATTATTACATTACTAGCTGGCTTACCCGGCGTTGCCCGGGGTTATAAGTTTCACACCACCGCCGCCGCCGCCGCCGCCGCCGCCGCCGCCGCCACCACCACCATATATCATATCATATATGATGCACCGCTCACACTATAGACTATTCAGAGGCATTCCCAGCCCCCAATGGAAAAGGAAGGTCTTCAGGCAGTGGAGAGAAGAGGGCAAGATCCCAAACAATATCTTGCTATACGGAGTGAGGGGGCAGGTCATTATTATAACAGTTCTGAGAATACTGCAGCACTTCACCGAGGTACTTACATGAAACTCTGCTTAGTATCTAGATCCCTACAATCATAAAAGTAGCAGGCTGACTTTCTAAGTATTGCCTAGACTGTAGATCGGCTTAAAATCTGGATATTGACTTTAATGCTGCTTGATTTTGGAGTGATATTTGTTGCTTTGTTTTTTTTACACATTAATGTCATAAAAGTTGCTAATTACATTCACAATACATAATTTGCATGTGTTTTCTTTAAAATTACATGTATAGCTCAACTTCGGAAAAACTTGTGAAGGTGTCAAATTGCTACAAGTGCAAAGAAAAGTGTTGTATTGATTTAGGTTCAGAAGCAGCCAGGGATGCGGACCGTGCAGCTGTTTCAAGTGAAGGTAGTTGGGACATCGTGGGGCTAGAGGGATATTGCACAGGTGCAACAGGTGAGAAAATGAAACATATGCATTCCAATGAAGACAATCATTAGTGGCTTTAATCACGAGCATAAAACTGTCATTATGTGACAATTAACGCCAGAATTGAGAAGTCTAAGCATTTTCCTGAAAAGCAGACGTCGACGCGAAAGCAGACTTTGATGAGCAGCAGCACAAGTGGATGAAATAAATGCCAGGCAAGTCAGCAAAAGATGTGCAATACTTTACATGTGTACACATAAATATGTACGTAAGTACATTTGTACATATTTGTAACATTGTAATTTTAAATTTATGTAGCACCACTTCCAGAGAAACCCCTCATAGCCGTTCTTGACCTAACACAATGAAACCACGATCGAACAGACTAGTCTTCAAGTGCTTGCGTTAAAAGGCAACTCTGTAACTATGTATGTATTACGAGAAGTAATAAATTTATGGTTATTGTTATCATTATGGTTATGGTTATGAGAGGCCAAGGAGTTCTTGTCGCAGGTTATTCCAGGAGGATGAGCCAACCACAGCAAAACTTATGTATGCATGTATGTAATAAATAAGTATTGTAAGAATGTATGTACGTACGTATGCATTAAGACACTTAATACAGTGCTTCTCAAGTAGGCCTACATCTACTTTGTTGTACAACTGATGCAAACAAAGAGCTTTCATTGCAGTTCCAAAACATATGCCAAGCACAGTCAAATGCAACAGCAAGCATATGCAACGCATGAGCCTTGGCAGAGGAATATCCCAATACAATTTACAAATAACAGTGATTAATATTAATAAATCTAAGCTAATCACTTCTTAGCACCATTGTCATAATGCATCCAGCTACAACTGATAGTTGCCTCAAGTGAAATTGTAGTATAAAAAAGATATGTTCTGGAAAAGCTCGGCCAAAATCCGACACAAAAAGAAACCGGTAGTTGCCTGGTACACCATGGTGGGTAGGCAAGCTGAGACAGGTGAGCACTCAGTTTAGCTCTAATTGACAAGTACATTAATACATCCTTCAGCTACGAATCAGCTTCAATTATATGCTTAAAGACCTTTCTTTTTACATGAGCCTATCACGTTGAGAGCGCTTCTGAATAGCTCTGCTGCGAGGAGCACTTTACAAATGTTTATATTACATTACATTACATCAGTTAAACATGAGTAAAGAACCAATGCAGGTTCCGTTTTTTCAGAACACTTTACTGAATGTGAAAGAACAAAAATATGTAAGAGATATGTAAACAATTCGTTCAAATAGGTGATGCACATAGGTCAATGATGGATAATGTTATGGGTTCATCCAGTTCACTGTTATCATGTTTCGTCTTTTGTTAGGTTGGTTTAGCCTTAGACCACTTTCATAAAGTGCATCTTAGCAAGCAAAATTCGTTACACTTATTAATCGAAATGCAGAATAAAGAAAGGACTTACTGTTACTAGACTTAAGATCTCGATGAACCAGCGGCAGAGGAGCATCTTCATGAAGGTAAAGCATTCCGTGAGCAATCTGCAGAGCCCAGTTGACTAGGACATCGGGTGGAATCCTTTTTCCGACGATGACCCGGCTGAGCGACCCGCCCCGTGCGTACTCCATAACCAGGCACAGATTCGGCACCTGCAGACAGACACCCATCATCGAGATGATATTCTCGTGTTTCAGAAGCCAAAACAGTTTCGCTTCCTGAAGCACATTCGCCATCACCGCACTCGTCGGCTGGTCCATATCTTGCCGCGCTGCCTTAACTGCCACCTGCTGGCCCTTCCAGATCCCACGGTAGACTTTCCCGAACCCTCCGATGCCGATCACCTCTTCCAGCTGAAGTTCGCCGAAGTCGATCTCGAACGGCCGGCTCGGAATTCCCGCTCGTGAGATATTCTCGACGTCCAACTGGTTGGCTACGTAGGAACTCGGAAATACCCCCACTTGGTTGTTGACCTCACCCGCCCACCATCCATCGTCCCCGGAGATCAGAGCATCCTGCGAAATCACATGGACCTTGTCGCCACGCCGCAGGGTCAGCTCTTCGTCTGTTGTGGCTTCATAATCAAATATAGCTGTCCACGTGCCCTGGACATAGGGCATGCCGGTGCCACCAGCACCGGATGACCTCATGAATCCCAACGGAGAGGGAGACTTTGAAGCGGTCCTAGGCTGGTTGTCTGTGGCATGAGGCAGACCAGTTGGTGTGTGGCGCTCCATGGTTGCACCACAGAGGCTGATCAAACTATTCACCAAACGCACAACACGCTAATACATCACACTTGTCTGATTCACCTACAACAAAATAAAATAAATATCACTTAAAGACAGTAACAACAATAAGCTTAATAAATATTACATATAATATATTCGTGTTTATTGACAAGCTCATTGCCAAACCACAGTAGTTAACATTGAAACATATGACAGTATAATTATCAAGATCATGTAGAACACACGTCTTGGCAGCCTGTTAGGCACCTGCTCATTTTACAGCTGTGTCCTAGGGAGTGGAAGGCTGAGTCGACCTATAGGGAGTTTACAGGTATCGTCTTTCAAGATCTTATATACTTCGAGCAAGAGTGTTACCATTCATCTATCCCTCCTGTTGCAGTCTGTGTTTCAATACTTAGCAGCGTGATTTATAATGAGAAGGGGAAAGTGGTTCAGATTACATCCACGCAAAGCTTCAGATTTCCCCATTCTGTATGTTCCTACTGAAGGGTCCTTTTCCCATCCAACCACAAATCACACCCAAAATTTATATTATACCCACTCTTTCCAGAGATGTCACTTTAAGATCAGACCTGAAGCAAAATAAATTATGACAAATCAGACTCATCCAACTGCCAATATAGTTTACATAACTTAGGCTTGGCAACTTAAATCTCTGTCATAGCAAGTGCACGGGTAAGCTAAACTGAAATTGGTTTACGTCTAAACAAATAACTTCTATATTCTATCAACAAAAAGTTCAATACTGACAAGTTTAACTTTCTCGCTCATTTAAATTTACGTTTACGGTTTGAGGTATTGCAACACAGCAACACTTAATAATAATAATAATTATATTCTTTATTATTACATTGACACATGAAAGTACAATCAAGATCTTAATTAACACACGGTTTGGCAGCCATGCAAGGCGCCGCCCTAGAGGGGGTTATGGGAGTCGATCCGCGTACCCTATGCTCTACTGGCCATGAGTGTTACCACTCCTCTTCCCCCCCCCCTCCCAGAACAGAACTTCCAGAACAGAAATCAAGAATTTTGTAATTTATGCACGACTTGAACTGAAATGAGTTGAAGAGTCATTTATTGACGAGTTAACATCAACATCAAATCAATACAAGTCTGTGGCAATCAAATGCAGAGCAAGTGAAGCAGCAGTCAATATGTAATCGAAATGGTCAGACAGACCTGTAAGGGGCTCAGCTGGCGTATTTCCAAAGTTAATTTGCAATGCTTATAGAAGTCAATTTAATTTGCGGTTGGCAGTAGTAAAGGAAAATGAAACTGCATAGCGATGAATATTTTTAACGGAAAACAGTCTGAACCAGCGGGGATAAAATATCCATCTTACCTCAAGATGTAGCCCCTATAACTTAGCAGGATGAAGTAGCAAAGGCTACAGTTTATTTTCATTGGAATTACTTGTATTTGTGTCTTCTTAAAAATAATTAGCAGTAACAGACTATGGTGACAATATGGCAGATCTGTAGCAAATCCATTGGCCTTTCACCTCTGGATCTGAAGTTAAAATCTCAATCCATCACAAGAAATGGACTATAAATCATCTGACATGTAAACCCCCAGGTTGTGGAAATGGACTGAAGGTGACACTCCTTGTGTATGACTGAATGATTGCCCAAGGAGTCAGTTTAGGCTACAGAGACCAGTGGCGGCGCCAGCTATAAAATTTCAGCAGGTCGCGTCAGGGTCATGGGAGTTATTCAGCAGGTCGAAGAAATTAATGGTTGAGTTTGACGCATCAAGCAGCATAAACTCAACATAAGCAGCATAACTTAAATATATAAAATGAAGAAAATTATCATTGAATGCTTATAACCGAATTGTTGTAGCATATTCAAATTTGAAACAATTCAGCAATTAAAACGTTAAACTTTAGTTACCTTACTAATCGTTAAAGATTTGGAAGTACTGATTAGCTAATCAGAACATCATGAACAATGTATGCTAATAAGACACATGACATTACAGAAGCAGTCAACCAAACAAATAGGCAGGTCATAAAGCAAGTCAAGAGTAAAATAGGCAGGTCAAATGACCTACCGCGACCCATGGTAGCGCCGCCACTGACAAAGACAGAAATAACAAGACAGAAAACAGAGAAAAAAATGACATAATTGGATTCCTGGAACTGCTTGAGGGCTGAGGACTGAAGACAAGAAAAATGTGCATTTCAACTGCCACATTGTCAGTAATCATGCAGTAAATATATGCCAAGGATACCTGAGATAATATCCAATCATCAATTTCTTATTAACTGCTATTTGCAACTGGTACTTTTCTACAAGACTCGCCCACTAAGTAGGCCAAAACTTGCCGCCGACTCTTTGAATGAATCCTCTTTGTTAGTCACATATGCTCGAACATGCACTGTGGTAAACATGCTAACTTCTAGACAAAACACAAGGTTTCCTTCAGTATATTTGGATAGAAATTGATCTACCTTACTAGGTTCAACCTGATCTGGCCCTAATTAGACTTACGATGTTCATCGTAACAGTTTTGCTGTTTCGAAAACTATATAAACACTTAACGTTCAACCGATTCATATTTTAAACCCGTAAAACCTCCAACAAGTTTTGTCCTTCATCCCATTTACACGCTAAACAGACAACACATTGTTATTGTCGCGTTTAAATCCGCATAACTTGTCACGAAACGATTCGGGAACTTCAGAAACGATAATCCACACCAGGTAGAAGATTAACAACACAGTGTTCGCAATTTTCCAAGACATATATATCAAGTGACGCGGCGACTAAAGGCGTAGGCCCAACTCGATCGAAATATTGGTCGTTCCCGTTACTCACGTCAACAAGTTATTCTGACCGAATATCAGACGGCCAACTAACAAATCGTAACTTTGAGGAAATTACTCTGACGTTGACGTGTACGTCTGTTTTTCGCCATTTTATTATGCATAGAAATATCCTTCGAGCGGTTATTTGTCACCCAACCAATCTATTTCATTGTTAGCGCTGTCCCATCACCTTGGTCAAAGCCTTCAAAAGCCAATCACTCGCAGCGCCTCGATCTGATTGGTTGATGCATCCACGTGCTCAGGTAAAAAAAAATACGGTCGAGTTGAAAACTCGGTCAGGTCAAATGGCAGGCGGTGTATCAAAGATGTTATTAGGGAGGTACATCTTTGCTGTGTATTATGCCAACCAGAGCCGTATATTACCAAGAGTTAGGACAACTGCTGTGCCAGATGTTCATTGGCTGGCCAAGTCACGTGGTTGCTGGACGCCATTATGAGTCCAGGCTGCGACCAGCTGATGCGTTGACAAAGTCGCCAGCACTAAATATATTTACGCAAAAGAAATGCCAAATTGATATGACTATAATTGTAATGTAATCCTATGTATCAGCAATAATTTGCAAGTTTGCAACAATAATAGCTGATAATACGAAAGTTGTTGACCCACGCAGGGGCGCCGCCGGCAGCGTGACTGGACGCACGTGCGTCCCCCACCAAATCAAATCCACACAAGGATTAGGCATCGCATCGATATTTTTGAAAATTTCACTGTGACGGGAGACGGGAGGGGTGTGTGTCCACTTTTTAAGCCTGGCTGCGCCTCTGGACCCACGGAAACCGCTGTGGTCGTAACTGTATTGCGGATGCTGATTCACGAGTTCACCAGTTAGTGACCCTTGAACCCGCCTAATACAGTGATACTGTTACAGAAATGGGTGCAATGAATCCAACAGACCGACTGGAAGACTTTACCAGAACCTGAGGCTGCTGCTCCTTTCACACAGAACTAACAGACTAGGCCTATGGGAAGCAATTACAAACGGAATAACGCGCAGTAACAGTAATGTTCGGATGTCTCATGTGCAATCTGTCTTAAATGGTGCAGCTATAGACTTATTGCCCATTTACCACGATACTCACACATCAGTTCCTATATGCAAACTGAACTTCACTGGCTCCCTGTCCCGTTTCAAATTAGATTCCAAGGTCCTTCTAGTCACTAGATCCCAGTTCGGCTTAGCGCCTATGTACCTTTCTGAACTGATGAGCAAACAAATCTCTTCACGCTTCTCTCGCCCTCTTCGTTCTACTGACCGATTGGACTTGTTAGTACCTCGTTGACTCTGGCCTTTGCTTTGGCTGGACCTATGGCCTTCACTGTGGACTGAACTCCCTTATTGTGGCGTTTTCACCAGTTAAACTTAAATGCTTAAAGACCTTTATTTTTGCACAAGCCTAACACGTTTACAGCGCTTCTGAATAGCTCTGCTGCGAGGAGCGCTTTACAAATGTTTATATTACATTACATTATTACATTAAATTACACTCTAAATGGCACTATGTATATGCGAGTAGTGACAGACAGAAGAAAAATGAAAGCAAAACAGAATCTAAACTTGTCCTAGATAATTTTAATGAGTCATACTGAGTAAGTAATTAAGCAAGTAAGTAAGTAGTTTTTTATTCGCCAGCAAATGAAACAATCACAGCAATAACGCATTATAAATACAGATATAGTGGCAGGCTACCGGAGAAGTCTCGTAGGACTCATCTCGCCGGTCGCCCAAATAATACGAAATCAAATCATATGCTCAATATAACACAAAAACACCCGACATATAGATCCAACACTTAATAACAATCATAGCACTAACAACCATCATTGCTAACAAAGCAACAAGTTTCATGACCTTTATTTATACTAACTGTAACCTGCATCATGATCTTTATTCTATCTGTAACCTGTATCCAGGCACTGTCTACATACTCATGGAATCAATCAAATACAATTTCAACATGCTTTAAAATCTTCGATGTGAAGTAATGTGTCTAATATTACTTGAAAGTTCATGCCACCAATTGGCCCCACAGTAACGAGTTGTCTTCAGTCCTTTAGGGGGGAAACCATATATCACCATGTATCCTGGGGGGATTTGCCTCCCCAAAAGCTCTCAACATTATAATATTGCCGGCCTCTGGGGGAAACATCAATCCTGGGGGAACTTTACCCCCCCAAAGACGTCTAGATTAAACACTGATTTATGAACAACACATAATACTTGAAAGTTGCGCATAGTTCTGTTAATGGAAGATAATAGTTCCGATATAATTCAATAACCGGTGTACAGAGGTGAGCACCCTGCAGTTTGCGTATAATACGATTAATACAAACATTTAACCCAGATGTTCCCAACCTTTTCTATGCCTCGCACCCCTTGGAAATATTTCATTAGCGCTCGCACCCCCTACAACAGTCATATCACATTTGAAGACGACTAAGTCATATTTCTATTTTTGAACCACAGACTGAACCACATACACTCATACAGTACTGTGCGTGAACAAACTGAACTAAAAATGAGCTTTTAACTCAATGCATAAAATGCACATATGAATTCATAACGCTACAAAGAATGCACTGGGGTTTTTGCAAGTCATCATTTCCTGTTGTGCAAGTGAAACCAAAGCGCACATACTCATCATTCCATTTCTTTCTTTTTGACATGATGAAAAATGAAGGGTTAATCTGCGAACCAGCAAGAGAAAAATATGAACTAATTTACCTGTTCATAAAGCCCGTTTTGACAAATTTTTCCTGCTCATTGCTTCTTTCAATATATAATGTCAATATGACATTGCACTCAAAGCAAAAATAATTACTTATAAATGCCGGCACACTGCAAGACACCGGTTGCACTATGATACAAATAAGTACTCCTGATTTAACCGATTATCGTTCAAATAACGAAGTAATGCATATATGATGCTCGTACAGTTGTTTAGCATTGAACTTGCAACTGACATAGTAATCGTGTTTCAGCGGCACTTAGGCTGATGGTTGAAACAAACAACTGGGATCGTAATATATTGACAACGTGCTGGTTTCTAGAAATGATGAACAAATGGTTAGATTTGATGTCGTCGCATCATCCCATTATTGCAATTAGCAATTAGACGTTAATAAATACAATTCTGCTTTATCGTTTCTGTATTCGGTTGTTGATGTATTTGAAAGCATAGCTATTGCCAAGCCCGGCACGACAGCTTCTTGGAAGCCAGTTCAAAGTGGTGTTATACTGTCTGTTTTGCAGTTGCAGTTGCAGGATAGGTTGCTAAATACTGAGAATTTAAGTTTTTGTTGACTGCACGACTGACTCAGGACTGTTTAGAAAACTTGTTTTCGTGTGTTCGCAGTAAAAATGCAGTTCCCGCAGCACTCGAGTTGAAGAACAGCTTGAGATTGCTCTCGTGTTGAAAATAATGATGTCACATGTCCCTCATGTATTGCCTCTGTTAAAGCTCAAGATTATACTCAAAAACTTGGAACAGAAATAACACGTTTGCTTATGCTGAAAGAAAACAGGCCGGGTTGTCTAACACCATGCAATGAGACCGCCTTCAGTATATTACTGTCCGCAGAAATTGCTTTCCAACAGCTTCAACAATCTTTTTATCTGCTTCGAATGATTACGTGAACAGCTTTTGTGAGAAATCATGTCCCGAACTTCAGAGGTAAACTTACCGGAATGTCATGAGATCAAGCGTAAGCTCGTCTGCCGGTTTATCCGGGCCAGGCTACAGTTCTTTGCCACGAAGCAAAGGTCTCTGAAAAAAGAGAAAGTTGCAACGAAATCGTGCCATGAAATGTCCAGTAGGAGCAGTGTCGTCAGCTGCTGACGTTGTTGAAGCAGTAACCGAGTGCGATGTAGCATCTGCAGTGCTGTTCGATACACTTTCAGATGTAGTCAGGTACTCGTGTCTGAAAGCTGTGTCGTTAAAAACTGAAACAACCATAAAATGTCAAATTAGTGCCTAGCGATCTAAGCAAATAAGCGAAGAGACCTTGCATTTGTATTTTGAAATGAATGATCATGAAGATGTTTTGTTGACAAGCAGTGTTAAGACAATCATTATTATTTTGAATGTTACTAAAAGGAAAAATGTCAATTAGACAATGAATACATATCCAAGTCTCGATGGATGCAAGATCTGAATAACAATGTGCAACATAACAATCAAAATTATTAACTGTATTAACATTTATTATGGCATAATTATGCAATAATCAGCGAATAATAGCATGTATGCCATGCTTTATAATAGTTCAGTGCCAAAAAGTATACCAATAAACGCCCAAGCATGTTTTTTAGTGAGATATTTGGCTTTGACTTGTGCTTGCAATTTTTTATTTCCCGGTTGGTCTTCAGCTCAGGCAGACCATTTAAAATCAGCCCGCGGGCCGCATGTGGGTTGAACAGCACGGCCCTAAAGTAAACTTAACGACCATTGTGCAACACTGCACTAAAACTTAATGGGGGGCTGTATGGGGAGGGGATGGCTAACCCTTTTATAAAATCCTGGATTAGTCCATGAACTTAGAATGGTGTGCAGCAACATTTTAATCAACATATTAGTGACACTAAATTACCATCGTAAAGCTGTCGTGCTTTGGACGACGCAGTGCCTGCCGTGACAGCAGTGGTAGAGAAAGATTTACTGCTGTAGCTGTGTTCGACACATGATCGCTAATTTGCAACAGTCTTTGTCTGGTTTTCTTCTGGGCTGCGTTTCAGTGGTGGCTTTCTGACACGCACCGGTACACTGTGTGTGAAGAGCGTTGGCACAGCATCGGGTCGTAGCTTTCTCCATCCGTCCTTATGATTTCTCTCGAACTGATTGTCATGGAAATGTGCCTACAAAATATTAACAATCTTTATAGATGACACAAAATTCACTAAGGTGACCAAGAAAATTTAGAGTGTACAAAGTCACATGACTTCAATCCTATACAACGGGACGCAACCAGGCGTGGGCAACTCCACTTTCGCACCACCGCCAAAAAGAGTTCACCCACTTCTTAATTACAGGCTGCATCCAATCAAACTGCAATAACTTCATTAGCATTAATATAATAAATAATAATAATAATTACTCTTTAATTAAGCGCCTGCAAACGCACTGCGCTGTACATGTACATGTTATGCGATAAATCGTAGCTACTAACAGAACAGACAGCCTGCAATACACGGCGCAAATTGCAGCCTACAAAGCATGTCCGCCTATGGGACTCGATCTCTGTACCTCTCGCACTCTACGCCAGATGTTTTCCAATGCGCTATCGCCCCCCCCCCAACAGGCGGGAGGTAAGAGGAGGGGGAGGAGAGAGGATAGATAGTATGTGTTTAACCTCCATAAACTAAAGTTCGTGGATAGGTCCCTGCATTAATAGTATATATCGATATGCACGTCTACGACGGCTCTACTGTATGCAAGGCAAATCCATCCAGTATCATGCCTGCGCTTCATGTGCCTAGATATGAAGTAAACTGGGAAGGCCACAAGTAAACGCTGCCTACCTCGCATAGAGCTGAACACGACGTCGGCTTCCAGTTGTCTCTCTTCACTTTCGCGATCCACAAAGCATAGCGCGTCTTGTTGCTCGGAAAACGGAACAACCGAAACCCTTTATCCTGTCGATTCGAGCAGTTAACAGCAGCGCAACGAGGCATTATTTCCAATATTCCACAAAACAAACATCCAGCGCACACACGGCTCATCCACTTCCAAAGGACTCAAAATGGCGTCCAGTAACCACGTGATCAACAGTATCTAAATTAAGAACTGGGACCGCTCAATAGCCACACTTGTCCGAACTCTTGGTAATATACGGCTCTGATGCCAACAGCCAAATTACTGCTCAACGACGTAAGAGCTGTATGAGACAATTTCAGACAAAGCTAATTTTATTTGTTAAAAGTAGGGACCTGCGAAGCTTCGATATTCGATTCGAAAACGAATCGGGCGGCGGTATTCGATTCGATTCGAAAATGATGTCATGATTCGAAAAATTTCGAATCTTTTTCGAAAAATGATTAGCTCTTTCTTGTAAACTAATTGTTTAGTTGTTTACTGCGCGTGGATTGGTTGTTGAATTTCTGCGTGCAACGCGGCACGCGACGACAGCAAACCATCGGCAACAGTGAATGGCAAAGGAAATTTCGTGAAGTACATCTGATTTAGTTCTATAAACTGTACATTTCTCAGGATTCTTACCCTTCACATAGATTTCATGCCCTGAAAATGGTTGCACTGTTTCCAAGCACCTATATTCGCGAATTCGTGAACAGTTCTTCTCAGAGATGAAACTCACAAAATGCAAACACGGATGCAGACTAACAGATGACAATCTCTCCAATGAACTTCGAATTGGCACTCCGAACATTAAAGCAAATATTCCGGATTTGTGTGGTGGGAAGAAGTGTCAGATCTCACCTTAATCATCATTATATATTAAATATTGCACATCTAGCAAATGGATGCATTGTACAGGCTAACAGTTTTATGTATTTTTAAAACTGAAGAAACTTGAAACATATTTTTTTATTGTATATAGGGCCTATAGTGTAGAACTGTAGGTATTAGGATAATTGTGCTTTCATCATAAAAATTATTTTCATTTACTTTAAACTTGAAGTTTAACCGTAAAAATTATTCCACAATATTTATTTTGAATAAAATTAATATTGTCTCATTTTCTGGGGCAAATTAATCTGAAAAAATTAGTCTGCGATTGGCATACGGCCCCAGAGCTGCCATTAAAATCTTAGGGCGGCCCTCTGTTAAAAGAAGTTGCCCATGCCTGGCTTAGATGAATGTGCACCAAAGTGTGGTTATGCAATTTATACAATAAAGAATATACTTACTTACTTAACCCACAAATTATTTGTGTTATTGTTAATTCTGTTAATTAGCTTATTGTTTAGTTTAATTGATTTTAAACTGCAGAAATGTTATTGAGGTATTGATACTGTGGTATACGCCTGTGCTATCACATACACACTACATGAATATCAAACATGGTACCCGCTGATTCGATTCGAGATTCGATTCGAATTCGAATCTTTACCCCCGATTCGATTCGAGATTCGATTCGACGGAAAATTGTGATTCGCAGGTCCCTAGTTAAAAGCCAATTATGCAGCGTAATAATATCGTACGTATTGGAAAAGTTCTGCCATCTTTTGGTGAGCTGCTAGGCCCATATATATGCACTATCATCATCATCATCATCATCATCATCATCATCATCATCATCATCATCATCATCATCATCATCATCATCATCATCATCTTCTTCATCATCATCATCATCATCATCATCATCATCATCATCAGTTCCTGACGCCAGCCATTTGGCGGCGATGGGTACGAATAAATGATCTCCATTGTCCTCGGTCATTTGTCAAGTCTACCCCCCCCTTAATGTTAGTCCAAGTGATGTTATGTCCTCAGTTATATATATTATCTATCCAGCGTAGTCTTGGTCTGCCTTTGTTTCTTTTCATATGCACTATAAGAGAAATCAATGGTCCTTTGATCAGTAAAAATTCAACAGGACGCTAGGCTATAAAAGATTCCTAGGAAAACATTGTCCATATAACAGGTGGTTTGTTTGAAGATGCACATATGCCAAGATGCACAGTGCACTCCGAGTAGGCTTCATGCTATACATGTACGGAAGTGTGTCGTGCATAAATGTAAATGTTTGTTTTTATAGGCCTATATAGGCTATAGGCCTATAAAAACATAGGCTATAGCGACCATAAAATATTATATAGCTGGCCTTGACTATACCTCGTGATCAGTGTTTAATCTAGACGTCTTTTGGGGGGGGGGGAAATTTCCCCCCCAGGATTAAAGTTCCCCCCCCCAGAACTCGGCAATATTGTAAGGCAGAGACCTTTTTGGGGGGAAATTCCCCCCGAGAAACCTTGTTTCCCCCCCCAGAACAGGGGGACTAGATTACACACTGCCTCGTGATCGATCGAGTCGAACTGCTACGATCGACTTGGCTCGACCGACGATCGACTTTGTCGACCTCTCATCGACTCGATCGACTTGGCAAATAAACGATCGACTTGGTCGACTTTGTCGACTTGGACAGTATCTCTTGGCCAGGGGCCGGGGAGCCATGGCGCCAAAGGTGCCAATGCTCACACAAGTTTTGGCTCTGTAGCGCCGAGGCACAAGAATGCTCATTGCTCACACAACTTTTGGCTGGCGCTTTGTATTTGATCCTTGCTAAAGTAGTTATTAGGCCTAACTTATTGTGCTATAGACGCGTTTCATTTCATGAATATGTAGGCCTAGTATAATAAACTTTTCCACTGATTGTAAAAATTGACAAAATATTGTTATTGGTTATATATATATATCGGATATAATGTATAATTCTAGGCCTATCCATTTTAGGTCTGTGCTTTGCCTGAGGTTAGCTCACGCAACTATCAGCAGTCTTGCTGTCCTCGAGACCAAGGTCTTGGTCTCGAGTGCACTCGAGTTCGTTTTTAAAAGTCTTGGTCTTGGTCTTGAGGTTCAAGGTCTTGGTCTTGAGGTTCAAGGTCTTGGTCTTGGTCTTGAGGCTCAAAGTCTTGGTCTTGGTTTTGCAAGACCAAGACCAAGACTTTTGACAATAATTATGAACAGTCATTTAAAAAAACCAAAGGATTTTAAAAATGTATTCATTTATTCAATAATTACCAATTGCAATTGCTTCAGTATTTACACGGTGTGAGTGAGGCTTTACTGTTGTTTTGGACATTCATTTTGACTTCCGTTTATTTACCATGGAATGCAGAGGCGCGTTTACCATTAGGCGCACTAGGCGCGCGCCTAGGGCCCCCAAATCTCAGAGGCCCCCAAACGAATTAAAATAGTTTTTTTTAAATTATGAATAACAGTATAATAAAATTTACGTGTTTTTACTAAAAGTATGTTATCAAGTACGAGCATTGGGACTGGCTCATCCTCTTTGCGGACCTCCTTAATGGACGACCGTCAAACACAAATGAACTTTCAATAGGCTAGCATTTAGCAAATGTATCTCATAAACAGATAAACAATTAACAGACAAAAACTAATACTTGATCTCTAATCAGTTTTATCTATTTGAACAACGTCGCTTAAAAGTCGAATAGTTCAAGAAATGTGTCTTTCTGAGGATCATCGCAATAGTGATCATAACAATGTTCTAAAAATTCCTGTTCAATATCAAACATTTCAGCACACAATCCACAGCCATAAGGCCTAGAAATAAAATCATCTATATCATCGCAAGCAGTAAAGTGATTTTCAGAGGGAAGTTTATCTTTTGGACTTGGAATTTTAATCGGACTATGTGAAAGTTCTTCCACACGTGCCGATGTTGACAATTCTTTTCCTTCAACACAGTTGCCGTCTTCAGTAGACAAGTTCAGTCTCATCCCTGAAGAAATTCCAAAGCATGCTTCCGCATTGTTTTCCCTGAATTCACTCTTGTATATGTTTTCCCCTGCATGTTTTTTAATATGCACTCTTAAATTTCTCTTCCAAAAATATGCTTTGCTACAAAAATTGCACTTGAATGGTTTTTCTCTAGTGTGGGTTCTCAAGTGACTTTTAAGATGATTACTCTGTGCAAATGCTTTCCTGCATAAATCACACTTGTATGGTTTCTCCCCAGTGTGGCTCCGCATATGGCATTCCAGAGCTTGTTTCGTTGTAAATGCTTCTTGACAAAAATTACACTTGAATGGTTTTTCTCTAGTGTGGGTTCTCAAGTGACTTTTAAGATGATTACTCTGTGCAAATGCTTTCCTGCATAAATCACACTTGTATGGTTTCTCCCCAGTGTGGCTCCGCATATGGCATTCCAGAGCTTGTTTCGTTGTAAATGCTTCTTGACAAAAATTACACTTGAATGGTTTTTCTCTAGTGTGGGTTCTCAAGTGACTTTTAAGATGATTACTCTGTGCAAATGCTTTCCTGCATAAATCACACTTGTATGGTTTCTCCCCAGTGTGGCTCCGCATATGGCATTCCAGAGCTTGTTTCGTTGTAAATGCTTCTTGACAAAAATTACACTTGAATGGTTTTTCTCTAGTGTGGGTTCTCAAGTGACTTTTAAGATGATTACTCTGTGCAAATGCTTTCCTGCATAAATTACACTTATATGGTTTCTCTCCAGTGTGGCTCTGCATATGGCATTCCAGAGCTTGTTTCGTTGTAAATGCTTCATGACAAAGATTGCATCTGCATGGCTTCTCCCCAGTGTGGCTTCTATAATAGCATTCTAGATGTTGTTTCACTGAAATTGCTTTGTGACAGATATCGCATGTGTACGGCTTCTGTCCAGTGTGACTTTTTGTGTGGTATTCCAGATGCCTTTTTGTTGCAAATGCTTTGTGACATTGACCGCACTTGCATGGCTTGTCTCCAGTGTGACTTCTTGCATGGTGATTCAAGTGACGCTTCCTTGCAAAAGTCTTGTGACATAGATTGCATGTGTATGGCTTCTCTCCCAAGTGAATCCTCATATGGTATTCCAGAGATTGTTTCACTACATATCCTCTGTTACAAAGATTGCACTTGTATGGTTTCTCTCTCAAGTGACTCCTTCTGTGGTATTCCAGATATGGTTTCATTGGAAATGCTTTGTGACACTGATTGCATTTGTATGGCTGCTCCCCAGTGTGCCTTCTTGTATGGTATTCCAGAGATTGTTTTATTGCAAATGCTTTGTTACACAGATTGCATTTGTATGGCTTCTCCCCAGTGTGGCTCCTTGTATGGCATTCCAGATATCGTTTCATTGGAAATGCTTTGTGACATAGATTGCATTTGTATGACTTCTCCCCAATGTGGATCCTTTTATGGAATTCCAGATATCGTTTCATTGGAAATGCTTTGCGACATCGCTTGCATTTGTATGGCTTCTCTCCTGCAGTGTGGATCCACATGTGGCATTCCAGAGAATTTTTCTGGATATATGCTTTGTGACAAAGATTGCACTTGTATGGTTTCTCTTCAGTGTGGCTTCTTGTATGGCATTCCAAATATCTTTTCGTTGTAAATGCTTTGTGACACTGATTGCACTTGTTTGGTTTTTCCCCATCGTGGCTGCTTGCATGGTAATCCATGTTATGTTTCCTTGCAAAAGTTTTGTTACATTTATTGCAGCTGTATGGTTTCTCAACAGTGTGGTTCCTTGTTTGGTATTCCAGAGATTGTTTCATTGCAAATGCTTTGTGACAAAGATTGCATTTGTATGGCTTCTCTGCAAAGTTGGTTCTTTATAGGTTTTCTTTGTCATAGATGCTTTCATATTCAGATCTTCAACACAGTCAAAAGGTCCCTTTATATATTTTAAAAATATATTTGTATCTAAAGTTATTATTCCGGATATTTCTATAGCGCCTCTCGAAGTCAACTACTACTCAGAGGCGCTCCCGACTACAGCCGGAATTTTCACGCCGAAGCGCCACGAGCAATTGCGAGTGAAGGACTTGCCCAAGGTCCGTACGCAGCGGCTACAGTGGGATTCGAACCTGCAACCCTCCGGTCACAAGGCGCCGAACTTACCACTGAGCCACCACGCCCCACGTGGTGGCTCAGTGGTGGCGTGGTTCAAAGGGAGGCGAATCCGGTTGGTCCCTAGCATTGAAGCCGGTGCAGGTCATTTATTTGGCTACCCCACCCGGTCTCAGCAAGGGATAAAACAAATAAAGTTAAATATCTAACATGTGCAATATAGATTAAGCAAAACTGTGGAAAAATTGGAAAAACCAACATGCAATGTGAAAATTTAAAAGGTGCAAGAATGAGAAATCTTGAAAATAAGGACAAAGGGCTTTAAATGAGGATGATTCAAAACGGGCATCAAGCCTTATTTACACAGAAATCTTTAAATTGACTATAACGGTGGAAGGATTGAAAAACGTTTTCTCATCATTTCCTTTAATAAATACTGCAACGTTGATAAAATTGCATCAACCCTTCTCAACTCCTGGATGTATCAGCACAGGGCTTACTTATCCATGGGATATTTACAAAACATATTTTCAAAAGAGAATAAAAGCTGTCTGTTATTTAAGCCTTTACACAGGCTCTTCTGAATCCAGAGGAAGGTTCAAGAGAAAAAACAAAAACAGCTAATTAAAACAAGTTCAATTCCATAGATTTAATTGGACATAGTGTATGCAGAACACATTTCCCTATTATAGGCATTAACATTATAATTAAAATCACGTTTATCATAAACAACTTATCAACTCAGCAGGACCATTATCGCCCAATGAATGTGGCTATTCAGAGAATATTCTTCTTTCCAAAGTATAACAATGTTTATAATGTAGACAGTGGTTGCATTAATAATGATGATGATAATAATACAATTAATAATAATTAATGATAACAATTATTGTTATAATTATTAATTAATCAAGATAATTAATAATAATAATAATAAATAATAATTATAATTATTATTCATAACTAACTTCTATCATAGGGACCTGCGAAGCTTCGATATTCGATTCGAAAACGAATCGGGCGGCGGTATTCGATTCGATTCGAAAATGATGTCATGATTCGAAAAATTTCGAATCTTTTTCGAAAAATGATTAGCTCTTTCTTGTAAACTAATTGTTTAGTTGTTTACTGCGCGTGGATTGGTTGTTGAATTTCTGCGTGCAACGCGGCACGCGACGACAGCAAACCATCGGCAACAGTGAATGGCAAAGGAAATTTCGTGAAGTACATCTGATTTAGTTCTATAAACTGTACATTTCTCAGGATTCTTACCCTTCACATAGATTTCATGCCCTGAAAATGGTTGCACTGTTTCCAAGCACCTATATTCGCGAATTCGTGAACAGTTCTTCTCAGAGATGAAACTCACAAAATGCAAACACGGATGCAGACTAACAGATGACAATCTCTCCAATGAACTTCGAATTGGCACTCCGAACATTAAAGCAAATATTCCGGATTTGTGTGGTGGGAAGAAGTGTCAGATCTCACCTTAATCATCATTATATATTAAATATTGCACATCTAGCAAATGGATGCATTGTACAGGCTAACAGTTTTATGTATTTTTAAAACTGAAGAAACTTGAAACATATTTTTTTATTGTATATAGGGCCTATAGTGTAGAACTGTAGGTATTAGGATAATTGTGCTTTCATCATAAAAATTATTTTCATTTACTTTAAACTTGAAGTTTAACCGTAAAAATTATTCCACAATATTTATTTTGAATAAAATTAATATTGTCTCATTTTCTGGGGCAAATTAATCTGAAAAAATTAGTCTGCGATTGGCATACGGCCCCAGAGCTGCCATTAAAATCTTAGGGCGGCCCTCTGTTAAAAGAAGTTGCCCATGCCTGGCTTAGATGAATGTGCACCAAAGTGTGGTTATGCAATTTATACAATAAAGAATATACTTACTTACTTAACCCACAAATTATTTGTGTTATTGTTAATTCTGTTAATTAGCTTATTGTTTAGTTTAATTGATTTTAAACTGCAGAAATGTTATTGAGGTATTGATACTGTGGTATACGCCTGTGCTATCACATACACACTACATGAATATCAAACATGGTACCCGCTGATTCGATTCGAGATTCGATTCGAATTCGAATCTTTACCCCCGATTCGATTCGAGATTCGATTCGACGGAAAATTGTGATTCGCAGGTCCCTATTCTATCATGAACTCTCTAATGCATAAGGCATCAAATAATAACCACCAAAATCAAGCTGTAATCAGGTTTTTATACAAAATATCAGTCCAACAGACAGAGCAGCCTTTAGTGGATAAGCAATCTGAAAAAAGAAGTCTTAAGTTGTGAATGAAATAAAATTTATAAGCAACTGAACAGAATGAAAAGAGGCAGAGAAAAGACAAATATTTTCACCAAGAGCAGAATCCGAACCAGTAGTAAAATTGCTGGAATAGGTTGCCTAGCATCATGCAACACGAGCTCCGTGGTGTATCTTTACCTCTATTCGGCAAGCAATTGAAAATCATTTGCCGTCGTCATTAGGTAAAGACAGCCTCTGATAAGTCTGTCTGGAAGAGGTGCTATAAAAATTTCTGTTGTTATAATGATATGTTAAGTAAAATAATCTACAGAAAACTAGAAGTGTGAATTGTGTAGCATGGTGAGAATTGTTGGAGGGGTTTAGGGGGTTCAACCCCTAGTCGTTCTTAGGATCCCCCAGTTAAGACTTCATCGCACACCCCAGGAGGGTCGTTTCCATTGTATATATATATTTTAGCATTTTCTTTCAAAAATCGCTTTGTGGGTTACTAATAAAGTAATGCTCTGGTTTATTGTGAGATTTGTGACCATGTGAATAGTACTAATAAATTTGGTGATGTCATCACTTTACTGAGTTTAAGCTTTCTATTGCATTTTTTCATTTTCTTACTTTGCAAACACAGATAAAATATTCAACTCCACATGGATCAAACTCATCAAAATCCGACCCCCGTCTGTTTTGTACAATTCTCACACTGGTGTGTAGTGAATTTGTGTTAATCAACATCTTTCAGCTAGGTATTGAAGGTCTATGTCTTCCAGAAAATTTGCCTATGCTAAGCAACGTAACTGAATATTCACACCAGTAATGTTAATGTCCCTTTGCGAGCCTGCGAATGTCAACCTTCACGTTTAGTCGTTCAAAATCAACTAATGTTTACAAACCTTCGCATGCTCGCTCAGAATCCATACTTCAAACAGGTCACGTTAGTGTTAACAACAGTCTCGTTGTCAAGACCTTAAACTTCAAGACCAAGACCAAGACTTTGAACCTCGAGACCAAGAACAAGACTTTAAATAGACCTCGAGACCAAGACCAAGAACCTCAAGACCAAGACCAAAACTATGAACTTCAAGACCAAGACCGAGACCCAAAAAATCACATTCAGCCCAAGACTTCTTTTCCTTACAAAAAATTGTCAAGTCGGACTACTCGCTATTTTAATGAAAACGTGCGTCTTTTATTTTATTCAGACAAATTAACTTTAAATGCAGACTGCAGAAAATTTCGAATTCGTATTGACAAAAGTCCTTCATGCAAAATGTTATTCCAAATGCCTTCTGTATTTTATAAAAACCAATTCGCTCAGAATTTTCTGACCAAGGGGTGGGGGCCTCATAAAAATTCCCCATGTGAAAAAATACGTTCTACAGGTGTGGAAGTCGCTGGCACGCACAGTAGCTGTCAAGCACTGGATGCAAATATACAAATCGTGAGCCTTTTTGAAATCCTCCCAGAAAAGTCTCGGCAGGGCTTCCAGACACAGAATAACTTAGCTGCTGCCGATGCCGGTTTTACTGACCAACAAGACTCGCATCCGTCCGTAGGTATTTGTCGTAGGCTATGATGCAAACACGCTTGATAAATTTTTTAATTCTTGAGTTTTGTTAAATGACTGTTTATATTGACAGCCGGTCTTGGTCTTGGTCTTGCGAGACCAAGACCAAGACTTTGAACCTCAAGACCAAGAGCAGGACCAAGACTTTTTAAAACGAACTCGAGTGCACTCGAGACCAAGACTCAACGACAAGTCTGGTTAACACAGGCCCTAAAGTAGCAATGCAAAACGGTTAGAAATGAAAATTTGTTCAGTAGGCCTAACCTAGACCAAGGATCAAAGTTGGAATCAAACGAAAAATACCTGGATAGGCCAACTAAAGGGTGGACAAAACAAAAAGTAAACGCTCAAAAGTGTGGAAACGCAAACAACATTTAGAACCGGATGAATTTGAAGGGAAAACGCGGGAAACGCTGTCACATGGACAAGGCTATTCCAAAGAAAATTGATTATTGTCGTCATTAATTCCATTATCGTTTTCGCAAATGTAATCGTAATCGTAATCGTAATCTCCAAACTTCTAAAGCGCCACTTGAAGGCCAAGCGCAGGCCACCAGCCTATTCACGAGCGCTACGTCAGATCAGAGGGGTTTCCAGAGAGTAGTCCAAAGAGGTCCGAGTCCGGTTTCCAGAAGGCCAAACCAAATCAGAGGGGGTTTCCAGAGAGTGGTCCAAAAGAGGTCCAAGTCCGATTTCCAGGAGGCCAAACCAAATCAGAGGGGGTTTCCAGAGAGTAGTCCAAAAGAGGTCCAAGTCCGATTAGTTTGTTTAAAGTATGAGCGTTTGTCTTATACTAATAAAAGATTACTTACTTACTTACTTACTTAAAGGTTTTAGAGTTAGGCCTAGGGTGAGTTCAGGTAAAGTGAACCAACGGGTTGAGTGAACCAATTCTGGTAGGAAGCGTTTGGACAGCAAGCTGTTAATATAGGAGCATTTCCGAAACATAAACATAGATCACGTGACATTGTTTACGTAAGTCAAAACAAATCAAAATGCAGTCGACTTGTTGTGTGAAAGACTGTACGAAAGGACATGCAAACGTTGAAAAAATCAAATTTTATCGGTTTCCTCTTGGACGAAACCGAGAGAAGCTGAATAAATGGTGTACAGCAGTAAACTGTAAGGAATGGCGACCGAATCAGGGCCGTTTTAACAGGCACGTAACTAGGATTTTTCGTTTGGGGGGGCTTAAACCTTGAACATGGCAACATTTATACAGTGTTCATACGAATTTTAGCCGTAAGCATACAACGGCTTGACTTGTTTGGGGGGGCTTCAACTTCGTTTGGGGGGGCTTAAGCCCCCCCAAGCCCAACGCTAGTTACGTCCCTGCGTTTTAAGGTCGTCGTAGACCCTAAGCACTCTTGCATTCGTAGACCCCAACTGAACTGCCAACTCTGCATTAAAGCTTATCTCATTTTCAGACTTTCGTAGGCCCCCTGAAAGTTTCGTAGGCCCTAAGCACAGTGCCTGCTGTGCCTAGTTCCCTAGTGGATAAAACGGCCCTGGACCGAATGAAGGCACCCGATTGCCATGCATTACAGCATTTCTGTGGTTGGGAAGTCTGTGCCAAGCAACCCTGAAACATCTAAAATTCTTACTTCAAAAGACACTGTTATTAATCATGATGAAATTAAAGCTCTACTTGAATCATCAGGACCTACCAAGGCGATTTGGAATTTCTTCGGCGAAAGTTTCAAGGATTATAAACGTTGCTTCTGCTGTCAAGTGTCTTATTAGATGGCCTGACAAGACAAAAGTTCTTTGTACCATGCCAATGAAATTTCAGCATTTGTATCCGAACTGTCGAGTGATTATAGACTGTACAGAAATCTTTCTTGAAGGAGCAGAAGCTCTAACTGCCTGACCTATGTTTTATTCCAACTATAGAAGTCCCCCCACAATTATAATTTTAATTGGAATAATGCCTTCTGTGTGCAGTTTCCTTCATTTAAAAATGTTGGGGTGGTAGAGTTTCAAAGTGATCACTTTAATGTTCAGGATTGCTTGATTTCTTGGAATCTTGTGATGCAGTCATGGCTGACCAAGACTCCTCACTGATGAAGGTGCCAAAAGCAACTGCCGGTTATATCCAAAGCTCTCTCTCGATCCATATCGAGCCACTAAATGAACGATTGAAGTTTAAATATTCTCAGTACGAAAATGCCATTAGTTATTGTTCCATGCATAGATTCTGTATTGACTATATGTGCTGCGTAGATTCTGTATTGACAATATGCAGTGGCAGCACTACCATAGGTCGTGGTATGTCATTTGACCTGGCTATTTTACTCTTGACCTGCCTTATGACCTGCCTATTTTACTCTTGACCTTTAAAGATTAGTAAAGTAACTAAAGTTTAACATTTTAATTGCTGAATTGTTTCAAATTTCAATATGCTACAACAGGGCTATAAGCGTTCAATAATAATTTTCTTCGTTTTATATATTTAAGTTATGCTGCTTATGTTGAGTTTATGCTGCTTGATGCGTCAAACTCAAACATTAATTTCTTCGACCTGCTGAATAACTCCCATGACCCTGACGTGACCTGCTGAAATCATATAGCTGGAGCCGCCACTGGCAATATGCAACATGTTTATTTATTTATTTAATTTATTCCGGATATTTCTATAGCGCCTCTCGAAGTCTACTACTACTCAGAGGCGTATCCTCAACTAATTAAGAAAAGTACTTAGAATTAGGATTGTCTCGATAAATAATTAACATTGTAGACTTCTTAACCTGTCAGCATTAGTTCTGAGAATTTGCATAACCTATACAACATTAAAACCTTTAGCAGTTGAATTTTATAGTTGTTTAATAGTGCACGAGTTTTTTTTTTATGTCTATCTACGGTACATATGCCTGTCACAAGAATGTTACTGGTTCTGTTCACTTAAGTGTAGTTAATTACTATCATTTCTTTCAATGTTCACAATGAACAGTTCCATTCAGGTTTAGGCAAACTCAAGCTTCATGTGTGACACACTGTGACAGGATGATCTTTGCTTTCAAAAAGCAGCAACCGGATGAATCAGGTATTTCATGGAAAAAACTGTTTGCACATGGCCTGACTTGAAAAAATTATAGCCATCCAATGAGTTGAAAGCTGCCAAATGTTCATGAGTGTATATTCCTAAAACAAACAAACAAAACAATTGTAAAAACTGAAATCATCATTAATAGATAACTGATAAAAACTACAAGAGCATCAATTTCTATTTATAAAACTGTCAAACATTGAATGCAATGTGTTTCTAACAGATTATTTTTAGTTTTTATATACACACATCAGTTGGTCAAACAAATCAGCATGGTGTTAATGGATATGCAATGGACACAAGTGAAGGAACTGAAAACTGAAGTGTTAATCCAAAATATTGAAAACTAGGCACAATTCAATGACATAGGCCGTTTTTACAACAGAAGGTATATTGCTTGATTGCTCGTTTTCGCTTGTTAGTTCTGAACCCCTTTCCTGACCGGCTCAGATCCCTGCCATGTATGAATAATACATCTCGTGTTAGACATGGCCGGTGCAGTCTAAACTTACTAACCACTGTACTGAAATGAAATGACTGATTACGTATTTTTGTTATTTTGTCAATGTATATATCTATATATGAACAAGTCTCCGTATTGTAAATCTGGCCAATATGATGGGTCATTAGTCCAGAAAGGGGAAGCGATTGTATACGGATCCGGCAAAACACTAGGCTGCTGATTCGGTACAATAACTTCTAATTTCTTAAAATAAAATTTCCTGGCCTCTTCCGGCAGACTGTCCACATACTTCACAGTTCATTTAGAGATTCAACAAATTAATAAAGCATTATTAATCGTCAAAATGTTAATGTTTTTATTGCGTTGTTTACACTATTATTTCCTGCAGCAGCTGACTCTTTGACTTACATAGAGTCTGGCACGCAGATATCACGTGACTGTGAAATGCCCCTATCACGTGCGCGTGTGCTCTATTTTTACATACTATTGCCATTTGGCTACTCATTTAGCGGGTTATTTGAACATTACCTAGCAGCTGCATGTTTTGAGATGCGGTGAGATGTGGGATGTCGAAGAAACTTCCAAAAATTTAAGTGTGCTACTTTTTAACTGAGGTGTAACAAAAGTCAGTTTTTCATGCAAATGCCTTACGCTATACAGCCAGAGTTTTTCAGTATTAATTTGTGAGTTTCATGGTATAGAAAAACATTGTTGAAATGTCGAACTGAACGAATACACGCTCTATAAATATAAATTTATTCCATGGTTCACTTTGCCTGTACGTGCTGGTAAAGTGAACCATGCAAGTTCAACTAAAGTGAACCAGTGGTTCACTTTTACTGATAGGCTGCTATAGCTTTGGCGAGCCTGGTAAATGAAATAGGCATATGTGTAGGCCTAGATGTAGGCCCCTAATATCGGTTATTGCAATAATACAATAAGCTAGCATTGTAAACAAATGAATACAAGTAAAATTTTTATTTTCTAAGAACTAAACATTATGTTTTTAAGGTTTATGTTATGTTTTTAAGGTTTATGTTAGAGATTTGCTTGCACACCATGGGTAGATTCCATCATGGAACAAGACATAAAAACAAAGGAAAGACCAAGATTCCATCCTTTCTGTTAGTCTAGGTAATCATAATGTTCAACTTGAAGTGGGCTATCTGGCCTAAACCTAGCCAGCACTGTTGAGACTCGGCCATTGTCTGATCCAGTTTCACCTAGTGGTGTTGAGAGTGCATCAGTTCCCAGGCTCAGTTCATCCACTGGCATTGATACTAGTTCAACAGTGAGTCACCTCTATTCTCCCAGTAAAGCTAAGCCTGCTGAAGAGATGACCGCACCTAGCATTCAGTTGATCAGGAACTTGGTCTCTGCTACAGCAAATGAGACCAAATCTTCCTTGAGCAAGACCCGAAAGAGTAAAGGCAAGACTAGAACAGCAATATCTTCAAAAAATGCCAGCACTGCAGACAAAGGTATTCAGGTCTTGTGTGTGGCGAGGACTATGATGAATCATGGATTCAGTGCAGAAAGTGTAAAGACTGGGCACATGAGGATTGTACTAACTGACAAGGATAACTATTATTGCCACATTTGCATTATTCATTAGGCTTACTGCACGACACTATAGGTTTGGACTATTTTAAGAAACAGGAGTCCATTTGAAGTGTTCTATAGTATTCAAGTGTTCAATAGCATCAAGTGTTGGTATTCTTCTCTGCAATGATATAGGCCTAGGCTTACTGTTAGTTCTGTTTTGCAAGGGTTCTTGCATCTTTTGTAGATTGATTAATACTTTTGTTGAACACCATAACTAAGTTTTCTTACGATTGACTTTTGTAGTTCAATTTAGGTTGGAATTATTAAAACCAGTGCAATTGTTTACCTAATACTGTGATTTATCTATGTTTTTAGGCTATGTTTATGTTGGTTCACTTTAGGCAATGCATTTTTATACTGGTAAAATCTGGTTCACTTTATGATAGAAACTGGTTCACTATATCTGAAAAGTCAGGTAAAGTGAACCGTTTGACAACTCAACTTTGAAAGGCTATCTTACATACTTAACCTGAATATAACTTCAGTTTTACTGTATGTCCTTTTAGAGCAATTAATTATCTATATTTAGATCCTTGATGTGCCACACGTGAAAGCGGCCAAGTGGCCCGACATGAAAATTGGTTCACTATCCGAACTCACCCTATATTATGACTCTCGATCAGGTCTTTGATATTAACCATTGTTATTTTAGTTCCAGAGAATAGAATAGGAATAATAATTATTTAAAATTATATTTCCACGGAACGAAAACTGGAACGAAAAGTAAATGTAGGCTACAACAAGAATAGAATAGGAATGAAAATTTCAATATTTTTCTAAGACGAGAGCGGAATAGAATAAAATTAATGTTTAAGCTGCACAACCGATTATTCTAACGTTAACTAAATAAATAACTATGCGGAATGGCGACGGCTGAATGATGTCACGGTGCGCGCTATGATACACTAAAGCTTCTTCGTACATTGTATATTCTATAAATAATATAATGCTTTATGGTCATTGCCGCGTCATCCATTGTGTTTCCGGTCTTTACGAGTCGGATTTCGACCATCGATATCTATATTTAGACCTAAATATAGATATCGATGATTTCGACTAAATAAGAAAGGTCATAATATATCTTGCATAAATATGAGTAGGCCCTAGGCCTATAGCTAAAAGCACAGAATAGATAAAGCGTAGCTGTGCTAAAAGTTTGGCGGGTAGAAAAAATCTGGCGTTTGGCAACAAGAGTGAGGCACTCAGACTCCTCCATCAAACATGCTCGTGACAGCCAGTGGCGGCGATCTTGTCTGAGAGGTGGGGGGGGGGGCAAAGTCGGCCACGATCTCGTCGACGACCTTTTAAAAAAATTTTCCCCCAAAAAAATTTTCTGGGACTTCATCTCCACAAAATTACACTTTCATCTCCGAAAAAAGTTGATAACTTTTTTCGTCCGTAGACCTTTTTCCCCAGATCTCATCTTAAAAAAATCCTAAAAATTTCAATCTCATCTTCCAAAAAAGTTGATGACCTTTTTTTCGTGACTTTTCCATGCCTTCAAAATAACTCGAGACTTTTTTTGCTTATTCCTCTCTCCTCTCCACAAACTTTTTTCCCTTCTCTTACACAATTTCTTAATTTCATAACTTTTTCTTCGAATTTTGGGGGGCACTTCTGCTCAAAACAACTTTTCTTGTCAAAAAGGCACTCAAAACTCATTTTCGCCCTCACACACAACTGCATTTCTTGACCTTTTTTGATGTATCTTCAAAATTTGGGGAGTCCGATGTATGGCGTGACCCCCCACTCTTAAAGGTGGGGGGGTCTTGTCCCCCTCGAACCCCCCCCCCTAGATCGCCGCCCCTGGTGACAGCATTGCAGCAGAACTTTCTAAATACATTTAGGAAATTGAACAACATGTCACTGTTCCTAGACCCCATGACTTCTGGCAGAGTAGAAATTCAGTTTACCCACGGCTCGCTGTTATAACTGAGGATTTAGTTTCAGCTCCCGCATCAGAGGCGTTCTTAGAAAGAATCTGTTCTGTTGCAGGATGGATGTCTACAGGTCGCAGAAATCAGTTGAGCAAATCCCTTGAGATGCGGGTGTTTTCGAAACTCAACGGTAAAATAATTGACTGGTAACTTTTTAGTGTGTCTGCCTATAAACTGTTTTATTTACAGTCGCATTCATATTGTTCGACTACATTAACCGTTCATGTTAGAACTGTAAGAACTGTAGGCCTAAGTGGATTTGGAAGTGGAACTACAAATATATTTCTTGTGGAACTATATAGAACTGGAACTAAAATTAATTACACAGAGGAAGTGGAACAGTACTAGTCACTGAGCATAACCCGCCTATACTTTTGTCCAATGTTCCCTCTAAGCTGCACACGCGCACGTTTAAAAAAATAGCGCGCATAGTAGTTTCCATCTAGAGCACAAATTTCTTGCGCTTTCAGTTTAATTTCGAAGTTAAATTTAACTCATTGTGCCGGGTGATGGCAAATTTAACCAGCGATGTTCAAAGGGCCACAAGAAGGCCTGTGTTAAGAAAGTCTACCTGTGACCTGTCTATAGGTCACAGCTCCCTCTAGGCCTAGTCTGAACTCCAGCCTCTCTATCACGGACGGTTCGTGATACATCATACATGATACACACGGCCACAGATGTAGGCCTATGTATGTGTGGTGTCTTTGTCGCCCGATGTGTCAGAGTATAGGGCCTAGTAGACTCATAGTAGAAGCGACGCTCCGGATACACACCAATATCCAGCAAGGAATGATTCGGACTTCGGAGCAGTGGCGGCGCTACAATGAGTCGCGGCAGGTCATTTGACCTGCCTATTTTCCTATTGACCTGCCTTATGACCCGCCTATTTTACTCTTGACCTTTAAAGATTAGTAAAGTTAGGCTAACTAAAGTTTAACGTTTTAATTGCTGAATTGTTTCAAATTTGAATATGCTACAACAATTGGGCTATCAGCGTTCAATAATAATTTTCTTCGTTTTATAGGCCTATATCTAAGTTATACTGCTTAATTATGTTCAGTCTTGTTGTCCTCGAGACCAAAAAGGTCTTGGTCTCGAGTGCACTCGAGTTCGTTTTTAAAAGTCTTGGTCTTGAGATCAAAAGTCTTGGTCTAGAGCATGGGCGGCGATCTAGGGGGGACATGTCCCCCCACCTTTAAGAGTGGGGGGACACTCCATGCATTTGTCCCCCCCCCCACATTTAGAAGAAAGACCAAAAAGGCGGAGAAATGTAATTGCGCGTGAGGGTTTTCGCAGCGTTTTTGACCAGAGGAGGTGAAAATAAATTTTTTTAGGAGAAGTGTGCCCCCAACATTATGAGAAAGAAGGAATTCGTCAAAAAAGTTTACATGTTTAAGACGAAGAAATCATAAAAAGAAAAGGGTTATTGTTGTGAGACGGGAAAAAGTAGTGGCGAATGACTAAAAAAATGTCATAAACTTTTTTTCGAGATGAAATCGATATTTTTTGGCGATGAATTGGTGAAAATGAAAGTAGGGAAAAAAAGTAAAAAATGAAGAATGAAGAAGTGGGGGAAAAAGTTGTAAAAAGAGGTGAAGGACTAAAAATCATACGACAAATATCTACGGACGGATACAAGTACGTCTTGTTGGTAAGGAAACCCCATCGGCAGCAGCAACAGTAATGCTGTATCTGGAAGCCCTGCCGATACTTTTTCTGAAGCCAGTCTGATAAACCATGGAACGATTTTCAAAAAGACTCACGATTTGTAGGCCCTACATTTACATCCAGTGCTCAGTGCCGTCTTGACAGTATGTTGTAGGCCCTGTGCAAAGCAATGCGCTGCCGTGCGTCGAGGTCACGCACACATAAATTTTTTGGAGGTCTCTTTACTTTGGGGGGAGGGGGCTAGAATCGTGGGGCCACTGGCGACTGCCCAGGGTGCCCATGCCTTAAGACGCACTGCCAGTGCTACTGTGTACTGTCTGTGTGTGCTAGCGACGTCAGCACCAGGGCCTATAGAACGTAGTTTTTCACATGGTGGAAATTTTGTAAGGCTCCACATGTCATGTCTTGGTCAGAAAATGTTGAGCGAATTGGTTTTTTATAAAATAGCCTACAAAAGTCATTTGGAAATGCAATAACATTTGCATGAAGAACTTTTGTAAATACGAAATCGGAATTCTCTGCCGTCTGCATTTAAAGTTACTTTGCCGAATAAAATAAAAGGCCTTCATTAAATAGCGAGTATTACGACTTGACAATTTTTTATTAAGGAATAGAAGTCTTGACCTGATTGTGATTTTTGGGGTCTTGGTCTCGGTCTTGAGGTTCAAAGTCTTGGTCTTGATGTTCAAAGTCTTGGTCTTGGTCTTGAGATTCAAAGTCTTGGCCTTGGTCTTGATGTTGAGGTTTAAGGTCTTGACAACAAGACCGCTTATGTTGAGGTTATGCTGCTTGATACGTCAAACATTAAGTTCTTCGACCTGCTGAATAGCTCCCACGACCCTGACGCGACCTTCTGAAATTGTATAGCTTGCGCCGCCACTGCTTCGGAGGCCTACAACAGCTGCATACCCTTTAAAGGTAGAACGCTCATCTCTGGCCCATGACCGTGTGTCAACGTCAGCCAGAAACAATGTCTGCCTTGTTCATCTCTCCTTCGCTCTCTAACTCGCACTGTCTGGTTTCTCTCACCCTGTGTGTATCTGTCTCTACACGCTATAAATATGACTGCAGTGTCAAGTCTTCTTGATAATCGGGTTGCTGTGAAAGTGGTCATTCAAGTTCATACACTCGAGGCTGTGGATATTAGGCAGTTCGCATCCATAAATTAATTGTAGTGTCTTCAATTGACTGGACACCTGTGTAAGTGCACTTCACTGCATTTAAATAATTATAATGTCTATACGAAAATAATCTGACAGCGGCTATAGAAAAGAACTTAAGGCTTAACGAATCTATAGGCCTACATGTACGTCGAGACCGAACTGCCACCATTGGGTTAAAAGCAAACCGTTATGCCAAAGGATGTTTTTATATATCGCGGCAATTTCGATAATGCCTTTTGTGAAATATGCGCGAAAGCCAACGCTCATGGCGATTATCATTTCACTAGTAGTAAACGACGGGACGAATGGAAGTTTGATTATTTAAAGCGACACCAGACACACAAAACACATATCGATTTCGTTAGAAAGCTAAGGAATAGGCCTATACAAAAAGGATCGAGGAATTTTGAAGATGTTCAAGCTATCAAGCAGAGAAAGGCACCAACGCCAGAAAGGTTCAAGTTTTGATTGATAGCGTTGTACTTGCTCTTAATTGAAAGTGCTGTCTGTTCAAGAAATTAATGACCACCAGGGGCGTCTATCCCCCCTAAGTCATTGGAGCAACGTCCCTTTTCTCCCTCTTCTTCCCCCTTCCTGTTCCTCCCCCCCCCCCCCAAATGGTGGCACACACACTGACAGATCTTTCCCCCTATATTTCTTGGATGGAGCATTTGCTCCAAGGTTTCTATGGTGTAGACGCCCCTGATGACCACATGCCAAATACAAAGGTGCAATCGAGTTCCTCGAAATAAGGAGTCTGAGGGACGGACTATAGAGGACATCGACGTAAAACACTGAGAGGGAAGCAACGAAAAACCAACCCTCCAAAATTCCCGGGTCGCCATTCGAAGTTTGAAACTGCCCAGGGACAGAGAAAATGAACATTATGTAAACAGGTACATTATATTTAGCAAAGGCCACAAATGTTACTGCCCACGCTACAGGACAATGTGCGTATGGCGAAAAAATTTAGAGGGAACATTAAATGCTCCTGTCCGCATTTGGATTGGCTCTTCCTCTGTGTGGACGTCCTCAATGCACGACCGCCAATTTTATGAACTTTTAATAGGCGAGCATCTAGGAAACGTAAATCACATAAAAGATGTACAATTTAACAAACAAAAAGCAATACTTAATAACTAATCTGTTTTATCTGCTTGAGGAAAGTAGCTTAAAAGACGCAGTTCCAATAGTTCAAGAAATGTGTCTTTTTGAGGATCATCACAATAATGATTATAACAATGTTCAAAAAATTCCTTTTCAATATCAAACATTTCAGCACACAATCCACAGCCATAAGGTCTAGAAATAAAATCATCTATATCATCACTTAAAATGAAGTGATTTTCAGAGGGAAGTTTATCTTTTGGACTTGGGATTTTACTAGGCCTAGATGGAAGTTCTCGCACACGTGGCGATTTTGACACTTCTTTTCCTTCAACACAGTTGCCATCTTTAGTAGACAAGTTCATTCTCATCCCTGAAGAAATTCTAAAGCCTGTTTCCACATTGCCTTCACTGAATTCGCTCTTGTAGAAATTTTCCCGAACATGTGTTCTCAAATGCATTTTAAGATTTCTATTGCACCCATATGCTTTGCAACAAAAATTGCACTTGAATAGCTTTTCTCCAGTGTGGGTTCTCGAGTGACTTTTAAGATTACTACTCTTTGCAAATGGTTTCTTGCATAAATTGCACTTATATAGTTTTTCTCCAGTGTGGATCCTTGTATGGAATTCTAAGGACTGTTTTGTGGTAAATGCTCTGTGACAATGGTTGCATTTGTATGGCATCTCCCCAGTGTGGCTTCTTCTATGGTATTCCAGAGAATGTTTCATTCCAAATGCTTTATAACAAAGATTACATTTGTATGGCTTCTCCCCAGTGTGACTTCTTCTATGGCATTCCAGATATTGTTTCACTGCAAATGCTTTGTAACAAAGATTGCATTTGTATGGCTTCTCCCCAGTGTGGCTTCTAGTATGGTATTCCAGATGTTGTTTCACTGCAAATGCTTTGTGACATAGATTGCATGTGTATGGCTTTTCTCCAGTGTGGCTCCTTGCATGGTATTCCAGAGATAGTTTCACTGCAAATGCTTCTTTGCATAAATTGCATTTATACGGTTTTTCTCCAGTGTGGCTTCTTGTATGGTATTCCAGAGATTGTTTCGTTGCAAATGCTTTGTGACATAGATTGCATTTGCATAGAATCTCTTGGGTGTGGCTTCTGGTGTGATATTTCAGATATTGTTTCGATGCAAATACTTTGTCACATACATTGCATTTGTGTGGCTTCTTCACAGTGTGGCTACTAGAATGGCGTTCTAGATATTGTTTCATTGCAAATGCTTTGTAACAAAGATTGCATTTGTATGGCCTCTCTCCAATGTGTCTTCTAGTATGGTATTCCAGATATTGTTTCCTTGCAAATGCTTTGTGACAAAGATCGCATTTGTATGGCTTCTCTCCAGTGTGGCTTCTTGTATGGCATTCCGAATATCGTTTCGTTGCAAATGCTTTATCACATAGATTGCATGTGTATGGCCTCTCTCCAGTGTGGCTTCTTGTGTGGTATTCCAGAGATTGTTTCGTTACAAATGCTTTGTGACATAGATTGCATTTGCATAGATTCTCTTGGGTGTGGCTTCTGGTGTGGTATTTAAGATATTGTTTCGATGCAAATACTTTGTCACATACATTGCATTTGTATGGCTTCTTCACAGTGTGGCTACTAGAATGGCGTTCTAGATATTGTTTCACTGCAAATGCTTTGTGACAAAGATTGCATTTGTATGGCTTCTCTCCAGTGTGTCTTCTAGTATGGTATTCCAGATATTGTTTCATTGCAAATGCTTTGTGACAAAGATCGCATTTGTATGGCTTCTCTCCAGTGTGGCTTCTAGTATGGTATGCCAGATATTGTTTCATTGCAAATGCTTTGTGACAAAGATCGCATTTGTATGGCTTCTCTCCAGTGTGGATCCTTGTATGGTATTTCAGAGATTGTTTCACTGTAAATGCTTTGTGACAAAGATTGCACATGTATGATTTCTCCCCAGTGTGGCTTCTTGTATGGTATTCCATTGTAAATGCTTTGTGACAATGATTACATCTGTTTGGCGTTTAACTGCAGTGTGGCTTCTTGTATGATAATCCAAGTGATGTTTCCTTGCAAAAGTTTTGTTACATATATTATATCGCACCTGTATGGTTTCTTTCTAGCGTGGATCCTTGTATGGTATTCCACAGATTGTTTCATTGCAAATGCTTTGTAACAAAGATTGCATTTGTATGGCTTCTCTGCAAAGTGAGTTCTGTATCGGTTTTCATTGTCATGTATGCTTCCATATTCAGATCTTCAAGACAGTGTAAAGGTCATTTATATATTTTTAAGTAATATTTATTCAAGGTGAATCATTGGGAGGTAAATCCGGTTTGTCCATAGCATTGAAGCCCTACAGGTAATTTTATTTGGTTCTCCAACCAGTTTCAGCAAGAGTTAAACAAATAAATTATAAAAATCTGAAATGGGCATGGAAATATTGATTTAAGCAAAAACGGTATCAAAATTCGATAAACAACATGAAATGTGAAAATTGAAAAGGTGCACGAATAAGATATTTGAAAACAAAGAGAAAAAGGGTATAAATGGGGATAATTGCAAAATGGGCATCAAGCCATATTTGCATGAAAATCTTTAAATTGACTATAAATGTGAACGGACTCAAAAAGGTTTTCTCAGAATCTTATACCATAAAAACTTCAACGATGATAAAATGCCATCAAACCTTCTCAACTCCCGGATGTATCAGCACAGGGCCTACTTATCCATAAGATATTTACGAAACATATGTTCAAAAGAGAATAAAAACTGTAAGTTGTTTAAGCCTTTATAAAATTAACTCTGCTCTGAATGCAGAAGAAGGTTCAAGAGAAAAAACAAAAAGAGCAAATTAAGACGAGTTCAAGTCAGTAGAGGCGACTGGAAAAATCCGAGTCTGACATTGTGTACACACAACACAATTTACCTGCTATATTTATTAACATTATAATTGAAATTACCTTTATCATAAACAACTTATCAAGTATCAACTCAGCAGGACCATTATGGCCCAATGCACGGAGTTATTCAGAGAATAACTCCATCCATATTCTTCTTTCCTAAGTATGACAATGTTTACAATGTAGATGGTGGTAGCAATAATAATGATGATAATAATAAAAATACCAATAATAATTAATAATAATAATTATTATTTTCAATTAATCAAGATAAATTAATAATAATAATAATAAATAAATAAATAATAATAAATAACAATAATTATTACTATTATTCATCACTAACTTCTATCATGAACTCTCTAATGCATAAGGCATCAAACGAGGACACAAAAAACCAAGCTGTAATCAGGTTATTATCCAAAAGTCAAAAGATCAGCCCAGCAAGACAGAGAAGCAGCCTTTAGTGGATAAGCAATCTGAAAAAAGAAGTCTTAAGTTGTGAATGAAATGACATTTATAAGCAACTGAACAGAATGAAAAGAGGCGGAGAAAAGACAAATATTTTCACCAGGAACAGAATCCGAACCAAGAATCAAATTGCTGGAATAGGTTGCCTAGCATCATAGGCCTACAACACGAGCTCCATTGTGTATTTTTGCTTCTATTCGGTAAGCATTTGAACAGGGACGTCATTTCAGCTTTTTGCAGAGGGGCAAGGACGTCAAAAAAGGTTTTAAAAAATTTTCGCGCTCCGCGCAAAGAAATTTTACAGTTTTTGGGTCTTTCTTCCAAATTTTCAGGGTGAAAACTGCATAATGTGCCCCCACCCACTGTCAAACAGGTGTGGTCTTGTAAAAAAACATATGCAGACTCTAGTTTTGTTAATAGCATATAATAATTTCATGAATTTGAGTATCATTTTTTTTCTTTTTTACCCCTTTCTTCTTCCTCCTTTTCTTGTTCCAGATTTTTCATTTTTATTCAAAAATCAGGGGGTGGCAAATGCCCCCCTTGCCCTCCCCCCCCCAAATGACGTCCCTGCATTTGAAAATCATGTTGTTTCATCAATTAGGTCAAGATAGCCTGTGATGAGTCTCTCTGAAAGAGGTGCTATGAAATCTGTTGTTATAATGACATGTTAAAATATAAATTAGAACCTATATTGTGTTTTGTAAGGTATTGAAGTAGAGATGGTGATGGGAAAAGTCACAGCCATACAATCATACATGTGATTAAGAACAGAAATTTAATTACTAGGGTCTAAGGAAAATAATCTACAAAAAATTCTATTAGTGACCAGTGTGCAATGAACTGGAGTTATTCACCTCTAACCGAGGGAAGGGTGACGATCCCGGGGAGTCGAGGGGAACAAGACCCCCACCTTTAATAGAGGGGGGACACGTATATACAGTTGTCCCCCAAAATTTTGAAGAAACACCAAAAAAGTGACACAGTTTTTCACCTCTTTTTGACCAGATCAGTTCAAAAGTGTACCGTGTCCCCCCACCTGTCAAACAAGATTGCCGCCACTGTACCGAGGTATTTAAAGTAGTGTCTTCCAGAAAATTTGTTTGTATACATGCTCAGTAACATAACTATAAATATTCACACCACTAATGTTAATGTCTCTGCGAGCCTGCAAAGGTAAACATTCAAATTTACCGTTGAAAAACCTCGAATTATTCGTCAAAATGAACTGTCTACAAACCTTCGGATGCTCGCCCAGAATGCACAGACCTCATTCAAACAGGTCAAAGAGGTAACGTTGGAGTTAAAACAGCTCCTAAAGTAGTTGCTACGGAATGCTACCACTGGCGCCGATCTTGTCTGACAGGTGGGGGGTGCACTTTTGAACTGATCTGGTCAAACAAGAGTTTTGAACTGATCTGCTCAAAACATAGGTAAAAAAATTTCGCGTGTGAACATTATTTGACCTTGTTTGGTGTTTCTTCAAAATGTGGGGTCCAATGTATGATGTTTCCCCCCACTCTCAAATGTGGGTCTTGTCCCCGTCGACCCCCCGCAATCGTCTCCCATGGTGACTACTAATAGGCTGCTAGGCCCGTAGAGCAGTCTTGTCCTTGAGACCAAGGTCTTGGTCTCGAGTGCACTCGAGTTCGTTTATAAAAGTCTTGGTCTTGGTCTTGAGACCAAAAGTCTTGGTCTTGTTCTTGAGGTTCAAGGCCTCGGTCTTGGTCTTGAGGGTCAAAGTCTTGGTCTTGGTTTTGCAAGACCAAGACCAATACTATTGACAATATGAACAGTCTGTCATTTAACAAAAGGCAATTTTTAAAAAATTTATCCAATAATTACTAATACAGCTGCTTTAGTATTTACACGGTGCGAGTGAGGCTTTACTGTTGTTTTGGACATTCATTTTGACTTCCGGTTATTTACCATGGAATGATTCCAAAACAGACTCACAATTTGTACATTTACATCCGGTAGGCCTACTTGAAAAGCTGCTCTGTGTGCCAGTGAATTCAGCACTGTAGAACGTATTTTTCACATGGCGGAATTTTTATGAGGCCCACAGGTCACGTCTGAAAATTCTGAACGAATTCGTTTTTATAAAATGCAACAGGCATATGGAATAACATTTCGCACGAGACTTTTGTAAATGCGAATTCGCAATTCTCTGCAGTCTGCATTTGGAGTTGTTTTGTTTTAATAAATTAAAAGATTCATGTTTTAATTAAAAAATAGCCAGTAGTCCGACTTGACAATTTTTTTTAGTAAAGAATAGAAGTTTGGATATGGTTGTGATTTTTTTGGTATTTTTCTCGGTTTTGGTCTTGAGTTTCAAAGTCTTGATCTTGGTCTTGGTCTTGAGGTTCAAGGTCTTGGTCTTGGTCTTGAAGTTCAAGGTTTTGGTCTTGGTCTTGAGGTTCAAGGTCTTGGTCTTGGTCTTGAGGTTCAAGGTCTTGGTCTTGGTCTTGAGGTTTAAGGTCTTGACAACAAGACTGCCGTAGAGTAATGGATAACACACTGGCGTGAAGAGCTGAAGGTACCAAGATCGAACCCGGTAGACCCGTAAGGTTTATTCAGCCTTCCACTCGCTAGGTGGCAGTGGTTAAATGAATAGTAGGCCATGAATGTCGCCGTGTGGCTGCCGCTTATAAATATTCGACTCCTGTAAAAACTGTTATCATGTGCTTCTACTGTATACATGTATGTAAGGCGCCCTGTGTGGCTGCTGTTTCTGCTATATGTAGGCCTATGTTCACTGTACAGCGCAGTGCGTTTGCAGGCGCTTAATTAAAAAAAGAACAATTTTATATATATATATATATATATATATATATATATGTATATATATATATATATATATATATACAGTTTCATTTTCTAACCGTCGTGTGTCGCAAGACGGTTAGAAATGAAAATTTTTACAGTAGCGTAAACAAAGGAAACAAGTTAGAATCAAACGAGAAATACCTGTATTTACGCCTACGTAGGGCCTACTAAAGGGCGAACAAAACACAAAGTGAACGCTCAAAAAGTGCGAAAGAAGCAAAGAACCGTTAAATTAGGGTGAATTTGAAGGGTTAACGCGGGAACAATGTCACATGGACGAGGCTATTCCAAAAATATTATTCATACTGTCGTCATTTATTCCATTAGGCCCTATTGTCATTCGCTTTCCCTTTTGAAAATAGCAACTCGATCGCCGCAACTTCTCAAAGCGTTGCATTAGTTCTCGTTTAGTACACACTCTCTTTCAAACTGTGGCTTTTGGTCGATTTATAAAATCTTAAACTATAGCCATTCACAGTAGGCCTAGGCCTGTATTTATCAACAGGCCTATGTTCAACTTGGTCATCTGACTGACTTTCTTTGGTTATGATTACAAATTGGAAGTTCTCAGTGAACGGGCTTTTCAGTTTTCGGACCAAAATTTTGGAATTTTCGGTATACCCGCACCTATAGCTGTTAATATATATTCTGTACCGTCTTTTTCGTCATTTAGGTCTGGGTTCAAAGTTGCCTTTTCAGCTTACTTAAGCTTATAATAAGAATTTTAAACTTACACCTTAGTCTGTAGGCCTCTCTCGATCCCTATCTTGATTGGTAGGCCTATTGACTTGCATGATTAGGCCCCTACGGTTTTTTTGAAGCGCCATAGCTTTTTTGATACCTTGTGCAAAATGTGCACTAGTCAACGGCGCAATAGGCCTAGAAGTTTCTAAATGATAATAATTCCTGTGTCTGGTTGCCGGACTGTCTGTGAATCTGCTATTCTTACAAGCTATAGCTTAATAGGCCTATGTAGCTCGTCTTTAGGAAAACGTTCGTAACATAACCGTTGCTTAAAGCTAGCCTATTAGCATCGACTGGGTAGGCTATAGCTAAATAAAAATAAACTAATAAATAAACAAAATTAAGGTGTGCTATAGGCCTATATGTAGCCTACGCAGGCCTATAGGTACCGTAGAACGACTTCTTACAAATAACAAAGGCAGTTTTGTTAGGTCTCTAGCCTATAGGCCTTATATCTGGCGGTCTTTGTTCAAAATTTTCATGACCGGGTTTAGTCATCGTAGGCCTAATCGAATCTCAAGATTTCTAAAGCGCCCTCAAAATGCCACGTCGAGGTGATCAGCTTAGTCACGGGTTCTCAGTCAAAACAAAATCGACAGGCATGCAGATATACGGCCTATAGGCCTATATAAGGTCAAAATCGCTTCCAGGTCAAGATCCAATTAGGCCTAAATTAAGGGGTCAGACAGGCGGACTGCAGCGGAACCTTTAATTTGGGGTATGATTGGAAGCGATAATTATAGCCGTCTTACTGTCTTCCTGACTCCTTTGGATTTTGACCTGGAACCGATTCGACCCCCCACCTATCGATTTTGATTTGTCTAAGCGCCTGTGAATAAGCTGGTTTCCGCGACTTCGCTTTTTGGGGCGCTGTAGAAATCCGGAGATTACGATTACGAATCACTGATAAAAAAGAACAAGATGCTCAAACCGTCTTAGACAGCAGCAACGGCAAAATTGCCACTACCACTACACTTTCATATGCATGTTAGTCAGCCGATCGCTAATTCGATCTGCGTGACTCGCTGGGATTAGGTGGGACTATAGGAACGTGGGTGGTAAAATTGAATTCCTATGACCAAGATGATTTCTTGTAGGTGCCATGTTGTTGTGATGGTGCTATTTATGGGAGCCACGTGATGTAAATAATCACGCGATGGCGCACGATGGCTCTGATTGGTCGGTTGCTTCTCGTTCCATCATCATCAGTCAAGATGGCGTCGTCTTCGGGTTGGCTCTTCCCTCGGAACGGGACATTCAACGAAATGGAGGACAATATTTCGCAGACCCTGGACCTAGAAAGCGTAATTTTTAGCGATTTTGACGGTGTGTATTCGATTTATATGGTAGTAGCTGAAATCTTATCGTACATGCGGTTGTGTAGTGTGAATTGTTGCTGGGAACTTGCTTTGACATGGCGGTCTGGGTGTAACCCAATAGTCAAAACATTTTAATTTAGAATTTGTGATGCTGTTAATCGTAAACTTCGCATCTATTGAAGGTTCTGGCAGAGGTTGTCATTGATTGTAAGAAAAATCACCGAAACAAAATAACTAGGCGTGTTGTGTAACACTTGGCTATCTCATTTGATGGCTTCGATAGCGACGGTTTCTAAGCCTCTCTTCGTTCCACAATCTAACCGCGACAAGACAGCCGCTTAACGGATGGATAGTCTATATGATTTACACATGGGTTTACACAGAAGTGGAACTTACGATTTACTGTACTTTTAACCACTGGGGAGACGTAGAAACTGCTTGGTATTTATGAGCAGTCTGACAAAATTAATAACGTTGTTTTATCATTATTATTTCATGTGTATCACTCTAAGGATATAGCCTACCTCGATTTCAGTAGTATGTTGCTATTTGATTGAAATGGTCCTCTGTGTGTTAATTTTTTAGACTCTTTGTAACTTAAACATTCACTTTTTGATGTAATGAAAATCTAGTTTATTTTCATCATACATATTATGGTTTTATATGAGATTATTTTGAGTTATCAGTAAGTCATCTACGGTATAGGGGGGTCAATCCGAATCCCCGAAACCCGAGTCCCCGAAAATGCTGAAAATACACAAAAGCCAGATTCCCGAAAACAGTTTTATAGAAAGCGGTCGAACTCTCGAAAACTGTTCAAAGTTAATTTGTAAACTCGTACATGACATAGACCTAACGTGGCTTTGATGTATCTCGATATACTGCTTATTCACCTGTTTATTTATAATTTTAGTCTAAAATTGATTTCGGGGATCCGGCCGAAATTCGTTTCGGGGATTCGGGCCGGACCCGGTATTTAGGCACATTTTTGTTGTTTACAGCTGTTAAAGACTTGTTTTCATATTTTATGAATAGCTTTGGTTACATTTCAACTCATGACTCTCAGATTGACTTAGGGGACTGTTGTTCTTCAACCACATGACTTATATGTATGACAGTCTTACTAATAGCCATATGTATCTTGATGACTGTTAATATTTTTGTCATTAGGTCTGTGCTTTAATTATAACAATAAATGGCCTTGAACACACTAAGTGGGTCTTGACACAATTGTACTACTTCTGGTACAGATTTGCTCTGTCATGATTTTTTTGTCGAGTTACCTTGGCTATGGTAACTGTATTGTTGTCAGTCATGACATCTTTTTTGGCATTTATTTCCATCACAGAGTGCAATTTGTTGGGAGAAAATAGGACAACCTTTCCCCCATTATTTTAGACTACACCTTTCCCGGTTCAGACTTCCATCTCTCTGGATTAGACTGTTGCTCAATTGGTATGCCTTATGTACAGTCATTTTGTCTATAGATGTCTTTTCGTCTTCCACTTCTGCTACCTCCACAAATTGCATTTGTTAAAAAATTTGCTTGGAACGCTATCTTGGTTTTGAGAGTTTTCATATGTGATATGCCATAGTTTCTTGTCTTTGTATATGGGTGGAGCTATGGAAAATATGGTATGGTTAGGAGTTTGTTATGGATGTAACCGCTGTGACCTAGAATTGACTGGATGACAGCTCGTGATGTGTGTAATACATTACTAAAGCCGTGCTATCTAGGTGTTCAGGTGAAATTAGTGACTTCTACGCAAATAAATGTTGTGATCCTGATGGAGGGCTTTTCACTTTAGCAGCGCAGCTGACAGCATAGGGGTGGTTTTGCTGGTGAAACTTTTACCCTTTTGGGATTTACGAATTTAGTCATATTTAAGCTACAAAACAGGGGTCTTAAACTCAAGTGCACCCCCAAGGGCCAAACAAGGGCTCAAACTTCGGTTTGAGGATCAGAACATAGAGGTAAAAACATGACAATTGTAGATTATATACTGAAACTGAGGAAGAAACTTGAGCTACTTACAGAAATTAATCTTGTAATTATTTCACATCTGAAATTCTGATATCTTCATTTTACCTTTTGTTGATAAAGTTTAGAACATTATAAATGTTCACTTCTGCCACTAATCTGGCAGCTTTTAACCTGGACCAATGTTATGCTCGGTCTAGTATCATGAGGCCAGTCTGAGTAAATATTGCTTATTAATGCTCATCAGTCAGTCTATCCCTGTAGAACGATTTGTTAAACTATGATTGTTCAAACTATGATGAGTACTTTCAAACATTGCCATAATGCTAAATATAGCATTGGAAAGTTCAGGAACGTCCTTGTGTTTTATTATTGTGAAAGCATTGATCTCTACCAGAATGATGAGAAACCTTTTTTGAATAAGTCCACGCTTAGATAGATGCATTGCTTTGCTATGTACAAGGTCATGTAAAAGTGGAAGCATACACGTGACAAACCTAGGCTTGTAATGAACTTATATAACTAGTGCAAAATTCTATACGTTGAAGTTATTTTAATGCACAATATGGTGAAAGGATAATTTCTAGGTCATAACTGAAATCCGGATCGGTAAACTGATTTTGCTGTTTTTTGGACTATCTGGAATTATCCGAAATGTCTAACCCGCCGATTAATAAAAGTTGCTTTTTCGATCATTTCGCTATGAAATTTATAGCCCATTCGCATATAATTATAATCTAGGACTGTCACCAGGCCCCAGAATAGCCAGGCACCCGTTCGAAGGGTTGCATCTAGGCCTTGAGCATCTGGGCCTTTAAATCTGCTGCTGATGCCAAGCCATTAGCCAAAGATGACTAATTTGGAATTAGGCCTTAGGGCATAGATTGGTAATCAATTATAGAGCACTGCTAGCACTCTTTCTACTAGCCACATCCCATAATGAAGTTCGCTAAGTAAGTAAGTAAGTAAGTAAGTAATGAACACAAACCTGTTTTACAAACAGAAATAAATGATTTTATTAGAGACAGAACTAATGAAGTACTTAGTATGTCTACGATATGAATGGTTAATTCCTCGAAAATTATAATTATACAAACATTTAAAGAAACTGATCCATTATTAGTGAGTACTTTGTAATAAACATGGTTGTGTGTAGACCTTGTAGCACAAGAAGGGGTGTACCGCATAGCCCAAAACCACTGCAAGAGGGAAATTACACTTCCAAGTACCCAACACTCAAATTCAATTTATATAATATAAATTTTGAAGAAATAACCATTTCTTATGATATTTGTATTAAAGGTTCGTGGTCATTACTTACTTAATTAGCGAATTGCATTATGTCATGTGGCTGGTAGGTAGCAGTGCTCTATTGGAGCGAAGTCAGCGGCAACCATATTGTTTACATTCACAGGCGCCCGGTCTTCGCGATAACCCACAGATTAATTACTAATCGGAATCAGCAAATAATGGCCTGTACAGTATCTGGAATCGGCAGAAAAACCAAAATTGGTTATGCCCTAATAATTTCTCACTGAAATTGTGATTTACATAATGAAAATATCGAGATATTAATTAATTTCCTGTGAATTTTGGAAAATTTAAAATGATTTTCGAAATGTTGTGGGCCAAAAACATTGCATCATGGCCAAATTTAGCCTACTGGCAAACAGTTGGAGACCACTGCTCTATGACAAGATTTCAGCCTTATTAAAGTGTTGTAGGCTTTCATGTAAATGCAAATGTACAAAAGTTGAATGTACATGTATACATCGTAAATTTATCTTTTGTGTTGGTTTTTATATACAATTGTTTTTGCCCCAGATTCAGATTTAGTGACCTTAAACGTGTATTTGCTGCATTAAAACAATTACATTACTGTGTGTGATGTGTTTCATTGTAGTTTTTGATGATTACATTGGTCAAGACCAGATGTCGGCTACTGGGACAGGTGAGCCGCAGAATGACCTGGCAGATGGTCTGGTTTACCTGAACCCTGTCAAGAGTGAAAGTGACCATCAATTTCAGCCAGAGAGGAATCTGGAGGTGGATATGATGGATCTGATTGCTCTTGCCACTGGCCGTGGCATCGGAGCAAATTCGTCTTTGTCAGCTGTGACCAACTGTGTCCAAAGTCCGGTCATAAATGAAGCTTATCAGGCTGTTACCGTAAATGGCAGTTTTAATGCACCCTTTTTCAACACCATCGTTTCAAGCCCTTCGGTCACGAGCAGCTGTGTCACCGTGCCATCGATGCAGGCGCAGTCAAAGCAGCAGCAGCTGATAAAGCAGCTGCTGGAGATGCAGACGGATGCGTCATCAGCACAGGTTATTGCTCAGCTGTTGAATCAGATGCAAGCCGATGGCCAAGTCCAACCCCAGCAGCACCAACAGGTTGTTTTTCCGCTTCCCCAGCAGCAGCAACAGCCACAGCAGCAGACAGCACCACAACCCAAGCTGACCATGACGCTTGAAACGGCGCTACAGCTGATGGCGCAGGCAGGAGTTCAGCAACCGGTGAAGCGACAGTTCCAGCTGCACACCGACCTAGCAACGCACGTTGTCGCGCCTCAGATAACGCAGCAGCAGGTCTCCATTCAGCAGCCTCAGTTTATCCAAGCAGCAACAGCAGCACCGTTGCAGTTCACTATGTCTAAAGGTACAGCGTTAGAGCAGAAGCCGATCTTGCAGAACAATGTGCAACAGTCGCAGACCATCGGTACACAACGAGTAATAGTTCAGCAAGTCCAGCCTCAGCATCAACAGTCACCGGTGACTGCTGCTACTGTTGCTCTGCCTCAGTCACTGATCATCAACACGCAGCCGCGCGTGCAGCCTCCGCAGCAACCACAACAGCCATCTCAAATTACCTTGCAGCAGCTTCAACAGGTATGACTCTGGATGTGTGTATGGCTAATACAGTTTCTGTTTTGTCGTGACATGTTGCATGCCTTAGTGTTGGAAGATATCCACCATACTAAAAGTGACTGAGAAACCAGTGCAGCACATCGTTAAAGTGTAAGGTTGATAGGTACATTTTGATGTTCAATTACACCTCAAGGTAATATTAGTCAGTTAGTTTTTAGAATTAGTTACACCTCAAGAAATTCATTCTTGAATAATGGCTTTGCACGATGACAGAGGTGACCCCAATGACAGAGCAATATAAAATCCATTAGTGAAAGGAAGGTCACATTACATTTTCATTTGGCATATGTGTATGTGTGCTTTTGTCTAAGATACTGCAGATGGTTAATATAATTTTACTTTCATTTTCACTGAAAATTTCATTGGTTTGTTAAAGGTGCTTGTAAATAGTCAAATACATACATGTACATATATATATATATTATATGCACATGTACAAACATGCATACAAATTCATGCATACATATTCATACATACATAATATACATGTATGTGTGTGTGCGCATATGTATTCATTGCTTATTCAAAGATTCATTTATTTGGTACTGTTTACGACAGCATTGTATTCTTTAGTGTTTGACTGAGAAAGTTGTGCATGTAGATCACATGACTGGGATTTGATTCCCTAACTTTAAGGTTCTGACTATTACAAATTCCTGTTTTGATTCTACTGCATATAAAGGACATTCTCTTGTTTATCCTAACAGCTTTTAAATACACAATTTGTGAACGACTCCTCGAATAATGCCAGCATCATTATCACCACTGCACCAAATACAACAGTGGCAGCAACACAGAACAGCACTGTGCCTGTACAGAACATTGCGATAAACAGCACTAGCAGTCCGGTCAATACTCTGGTGACTGGCTATCCCATGCAAGTCGGAGACAATGAAAAGATACCAATCAGCCGAATCACGCCTTCACCAAAGATTGTCCATGGTCGTGGCGAGAAAAGAACGGCCCACAATGCAATTGAAAAACGTTATAGGCTGAGCATCAACGATAAAATAATGGAGATGAAAGACCTGATATCAGGAAAGGATTCAAAGGTACGTAAAAACTAGTTTTGGAAACTCTGTGAACAGTACTTAGAAGAAGAAGAACAGTTGCTTAAGCTAGCCTGACAGGCAGCCATGGGTATGAAGTGTTAGTGACTTCACATTCTGAGTCTCAGCATATGAGGGCAAGTGAGCAATCCTCTCCCTTGCCATCTATCTTCCACCGACAGTGTACAATCAGTGTCCTCATTATAGCTGAGTTGGGTAGGTGGGGCAGATTTTGAAACCAAATTTCTGCCCTGGCTGGGACTTGAATCCCAACCTCTCAGTTGACAGGCACACACAGTACTTTATCAGGTAAAATTGAGTTGTAGCTGGTGCAGTTGTGAGGCTTGAACTTGATTGGATCTTTTATATCTGATGATCAATGATCAATACAAACTTATACTCATGCAACTCCAGATAGTTTGAATTATTTTGATTATGGTGACCTTAGTTTTTTGTGTTTTATCTATCTCTGCATGAAAGCTTATAATGTCTTGCCTTTTGTTTTCATGTGTATGTGTCTATAGCAGGTGAAAGAACCACCTTTGCATACTGGTCCAGGGTCAAGTTCCTGACCCGCATATTGGTACATGCAAAGATACCACGAGCAGTTTTGCATCCATGGTCACTGTCAGTTTAAAGTTGTTCTATTACATTGTTTCGCTTAGTTTTGCCATGGTTGTTTAATTGGTATCTGAATGGCTTTTGCAGCTAAACAAATCGGCAGTATTGCGCAAAGCAATTGAATATATCAAGTATCTGCAGAATACCAACAGTCGCCTGAAGCAGGAAAACTTATCCCTCAAGTTGTCTGGAAGTGGACAGAAAGGTACTTGATTTGTCTTAGTCGACTGACTTTTGAAGTATGGTCCTGATTATGGCTTGGTATTGATGCAATATCAGTTAATACCTTGGCTAGTGCATTGGGCACTGGCTCTATGGAAATTGCTAGTGTTATGTAATATTTTATTTTATTTTTATTTATTCCGGATATTTCTATAGCGCCTCTCGAAGTCAACTACTACTCAGAGGCGCTCCCGACTACAGCATTTGATACTGTGCCGGAATTTTCACGCCGAAGCGCCACGAGCAATTGCGAGTGAAGGACTTGCCCAAGGTCCGTACGCAGCGGCTAGAGTAGGATTCGAACCTGCAACCCTCTGATCACAAGGCGCCGAACTTACCACTGAGCCACCACGCCCCACGTGGTATGTAGTGTAATGTATGTGGTATGTAGTGTAATGTAATCACCTCTTCATGAGAAACTCACCAGAGGCGCTGTCGACCTAACGATGGAAAACCAGGATCAAACAAAATGGTTTTCAAGCGCTTACGGAATAGAGGTGAAGAAAGACCAATTTAAGCTGTTACTCTGTTATTTTGTCAGTTGTGAGTAAATTAGAATATGTTGAGTTACAAGTTGTTCATGTTTTGATTTTTAATGTCAAGTTTTATTTAACTCATTCCTGCCCAATGCCCAATTGGGTCGCTAGCGACCCGAAACGATAGGCATTGAAACACACCGGAAAATAATTATAATTTAGTGACATGCCTAAAAAGAGTTTCCGTGCTGCTTCCGGTTTATTTCTGAATATTTAGGCGTGATTTTGATACACGTTTTCAGGAACGAAACTTCATTTATATAGCTGCTTTACAATGCCAAGTGCTAAACAGTCACCGATGCACAGATGAATATCATGTTTCTCACAATTCACAGTCTTATATAGTATCTTAGGTATAACAAAGTATACGTTTTCTGAATGAGCAGAATGTTGGCTATAAAATGTACATCTTTTCAGGAACAAAACTTGATTTATATAGCGGCCTTAAAATGCCAAATTATAAAACAATCACCGATGCACAGATAAACATTGCATTTCACACACCAATTTACAGTCTTGGTGTCCTTATATCTGCCAGTCTGTAGGCTTTTTTGCTTGGCACTGACTTTGCACCTTTGCCTGACATGCGAGTTAAATGGAAATGCTTTCCAATGAGCCTGGGAATGAGCGACGGCCGTCTACCATCTCGGTCTGGGACAACAGAGTCATATTCATCTGTGCATCGGTGACTGTTGTGTACTTGGCGTTGTAAGGCAGCTACATAAATGAAGTTTTGTTCCTGAAAAGATGTACATTTTATAGCCAACATTCTGCTCATTCAGAAAATGTATACTTTGTTATACCTAAGACACTATATAAGACTGTGAATTGTGAGAAACATGATATTTATCTGTGCATCGGTGACTGTTTAGCACTTGGCATTGTAAGGCAGCTCCATAAATGAAGTTTTGTTCCTGAAAAGATGTACATTTTAAAGCCAGCAGTCTGCTGAATCAGAAAATATATACTTTGTTATACTTAACTATGCATTGTTGCACTATTATCGTTTTACCATCTGTACTGGCAATTTACTAATTTTCAGGAAAAACAATTCGGGCGGGAATGAGTTAAATCACTCTTTTTGTTTCCTTGTTGTACAGACATTCAAGCAATGATCTCGGCCATTCAGGATAGCAAACAGCCAGATATGCTTCCTGATTACCCGACACCACCTAGTTCAGGCAGCGACACTCTTTCCTCTGCAGCTAGTAATGATGGTTCCAACCCGGGCAGTCCTGTCGGTCTGGATGACAGTATCACAAATGGTTTGTTTCAGCGGTTGTTCCTTAGTTGCTCAACTTTAGTTGTGGAATTAAATGTGTATTAAAAGGGTGATTACATTATATTTTTCCTCCAAGTGCATCTTGTAGTTATATTTGATTTTGTATGTGGTAGAGTGTATTCTAAGTATTTCAAGAGCTAGATGCAGTAACTGGTACAACTTCACCATGTATTGTATTGTGGTGTGTATGTAGGTTCAAGTGTTTGTGAAGAAGCCGATGTTTGGAACCATGAGCATGTTTATAGAGCTCGTGTGTCTCCTTGTGTGATGTCTTTCAGTTGATGGTTTCAATACATAAGTGAAATAAAATGAAGAGATAACAGTTTGTAAGATAAATTGGGGCCAGTTTCTCATATGCAAATGTTGTGTTTTCTCTTTTAAATTGGCCTTTGAGATGATTTTGTTATGTATTTATGTATGTTTGTGTGTACTAGGGGTTTTGTAGAGCATGAAAAATAATTGATATCATTCGAAAGTGTCTTTGCATTGCACTGACCTTAATTATATTGATGTTTATTGCAGATGCGGATAGTATGATGGACATATCTGGGGGCTTCACAGGAATGTTGGACCGGTCAAGGGTGATACTGTGTGTTTTCATGTTAACGCTTCTCATTGTCAATCCGTTCAACATTCTCATCAGTGACATGGCTGCAAAGCGCAGTCAGAATGAATTTGGCCATTCCAATATCCACGGGCGAGCGCTTCAGGGAGTTGAAGGTTATAACTTTGTTCAGAAACTCTTCTTTGTGTACTGAATTTTTTCATACAATGCAGTATCCATCTATGATACATAAAGAATTTAATATCTGCAGAGAAATTTTACAATTTTATCAGTGATAAATTTACATTCTAAGAATGCAACCTCTTTATCTGATTAAATTAAATTAGGTTTTTGTATCAAATGAGGTTGTTTAAATAACACAGAAAGTTAGCCATGTGTATTACTTTTTATTTTTGCAACATACCAGCTTGTTTTAATATGGCTTGCTCATTAGTGGGTTATGTTGTTCAAATATAAAATGCAGAATTGCAGAGCCACTAAACTGACCATGGAAGTTTTTCTGTTATTACTATGGTTAATTTGACATCTTGGGTGTGGGAAAGTCTAGTGGTTAGCTGTCAGTCGAGAGGTCGGGGGTTCAAATCCTCGCCGGGACAGAAATTTGTGTCGAGATTTCTGCTTCATGTGTGCCCCCTAGCCAACTCAGCTATAGCGAGTACTGTGACCAGACACTGTTGAGGGTGAATACTGGCCACCCGCCCTTACATGCCATGGCTAAGAAAATGAAGGACTTCGCTAACACTTCATACCCATAGCTGCCCCAGGGCTAGCTAAAGGGACTGCTCTTATAATTTGAGACCTACATTCTTTCCAAACTTACCTTTTATGTGTCCAACTCTTAAAATCTTGACTTCGCAGTAACTAACCTAATTTTATCCAATATTTTAATCAGGCGATTCGAGTTGGATGGATTGGTTGCCAACGAACATCTTAATTTGGATACTAAACGGAATCATAGCAGTTGGAGTCATTGCAAGGCTGTTTATGTTTGGCGAACCAGTAACAAAGCCAATGTCCAAGTCATCGGTGTCTTACTGGCGTAGTCGACGACAAGCGGATGTGTACTTGGCAAGAGTAAGTTGGCTTTATTTTGTTCTTTTCATCATATGATAGACGTGCTTAAATATAGTGATGCTGTTATCACTCTTTAGAATAGAAGAAGCAGTTACATATTTAATGCAAATACTTTACAAACGCAAAATGACGGTTTATTTGTGATTTTGAATTTGTTTGAATTTAGTTTAGTTTATGTACTCCATATGCATTTATCGGTATGCAAACAAGCTACCAGATGTCTGCAAGAAAAAATATTTTGTGTGTTTTCTATGCTCTTGACTTGCTCAAGAGTAATGCGTTTGTCTGCTACGTTTCTACTTACTTGTGTTTCTAATTGGGAACAGAAGTTTAGTCCTTAAGCAAAGAAAGACATGTATGCTCTGTTACAGTTTTTCGTTTATGTGTTTTCAGGGCAGTTACAGCGAGGCCGAAGTTCAGCTGAAGGCCTGTTTGATATGTCTGGGTCGACCGTTGCCAACAAATAAGGTCGATTTGCTGGCCAACTTCTGTTGGAATGGTCTGCGACAGATGCTTCATCGTATTCATGTCGGACGTTGGCTCGAGGCTAAAGCAGGCGGCATATGGCACAACGTCTCCAATCATGACATCCAGATGTCTGCGCGAGATGCTGCCTATGTCTATCACAAGCTGCTGCAGCTGAATCTTATTGGTAAGTTTCTGAATTTCATTGTGTTTAGTTTGGATGAGGTGATTAGTTAAAATTTGTTACTTTTAAAGATATCTGATTCTCAGCGATTACTGTTCGAGCATTATTCACTTGAAATCATGTGAACTTCGTTGTACTAGAAACAGTTGACAGTAATCTGACTCTTGTTACTGCTGTGTTTTGACAGCTGTTTACGATTGACTAAACAAACACAATACAGTACAATGATATTCTTACTGAACTCGTAAGTTTGTTTATGTTGGCTAGGAGTGTGTTTGTGAGGAACTCACAAGGTGCTATGAAAATGTGCGATTACATTGCAATACGCAGTGTTTGATGTGACAATGCTTTTGTCACATTATTCATAAGATGTGCAAAAGTGTGTGTGCAAACTGATATTTGGGTTGAGAGTGGTGATTAAATGTAATATGAGTAAGGTGTGATGTTGATTTCCGGTACTCTTGATTTGTAGATCAAACCAACCTGGGAAAAATGGACAGAGCAAATATGGCTTTATATGCAGTTAACTTGGGTGAGGCTGCAGGTGAACTATTACCAAAGGATGTTCTAGCGGAAATCTATGTCCTCTCTGCTATGGTCTACAAGACAATGTCACCAACTAAACCAGAACTGTTGATGGTAAATTACTTTTTTCAGACCCAGTTGATAATGCATGTGCTCTTACCGTGGGTAATATTATTTTTAATGAAATTGCATCAACTTTGTACTGAACACATAACAGTTGATGAGCCTTGTGGAAAACTTTGCCTATAAATATGCTGAGGAAATTTTCTGAGTTTGGTTATGAATGCTTCTTGTAGACTGCTTATTACATTGGGTAGACATGGTTAGTTGCCAGTAGTTGGAATGAAATTGAATAAATAGTAACTAAATACATGCCTGATCCAGATTAATTTGTTTTCTAAGTCATCTTGCACTTCAAAAGCTACAGAATGAATGAAAACAGTTAAATTTATGAAGAATGGTATTCAGAATGAAGACTGCTATTAATAACAAAGACTTACAGAGCTATTTATGAACTTAGAATGTGACAGTTCCTGTTTTAAACAGGTATAACAGACTTTTACTGTCACACAGACAACACTGTCCGAAAGTCAGTGACTTAGTTTTCGTGTATGTATGTGGACACTTGTCAAAGTGCCTTTCAAGCACAATTTAAGCATTGTTTATGCCAAACTATTTGATTAACAACACATCATTGATCACTGCATCGGGCTACTGACTTTCAGATAGAGTTGTCTGTGCGACAGTTTGCCATGATGTACAAATGAATAACAGTAGTTGTAATGTTATTTGCAGCAATATATGGTCAGACAGGTGTTTCGAAGGTGTCCACTGCCATCGCATTTGTCCTGGCTGGAACATCCGCTCGGTCTGAAGTACTTCATGGATTACCAAAGTAATGCTTGTCAGTCGGAGTCCATCTATAGTCAACCAAGTGCTAAAGGTATTTTATTTATTTTAAATACTTCAAGGTATTGGTAATTGTATATTTGTAAATATTGTCAATACATAACTATACACAAAGGAGGAATCAGAAGGAGGACTAAATACTGTAACGATTAGTATAATGTGAAAATTTGACTAATCGTACTGTCTGTCTCTGGGTTTTATCAGTTTCTTCATATGATTGTATGCGTTGTTATTGCTTTGCTTTGTCTTGATACATGTCAAGTAAGTGTATTTAAGTAGCTTTTATCACAGAAGCGCACTGATGTTTCCTGCCACTTTACAAAAGCTTGTCTGCTCCAGCAAGGAGCAGGTAGCATATCTGCTGGTTCAAGTATGTATTGTGTCAAAAACCATTCGGTTGTATGAAGATTGTAAAGACATGTGCAAATGCTGTTTAATGTTGATTAAGTGGAAATTTTTCTGCTTATCGTGACTTGTGAGCTTCTATGGTCATCTTCATTACTGGTAGTTTCTCAATTCTCTAAGAGTGATTTGAAGTTAGTAGTGAAGGTGGTCAATTGTTTGATGCTCACCTGGTGCGGGGTTGAGCCTCCGTGCAGGCAGTATATGGTGTAGGGACCTTAGGCAAGCCGTTAAGCAACTGTTCTGCAGAGCCATTGATTAATACTTTATTATGACATCGTGGTGCTGTGTAAATACAATGATGATGTTAATGTTACACCGGTTTCATGGGAAATTAATAATGTTTTAAATTGCTTTTGCAGGTGATCCACTGGCATTGTTGTCGCATGGTTTCTGTGAATGTCTCATCGAGAAAGCCATCTGGTGTCTTGTTACTCCAGGGCACAGCATCAACGAGGAATCATCGTAAGCATTACCTCTGACGTAATCTTTCGATTGATGGCATTATTTACAGGTTTAACTGGGGTAGGTTTAATAACTGTAACCCATGAAGTGTTGTAGTAAAAATGACTTAGATGTAACAAATATTGTGAAACTAGAAGGAAGTGAATTTGGTGATTTTGTGGTGGCAGTGTTGTGCATTTTATCGTAGTATCGTTAAAATAAAAATTGAGGTTGGTAGGTAGTAACATGAAAGAGTGACAACTATAACATTGTTGTGGATTACATGTTGGTCTACATCTCTATGAATAGTGATTAAGATTGATACTATGAATATTAATTAAGATTGATACTACTGATGAGCAGAGGTTTGTAAGTTGTCTGGTGAATTGGAAGTAGCAATAATGACCGATTGTTTGTGTATCAGGAATTCTCTTCAGAAATCGATTGTCATCTACATCGATTTAATTAAACAGTGCAGTTTCAAGTCGTGTGATGGTTCGGCAAAGTTAGGTTCGTATCATATGGTATTCTGTGCATTTCTGCGGCCAAGATGGCTAATGTTTCGCTCATCATGTTATTTTATTGATAACAAAGGTCAAAGGTAAATTTGCTTGATGGTTTTTTACATTTGGATACTCTAGATGACAATGCTTTGGATGGGCATTGGCTGTATGCGTGAATGTGAGCCAGCCAGTGATGGCTCTAGTTATCTCAGTATCATTTGTGTGCTGATGAATCTCGTGTTCTTGATGTCTTTAACGTCATTTTGTGTGGCATACAGAGCTATTCTGATTAGGTCCGGTTGAACAGTCACTATATAACTTTGACAATTTGGTTTGTTTGCTGGTACTGTTTACTGGTGGCTGTAGATTAAGACCTCGTCGGCTGTACTTGTAGCATTTATGATGTTTTACCGACTTTTAGAGCAATATGTGGTTATATAATGTCTAATGCGCCTTTATTCTGTTTAATCCTGCAGAATGCATTGACGAAGCTTCCAAGTGGTGGTCTGGCTTACTGTCGGTTGCATACTACTGGCTGACTGGTGATGACGAGATGGCTCAGAAGTCTTACCCTGTTGTGGATTTGCTACCAAAATGCCTGCACAGTGCTCAGTAAGGCATAATATTTGTGGCATTTTGTAAGTTTCTGTCTGTCATATTTCAAGAAAAACCTACCTACCTGGTCTGTGAGTAAATTTGCTGGAATCTGTTAGTTTGCCTTAATTCTGGAACACTGCCATGCATGAATGTCATCAATCCAGTGTATACATATTCTTTACATTTTAATTTTGGGTAAAATCATTCTGAATAAGCACTTTGTTCTTGACAAGGGATTCCAAATTCTATGTGTTGTAGTTAGGGCTGTACCGATGCCTCTACCCCATTCGTAATCGGGCCAATTACTAGAGCAATCGGCATAATTTGCTTCGGCAAAATATAATTGGCGCCGATGCAAATATCTTTACACGTTTTTTGCACAATAATCGTTACAAAAAGAAAAATGAGCACAAATGTCTGTGTTTTGTTTCTTATTATTGATTTATGTTTAGCATTGCACTACTTACTAGGCACCATAAAAACCAAGATACACAGGACTGGAAACTCCGTAATAACCCTTATACAACGTCGTGTGCCTGGTTTTTTGGGCGATTACAAAATAATTGGATTCATATGCGGTATCGGCATTTCAGTAATCGGCTATACGCGGTATCGGCATAATTGGCAAAAAGGGCTATCGGTACACCTCTAGTTGTAGTCTATTTTTGTGATGATAAACACTGTAAAGTTTTCTCTTGTCTTTAAAAGCGATCCGCTGGCCAGGAGTTTATACATTGCGTACAAGGCAAAGAAGAACTTCTTAATGGACAAGACAAGCTGTTACAACATCATTCAACAGTGCAACAGGGCAAGCCAGCTGCTGCAGGACAGTCTCATGACAAATGATGGCGCATCTTCAGTCAGCAACCTCAACAAGGTACAGTAGTACATGGAACACATTTTAGTTTATCATCCGACATCAGTTTTTAGGTTTAGAAAAGTTTCTTGTCTTTGGACTGCTGCGATAGTGTTTCCATTTCAGCCAAATTGTCTTGTGACCTCAGGACCGTGTTTGTGAGGCATTACTGTAAAGATGTGTAAAAAATTGTTTACTTGCTTTGTGCCTTCTCAACTGGAAATTTTTAGCTACCCCATGTGGCTCACTACACATGACTAAGATTCACATTTCTCTCTAACGTATTTCACCAGTTCCTTAGCCCGTGTATATTCCTTTAGCGCGAGTATATTCCTTTAGCATGATACTTCATTACTGTATTTTAATTGCGTTAAAATTTTAACACGTTAATCACATCAGCGCATTAAATGCCCGCACTCTGATATTATGTAATAGTTACATCTGTAGTTTGGTTTGTTCTCAGATGGTCGAGCTGTTGGTGTGTGATTGGCTGCTGAGTACACGTACTGACATCTGGCAGCGGGAGTATCAGAACAGCCATGAGGAGGAGGAGGAAGAGGATGAAGTAACATCGACCACTGTAATTTCTGCGGCAGATCTGAAGTCATTTCAGATGGATCTTTCCAGCCTTAGGAAGTTGGCTTACGGCATGAAACTCGCCATGCCAAGGGTTTGTGAAAAATTTTACGCTTTTTGATATTATTTCTTGCACTTAACGATGATCCAGTGTTATGTAATTGTCCCCACAGGTGCCAGCTGTTTAAAACGTTGCTGTCTAACTTAATGACTTCTATAGTGCCGTAATGCATGATGGTTGCTCTAAGTGAAGCCGTAATTAACCAGAGATGATCGTGATGGTTTTGTCACAAGCGAGCAAGTGGCTTGTACAGGCTACAGGTTTTCTGTGTCTACAGATTGCATTGGTCTCATGTTCAGGCTCTTTTTGGGTATCGCATATGCAACCTGTTGGGCTGGATACGTACCAAAGTGTGTTTATAATCATGTGCTATTAGCTGTTTAACGTTGGCTGGGCTGTTCTTTGCAGATCCCACTGATTATTGATTCCTGTGTGTGTCGTTGTGTGTTTGGTTCTTTTCTTAGACTAAGCAGGACATGCAAGAGGGTAACCTAAGGCAACATTAATGATTTTTTACATATAGGTAAAAATGGCTTTCCCAGGTTCATTTCTGTGCATATTCGTGTATTAAAAATTGCTTGGTTACTATTTTGTGTTTTAAGAACTTACTTTGTTCTGTTTAAGGAATCCATGTATCGCGTTTTAGAATTTCATTACTGGCCTTCTTTATTGTTTCTTTGTGACTGTGTAATGTATTTGTTGGTTAAGGGGCCATCCACATATTACGTATGCACTTAGGGGGGGGAGGGGGGTCGGATTTTGGCGATTTTGCGTACGGGTGCGAACGGGGGGGGAGGGGGGGTAACAAAATGTGTACGTACCCAAAATAAATTTCTAATTATGACGTCCACATTAGCCTATTTATAACTCTGTATTATCCTATAGTCGTCCCATGGCATTTTATTACATTAGGCCTATATAAAAGCCATGTGCAGTTATTCTGTGGTGTGAACGACACCTATAATTTGTCTATATTGGCCCTTCAATAATCTGGCCTAAAGTGCAGACAGGCTGCCTGGAGACACTTTCTGCAGCTGGTCATCGGGGGGGGGGTGCGTCAAACGTACGTACTCAGGGGGGGTGGTGGAAGAAAGTACGCTTGCGAACAGGGGGGGGAGGGGGGTCCAATTTTCCCGGATTTTTGTGTACGTAATATATGGATGGCCCCTAATGAGGTGCTTCTTTGTAAGTTACCATATGTTTTGAATGATCAGGTGTTTCTTCATGAGGCAACTGTGAGATTGATGGCTGGAGCAAGCCCCGCAAGAACTCTGCAGCTGTTTGACCGTAATTTGCGGAAAAGACGCAGCGCTAAACCATCCCAGTCCGACCAACCAGGTGACTAATTTCTGCTAATCTGTTCAAATCAAATCAAAACACTTTATTGAACACCGTGATACAAGCAACACAAATTTAAACTTGATGGATAATGAATGAGTGAATAAACTTATTCCTCTAGTGCTTTGCCTTTGGACAAGTTCCCAGTATGCTTGTGCATATCTAAGCATTTCTAAAGCCCCTAACTGATGTATATATACCTCGGTGTACCTTAATCCGTAATTTGCGTTTGTTTAGAAACTCCTGAAAGTACTGAGGGCGAAGACTTTGCCGAGAGGGAGCATGCAACTGCCTTGCTGATGGCTTGTCGCCATCTACCACGCCATCTATCCACGGCCAGTCAGACAGCATCAATGTTGGACGAGGCCACACGCACTTTTGAAAAGCTCGGCGACCGCAAGGCTGTTCAGAAGTGCCGCAGCATAATGATGCAGTTCGTCAAGTGCGGGACTCTGACAGGCTCTTCGTCTGCAGCGCTGTGTTGACGGACGTTACGGTTGTGCATGTACCAAGAAAAACAGTGTTTCTATTTGTAAAATACATTTTCTAAGGACCCGAATTCAAGTGCAAACTGGTTCAAGATGTTTGTGTGTGCTTGTGCGTTAACTGGTTTGGTTTGTGCCGACCAACAATATTCCTGTGTGTTATTTATTTGCTGAATTTCGTCAATAAGCTAACGGGACCAATTTTCCCCTGTACGAGTATTCATTGTTCCTTTCGTCTTTTCTGAATCAATCTTTAATGATTTTTTATTTTCCAAATTGACCGCTTAGTTTTTGTCCAGAATGAAAATATGCTTATGTATGTTTGTCCTTTTGTCTCTGTCTTTTGTTCTTGTTCCTGAGTTGATAGTTGCAACAGTCCTGATAAATCTGAGAAGATGGGTTCCCACGCATATTGGCAAGAGAGATCATTTGCCCCTCCTGAAATTAACATCTCAGCAGTTTGGCCAACATCTGACCAGTGACAAAGGCATCAGGGTTTTTGTATTTATGCATGTAGCATAAATTTCCATGGATAAGTTACACACAGTAAGGCATTTGTGAATGTATTGTAGTGTATATGTTAGGATGTTGCATTGTAATGAAGGAAAACTGGAAAAGATACTGAAATGTTGCCTGTTGGAGACGTAGTCGGAAATGTTATTTTACTAGTTATGCTGGTAATTAGATTTCTTAGCAGATAGATTTACTGTTCTGTTTAGCTATCAAAGCAGCCACATGGTTAGGAAATTGGTGACTTGTAAATTTGTACAATGAACACCTTGCAACACGTCATCATAAAAACTGATCAGACCACATATCCAAAATTTAATTCCACTTGAGAACATGACCTCCTGATGTAACCTAATTGTAACCTGGTACTTGATGTTTTGAAGGTTGTTCAGTGTAACTGTTGCCAATTTATTGAATTAATAAACCTGATGTTTGTGGCATTGATTTACCTTGTGGTCTTAGTTATGACTATGTAGCAAGTTGTGCAAAGACTGGAATTTCTAGTTCCTGTGTAAAATGTTTCTGTTTGAATTACTTTAATGAAGATTGGACCTAACATAATATGACGGGTTTAAGTGGTTCAGAAGACATGTAACCTGTGTTATTACCCCTTGTTTTGAATAATAAATGCTAATTATTCCAGTGATACCTGAAGTTTTGCATGAGCTGAGTTGGTCATCAGTTGTCTCATCACGATTATCATTGCGTATGTGTTTATTTATGTATCTAGAATTTTATACAGCAAATTTTAGGATCCCGTCGAAAGCACTATGAACATGGCTGTCTTTAAGATTGACATCCATGGTGCAGTAGGCTGTTGGAAGCTGAGTGTTTTCAAATTTCAAGAAGTATTCCTTCAGTTTCATGAATTCATGAAGATTGCATCAGTTTGATCCATTGCCAGTAATGACGTGTTGCTCCAAAGCATTCTGCTGGAAATTGACCACATTTCCTGGTGTCATGACTTGTTTTCAGTGTTAAAAAGCAATTGATGTTGTTCACAGTCACACGAAAGATCTGTGTATTTAGGTTTGGGAGGCAAGTAAATTTTTCTTGAAGAAGAATGCTGTCTTGTGGAGAACATGATTAACCCTTTAACGTTGAGGGTGTACTAAAAGTAACTGGAAAACCAAAGTGTGAAACACAAGAGCTGTGTTAATATGCAAACTGGTTGCTGAATGTGAATTCTGACCTTGATACCTTTGTGGGGCTTTGGTATATAAGTTGGACCTGCGCATATCCATACTGGGTTCATATGAAGCGTGGTGTTTAGTTGTACAGGAAGGTGATGTGGTAGACCATGCATGTCGGCCATAACTCGATGAAATTCTGATAAAGTGAACAACTTTGATTTTCGTCATATTCTGTACTATAATTAAATTATTAGAAAGACACTACTTACAGTTTGTCACCTGATCCATCCACTTCCGTACGCTTCTTTGTGTATTTTGTAAACAACAGAATTGATTTAATCAATTAATAATTCGTAGGTTACAAATTCTAGTGTAGCATAAATTTGCCATGGGGTCCATGTAAGGACGTTCACAAACACCCCTTGTCCGCATTTGGCATAACCCTCTACCACCCCTTTGCAGGTGTACACACTCCAGCAGAGTTCTATAAGGCCTAGGTTGAGGTACCCTGTAGATTTGCAGGGCTAATTCTGTTACAGACTGGGTGCTATGACAATGATCCTTCCAACAAAGGGATCTAGCACTGCATACAAGCTGTCAGAAGTTGGTGTTAAGGCAAACTCTTTGCTGAATAACTATACCAAGCGATATCATCCAGCTGTTCTTCACAGGCAGCATCATCCAGTGCCTCTTTACAGGCGACGTCATCCAGCGCCTCTTTGCGGGCGACATCCTCCAGCACCTTTACAAAGGCAACATCTTCCAGCGCCTCTTCACAGGCGAAAATCTCCAGCACCTTTATAAAGGCAACATCTTCAAGCACCCTTAGAGAGGTGATATCATCCAGCACCTCTTCATAGGCGACATCTGCATTTCCAAAGGCGACACCATCAAGCACCCTTATAAGGGCGACATCATCCAGCATCTCTTTACAGGCGACATCATCCAGCGCCTCCACAGGCGGTATCATCCAGCGCCTCTTCACAGGCGACATTATCAAGCACCCTTAGAAAGGCGACATCATCCAGCGCCTCTTCACAGGCGACATCATCCAGCGCCTCTTCATAGGCGACATCATCCAGCGCCTCTTCACAGACATCATCCAGCGCCTCGTCACAGCCGACATAATCCAGCGCCTCTTCACAGGCGACACCATCCAGCGCCTCTTTACAGGCGACATTATATAGGGGTCATCCATATAGTACGTACGCAAAAAAATCGTATTTTCAGACCCCCCCTCCCCCCCGTTTGGCCGCGTACATTTTGTGGACCCCCCCCTGTGCGTACGTACAACTAAGCTCTACCCCCCCCCAAGAAAAAAATTAGCTAAATTAAGTCATCTATAAGATATTTAATTTACCGTAGGCGACGAATATTTGCGTTAAACATCATATTTGCTAGCTGAAATTTGTTAACTGTTATGAAGAAATAAAATACTATTTAATACGAGAGAACACGCTTCAGACAATAATAACCAAAAAGTTTATCGTTTCTGATCTGTCGAAAGTCCCTCCCTTTTCCGTTTCTCCTCCAAGCCAGTTTTTCCCGTCTCACGACCCCAGTCTGTTTCCCTCCACTCCCCCACCCTCCCCTCTTCCACGCTCCCTTGTGTCGCCCCAATAGGCCTGCCGAACCGGCTCCACACCCGGTAGGGTAGAATGCAGGTCGGAAGGCAGAGAGCCGCTCATCGTGCACCCGACTCGGCCGGTGTCTGATTTCCTCGGCTCTGTAGCGGTTGTGGCGACCGGGTGGATGGAGGTGGGGTCCTTTGAGGCATCTGCTGTGGGTTGCTTCTGTTATGGCGAAGACGGGAGACGAAGCCGTGACATTGATGTTTTCACAATAGTAAGTAAGTATCACACTAGGTGATAGAACTGGCAAATGAAAGTGTGTTTTGAGGGTATTACGACTTTAAATATTGTTGGAACATTGCTGAATACTATTAGGATAATATTACTTGGGAATCATCTGGAAAACATGTACTTAATTTGATTAATAAATCTGTGGGCTGAGATTGATTTATATGTTAATAGTGTTTATACTGCTACTTTGTAAGTAGGTGGCGCTGTAGTGTCTCATTCACAACACAGATTACCGGTAACTGCACATGGCTTTATATTATAATAATGAAAATTAATGTCATCATCCGATTATAGTACAGTACAGAGTTATTTATAAAGTTATAAATAGGCTAATATGGATGTCATAATGAGACTTTTTTTGCGTACGTACATTTAGTCGAGACCCCCCCTCCCCCCCCCATACGCACCCGTACGCAAAATCGCATAAATCGCGGACCCCCCCCCCTCCCCCCTCAGTGCGTACGTACTATGTGGATGGCCCCATAGCGCGTCTTCACAGGCGACATCATCAAGCATCCTTAGAAGGTCGACATCATCTAGCGCTTCTTCACAGGCGGCATCATCCAGCACCCTTAGAAGGGCGGCATCATCCAGCGCCTCTTCACACGCGACATCATCCAGCGCCTCTTCATAGGCGACATCATTTAGTGATTCTTCACAGGCGACATCATCAACCACCTTTAGAAGGGCAACATCATCAAGTGTCTCTTCAGAGGCGACATTATCCAGCGCATATTCAGTGGCGACGTCATCAAGTACCCGTAGAAGGGCGACATAATCCAGCGCCTCATACAGGCGACATCCAGCGCCTCTTCACTGGCGACATCATCAAGACCCCTTAGAATGGCGACATCATCCAGCACCTCTTCACAGGCGGCATCGTCCAGCGCCTCTTCATAGGCGACATCATCCAGCACCTCTTCACAGGCGACATTACCCAGCGCCTTTTCACAGACGACATCATCCAGCGCCTCTTCACAGCAGACATCATCAAGCACTCTTAGAAGGGCGACATCATCCAGCGCCTCCTCACAGGCGACATCATCCAGCGCCTCCTCACAGGCGTCATCATCCAGCGCCTCTTCACAGACGACATCATCCAACGCCTCTTCACCGGCTAAATCGTCAAGCACCCTTAGAAGGGCGTCATCGTCCAGCGCCTCTTCACCGGCGACATCATTAAGCACCCTTAGAATGACGACATCATTCAGCGCCTCTTCACAGGCAACATCGTCCAGCGCCCCTTTACAGGCGACATCATCCAGCGCCTTTTCACAGCAGCCATCATCCAGCGCCTCTTCTCAGTTGACATCATCCAGGGCCTCTCCACAGGAGACATCCAGCGCCTCTTCACAGGCGAAGTCATCCAGAGCCTCTTTACAGGCGACATCATCTAGCGCCTCTTCACAGGCGACATAATCCAGCGCCTCTTTACAGGCGACACCCTCCAGCACCCTTATAAGGGCGACATCATCCAGCGCCTCTTCATAGACGTCATCATCCAGCGCCTCTTCAAAGGCGACATCATGAAGCACCCTTATAAGGGCGACATCATCCAGCGCCTCTTCACAAGCGACATCATCCAACTCTTCTTCACAGGGGACATCAAGAAGCACCCTTATAATGGCGACATCATCCAGCGCATCTTCACAGGCGACATCATCCAGCGCCTTTCCGTAGGCGGCACCCTTCAGCACTTTTATAAAGGCGACATCATCCAGCACCCTTTTAAGGACGCCATCATACAGCGCCTCTCCACTGGAGAAATCATCCAGCACCTCTTCACAGGCGACACCATCCAGCGCCTCTTCACAGGCGACCTCATCCAACGCCTCTTCACAGGCGACATCATCCAGCGCCTCTTCACAGGCGACATCATCCAGCGCCTCCTCACAGGAGACATAATCCAGTGCCTCTTCACAGGCGACACCATCCAGCGCCTCTTTACAGGCGGCATACTCCAGCGCCTCTTTACAGCCGACACTCCAGCACCTTTCCAAAGGCGACATTTTCCAGCACCCTTATAAGAGCGACATCATCCAGCGCCTATCCACAGGTGAAACCCACCAGTACCTTTATAAAGTCGACATCATTTCCCAGAGCTGTAGGGGCAGAAATCAAAGCCACCGGGAAACCAGCATATGGCATACACATCAACAGGGTGCCATTGTTGAATGGATCAAAGCAACATACCTGTGCCATGCGGGTGAAATGTAATACTAAGGCACAAATTATTTATTCATTCTGTATTTATTAATTATTATTACAATTTTTCATGCATGCAGTCACACAGAATTACGAACCTGATGTGTGGTTAGTCAATCGCCAAGGTGAAGAACAATGAGACCTCCAAATGTTCAAAAGCCAATTAGAAGAGCGAGCTCTGAGGCACTTCATTCATTCATTCATTTATCCATTCATTCATTCTATCAATTAGGTCTACTCCTGAAAACTCATTTGAACTGGTCTGAAAAATTTCATCTTGACTACTTTGCAAGACTTACTGTTCGTGAACCACCTATAACCGACGATCATACACCGAATAAATACAACTACTGAATTTATTTTTCGTATATTAATCTATCAATTAACAGATAATACTAACTTTTTAAGGCCTAATTGACGGGTTAAACAAGCACACAAATCGAATCACTTACATTAACAAAAACATCAACATTTGCAAAATTCGTCTTCGTAACTCGTTCTTCCACTTCAAACATCTTCAGAACAAAAGAAAATACGTCATTTTGCGATGACGTCATATTTTGGATTGGACGTGACATCAAGACAATCGCAATCTGAGACACATTAGTGGATCTTTGATATGCTGGGATCGCGAGACCTTCATAAACACCTTTTTTATTAGAATTGATTAAGGAATTTATAGGAAAAGGCCAATGGGATTTCCTGTGGTAGGCCATATATGTTTCCTTGGAGAATTTCGTGTAGGGCCTACAAGACTATGTATTGTACGAATCCCCAAAAACGTTTTGGTCGAGGAACTTAATTCTACTGGCCTCAAATGCCGTGACATCCATTAAAACTGCAGGCAGCAATGACGAAGAATTTCACCCAATAAACTGATTGAAATTTATCAATAGGGCTGTGGCTAGGGTCTATATTAGGCTATACGATTTATATTGAAAAAAGGTGCAGGACTACATCGGTTTAGGCCTACTGCATGCTCTACGTAGCCTACTTACGCGAGAACATTTCTCTAATAAACGTTCATAGAAACTCCTATTCTAGAATTATACGCACGTCGTGAATTTGAAGACATTTTTTATTTTGATCTACACTACAGTGTCAGTAGGGACTGTAGGGGGCCTACTCGAAGCTAATGTCGGACTTCAAACAGCGCTGACCTTGATAACAAGCTGAATTCTCGTAAGGTATCCTTAAATATTTGGCATAGAATTTACAGAAGTTAGTAGACTGTTATAGTTGTTGTTGGTCCGTAATAATTGTTTTCAAGGTAGCAATTGTCTCAGATATTATTGGCGCTATAAAATACTCTGTAATTGTGATGCTCTTTACAGCCAAAGATTTTAAGAGTAACGTGTGGTATTAACATCTTTGGTATCAGCTGCGACCGTTCTAGCTTTGGCCAGAGCCGTATATTATATTATATTATATTATATTATATTATATTATATTATATTATATTATATTATATTATATTATATTATATTATATTATATTATATTATATTATATTATATTATATTGGTAATATATTATATTATATTATATTATATTATATTATATTATATTATATTATATTATATTATATTATATTATATTATATTATATTATATTATATTATATTATATTATATTATATTATATTATATTATATTATATTGGTAATAATTATACGGCTCTGGCTTTGGCCAAAATCTGTGGTGGCCAACAAAGATGTTAACATCGTGTTAACATCTTTGGTGCCCATTATATCCGCCTGCGTTTGTATGATAGAAGGTTGTCACCATAATTACTGTTTTAAAGGCATTGCACAGTTTAGAATGGGCGTAACATTTTAACATTACTAGTTTTCTAAATAATTTAAATGTGAGTATGACAAGTTGTTCGTTAAGCATTTTGTACAGTTATCGTTTCCTCACCCCGTATTATGCCTGTGTTTGCGTTCGGAATTTGATATCCGTTGCCAGACATTGTGCGTATTGTTACTAGACATTTTGCGAAATAAGTTACTTTATCGTGCTTCCCTAATCGTCCTTCGTTATCTTCGATTTTCTCTTGAAGTCGTGTCTTTTTAAATTTCACTTTTGACTAATTTCAGAAGAGTTATCTTCTTAAAACATGGCATATTGCATGCAAAAATAGCTGTGTTCAGTATTGAATGATTTTTCATTGAGCAGCTAACAGGTTGTTTGTCTGCAGAACTGAACTTTACTGTGATACACGTCACAACAGTTTTCACTTTCCTGTAAATTAAATGACCAAGTTTTGCCTGCTTACATAATTATGCAGCAAAATTTCTGGATTATGGAAATTGCTGTAATTCAGCCATTCTTGGGAATTCCGAAACTCCAATCCCCAAAACAGAATTTTGTCGGATCACGAAATCTATTTTCTTTATGACAAAGTTATATCCACAAATCTGCTATTCCAAACTAGTTTTCAGGATTCTAATGCTTGGCAGGAAATTTATTTTGGAAATGCGATCAATTTAGCATTTTCACCACTTTCAAGAATCAGGATTCGGGTAGACCTCGCCATTCTTCAACCTCAACTAAATCTGAAAGCATTAACTCTTCTAATGATTCCTTAGATTCAGAGCTTTATAACAAAATCACACCTCAATTTGTGCAGTGGTAAACCTGTACCTCATGCTGTTCTGTTCAATTGTTGCACTTCAGTTTTCACACTTTCCACCATTTGACTGGCTAAAACAGTTGGTATAATTTCTTGAATCATAGCAGAACAGTTGAGTTTATATTATTTATATAGAAAATCAGCAAACAGCACATACCTCTTCCATTAACCAACATTTTACTTCCAGTTTCCTTAGGGATAGACCTCATAACTTAAACCTGCCAGATAAGGACTCGCAAAACTTCATATCTCTTATGTTATTTGCCAACTGTTGCTAAACTATTACTCCCTTCCCTTCTGTTTTCTTTGTAAACCTACAGTGTTTTGCCTGTTCTTCTACTTAATAAACAAATATAAATATCTGTTGTGTTGAGACTGAATTTTGAACGTCTTGCATGCATGTCTACCTGCACTTTGCCTTCTTCTGTGTATATCTGCCTCATTATCTACCTCCTTGTACTGTAAGTGACTACAGTAGAACCTATTGGATTAATTTGTTAACATGTGACCTTGTGATATGTTCAGACCGATGAACATCTGAGGTTGATGTTCAGCTGAACATTGTGCCGTTCATATTCAATGTTTTCACCACGGAGAAACATCTAAAGCGTAATTACGGTGCTGCGAGTGCTTCCCGCGTTGCTGCAAATCGGCACACGAAAATGACAGACAAACCGCCCCCAAGACCAACGTCTGCGGGAGGAGGTGGAGGGGAGAAGTTACAACCAACCGGCCAAGTTCTTTCAGCCCTGTCATCGCTAGGCAACACGCAGCCAATTGCAATCAGAAGTTCCGTGTCGCTATCGTTCACGCTTTCTAGAGGACAGACGGACATCGTTTCAGACGTAGGAACGCAGCCGGACTGCCCGTCTGACCAGTTCACCTTCGAGGACAAGACTCTCTGGCAGGACACGTTTGCAACTCTTCACGAATTTTACCAGAGCAACACGTTCTGCGACATCGAAATACGTTGTGGAAGTCGCGTCCTCCACTGCCACCGGGTTATTCTCGCCTGCGTCAGCCGGTATTTTCGCTCCATGTTCCTGTCGAACATGAGCGAATGCACGAACAATGTGGTCACGATCAACGACATCGACGAAGTTGCCTTTAACGACCTCATAAATTTTGCTTACACGGCAAAAATCACCTTGACGACGGAAAACGTTCAGACGCTGCTGTTTGCCTGCTCAATACTCCAGGTGGATTCGGTTGCTCGTGCCTGCTGCGTGTTCATGACGTCGCATCTACATGCGAGCAACTGCATTGGGATTAGGAATTTTGCGGAGCAGCACGGACAGGTCGACCTCGTGGCAAAGGCCGAGGAGTTCATTGTGGACAACTTTGCCGATGTTCAGAACAGCGAAGAGTGGAGCCAGATCACTCCATCCTGCCTTCTCCACATTGTCAGCTCGCCAAATTTGAATGTCCGATCGGAGAAGGAGGTCTACGAGGCGATTATGAAATGGATCAAATCAGACCTTGAAGAAAATAAGGCCTTCCTCCCATCGCTTATGTCCAAGATTCAGCTGCCGCATCTTCCAGCTACCTACCTGACGAGTACAGTTTGCCAGGATGAAATCGTGAAACAAGACCTGGAATGCAGGGATTACCTGGATGAAGCAAAACTCTACCAGTTATCATTGGCTCAAGTCATTCCGGACATTATGCCTTCGGAAAGAATGAAACCGCGCAAAAGTTACGCTGGTTAGTACCACAAAAATTCTGTTCAACCTATCTTACTTCACTCTTGTTCAGGTCAGTTAAATGGTTAGGCATGCAGCACATACCAGTTTCTTAAAGGTAACTCTAAAAGCTTCTTGATACATTTATCTATATTAGGTAACCCTATTTGTGGAGGGGGGATTGAGTAATGGTAACACTCATGGCCAGGAGAGCATTAGGTTAGCGGATCGATTCCCGTAACCCCCCCCCTAGGGCGGTGCCTTGCATGGCTGCCAAACCGCATGTTTAATTAAGATCTTGATTGTGCTTTCATGTTTCAATGTAATCTTACTGCGTCTGTCAGTTTGAAATAATAAAGAAAATATTATTAAATATTATTATTATTTAAGCAGGACGCTGGGTCTGCCTGTTAAATCCCAGTTAATCGTACACAACCTGTAAAATTGTATGTAAAGATCCTGTATGTTAAATTTCTGGGATCAATAAAAAATGATTGATTGATTGACTGATTGCGTTTACTACACATTGAACCTTTAATCATCAATCAACCATGTGTACAAACCAATTGACCACCTGCTGTGCTACAAGCATTCAAATAAATTCGTTATGGGAAATGTCTGTATTGCCGTTGTTTATTCTTCTATTCACTTTTTGGTCCATTTAAATATGTGCACTAATTTTTTGTCAAAGCATATAGCGTCTCGTTTTGTTTAAGGATTTAAGGATGCAGTTAACTTATTGCGCAGTGAATTTGCAATACTGATTACGTGGAAAGTCATTTGGCTGGGAAGCTGATATTACTAATGATTCTGTTGCACTTTTATGGAAATTTGAAACTGTTGGGGTCTTGTTTTACTTTCACCAATTACTCAGCATCATTTGACTAGAGAACATTTTGTATAAACAAGAATTCTTCAGACAGATCCTGTTTGCTCATGTTTACATACAATGTCATACATGTTGTTTTGTTAGCAGGCAGCTTGGCTCAGTATAGGTGTAAATGGCACATTAGAAATTCCAAGTTGACCATTTTATTCCTCAAGCGGACAATTTCACACATAGAGAATTTATCGTAAGAATGTTATATGCAGTGTGAGAATTGTAGAAAAAAGACTGGGGGGTTTGACTTTGATCCATGTGGCGTTGAATATTTTATCCGTATTTTGCAAACGGATGTCAACAAAATTTGAAAGCAGCAGATTTCAACGCTAGCAGTTTTGAAAGCCAAACACGAATCAAAATCAATTCCTTTGTTGAGAATATTCAAAAATGCATGCATGATACACCATGGAAATTTTTTCTCTGTGTCAGAGGCTCTGAGTCAAATAATGCTAAATCACACTTGTGCAACTGAGGGGTTGGAAACGACCCCTAGGGTGTGCAATGAAGACTAAGACTTAACAGTGGGGGTCCTAAGAAAGACTGGGGGGGTTGAACCTCGCAACCCCTTGACAATTCTCAGGCTCCCCTGGAATGTCGTCACTTCTCAACAAGGTCATCCAATTTCTCTGCTCATATCTAAACCTAGAAATGTTCTTGATGAATGAGCTTTTTTCGGTTGCTGGGGATACATTTTTGGGAATTACCCTCTGCATCTGTCCATTCTGCTGCCACTTGTGTCATTTCATCCTCTGTAGACTTATTACGTATCTTTTCAAATTTTTTATCCACCAGGAGAACTGCTCTCATGATTGTTGACATGATTACAGCTTGGTTTTGTTCCGCATCGGTTGACACTGGCACTATCAGTGATGGGCACTAAACTATTTTTTTAAAGTTAAACTAAAAGTATTTTCCAACTAAAAAAATAGTTTAACTAAAGTTGGCAACTGATTTTGGAAATTAGTTAACTAAACTAAAAAAAAGTAGTTAAACTTTTTCCAACTATTTTCCAACTTTTTACGACAAACATTTTCACAATACAAGACGTTAAGTGAACTGTAATAATGCAAGGCGTCAATGACAATTTCACCTTCAAACTTTGAAATGTGTACTGTTCTGGCATACAGAACTTTGCAGGCGTACTGTAAGTAGTGTATGAATTTGAAAACACAGGCTGTTAATGCTAAAACCATGCGGTGTTAAAATGTTTTTTTGCTGACAGTGTTCAATGTTCACTGTGGAAAAGTAGTTGCATATTGCTGATTTTTTTTGTTAAACTTTTTAGTTAGCAACTAAAATTTTTTAGTTAAACTATGGTTTTAACCAAACTATTTTTTTAGTTAAACTTCTTCCTTAACTAAAGTTAGCAACTTTTTAGTTAACTATTGCCCATCACCTGGGCACTATAGAAGTTGATAATTAATTACATAGCAATGCATACATACATACTGACCAGTAACAATCTGCACAAAATCATACTTATGAAATTATAAAATACAAAATAGTCTGTCTGGGTACATAGATGATGACACAAGTGCATACTTACAAATATTTGAAAATACAAATCATTTTGCCCAGTGAATACTTTTAACTATTGTACTCTGTGTATTGTTTATGTTTATATTGTTGTCACACTAATGTGTTTTGTAATTAGGCTGCATCCTGTTCTATAAACACACACAGTGGTCTGTTGACCCTAAACTGTCTTAAAAAGGCAGCCCTGGTGCTTGGTTTAAATGTTATTTTATATGCCACAGATAAAATTCTGATGACCCTTACAAGCAACTTAAGAGGTTTATCTGTGACCATGAAAGCTGTGTTTGCAGATACTGGCTGTTTAGAGTAGCATATGGCTGAACATTGTCTTTGAATCTGTGTGTCTTTGTATCTCTGTGTCTTTGTATCTGTGCCTGTGTGTATTCTGGTCTTGTGCATGAATCTCTGTTGTTACGTGTGGGTACCTGTATTATAAAAATGTCTGATGATACTGAAAATTCCTGTACCTTTGATCGAGGAGACTTGACTTTTAGACTTCCTTGTGTCTGCCTGTCTGTGTTTATGACTGTCTTTGTGTCTGTTCTTGTTACTTTCTTTCTAAATATTGTGCGTTTATGTGCAACTGTCTCGTCGGGGTAGTTCCTTCATACCTTAGTACCTTCTGGACCTCAGTCTCTTCACTCCCTAGTCACTCTGCTCGACGGCCAAGGGCCTTCTAGTTGGCTCCTGCATGTGCGAGGCCACTGCTCAAGCTAGAAGCTTTGCTTATGCTGGCCCAGGGCTGTATTTGAAACCGCCTTCCACAGGAATTGCAGCTTGAGCTCCTCCGTCTTTCTCTGCCTCTGTTTCAAAAACACTTGCAGTCCATTTTATTTCTTAGCGATAGCATTGACTTGGGTCGGGAGCACAGGTCTCTGAATCGTTTAGTGGCGCTTTTATAAATACTAGATTACAATTACAATTTTAATAGAGCTCTGCTGTTTCATCATATGTAATCTCCTGTGTTACTGTTTTGTTTTCAAAGTGGTTGTTTTATGTATGTAATATTCTGTGCTGTGGTCATAGTTGTTAAAAACGATAGAAACTAAATAAAAAACGGAAAAAAACGTCGTTTTTTCGAAAAAATAAAAAACGGGAAAAAACGACAAAAGAAAATAATTTGACTTTCTCGCATCTTGTAGACCCTACTGCAATTTAAAATTAAAAACCTTGTTTACAGAATTTAATCAGCAAATAACACAACTTTATTAGTAAACACTAAATAACATCATTCTACAACAATTATTTTATTTCTTATAGGTTTGGTCTAATAAGAAATTGAGAAATTAAAAATATTGAAATTTTTTCAAATTTGAATTGTAAACATATGTCCACATAAGTTCATGCTGACTAAACTAACATAATTAAAAACTAAACTTTGTAGGTATTGATTATGTAGTGTAAACTTTCTCACAGTAAATGCATTTCAATTTAGCCAATGCTGAGTTTTTGTCTTTCTCGTGTATCAAAGTAACGTCAATCCATTCTGCACCCTTTTCTTTTGGTATTTTAGATAACTTAGAAATAACTATAAAATTTTATTTCTGGTACTGTGCTCTTTCATAAAGTATTTATTTCTCAAAATGATGACGTAAATAGTGAGGTAAATTAGCTGAATCTTTGAATGTACGGAGACAACGTAAGGAACATCAGACACAAAATTAAACAGAAACTGAAAAACATTAACAGACAGTAAATAAATCAATAAATAAAGTCACATAAAAAACGGAAAAAAACGACAAGAGAAATAAAAAACGAAAAAAACGACGTTTTTTGGAAAAAAATTAAAAACGAAAAAAACGGTTTTAACATCTATGGCTGTGGTGATGTTATCGTTGGTGATGCTGTTTCTTTCAGGCGTAATTTTCTGTGTTGGTGGCCGTGGTGCATCTGGCAATCCCTTCAGAACAATCGAGTGCTATGATCTTCGCAAGAATCAGTGGTTTCAGGTGTCGGAAATGTCGACACGCAGACGTCATGTAGGAGTCGTAACTGTTGGAGGTAAATGGAGAAATGTCAATAAGATGTTGCTGTATAACTGCCTGTCTCACCATATCTTGGGGGAGATTTAATGCTGCAATTCTGTCAGGGGTGCTCGATAGTGTGATGGTTAGGATACTGGATGTCAGTCTAGAGGTCGGGGTTCATATCCCCACCAGGCAGAAATTTGGTTCGATATTTCTGCCCCACATGCACCCTTAGCCAACTCGGCTATAATGAGTACACTGATCATACACTGTCGGTGGGAAGATAAGACGGCGAGGGAGAGGACTGGCCACATGCCCTCGCGTGCCGAGTCTAAGAAAATGAAGTTGCTAACACTTTATACCCATGGATGCCTCTGGGTTAGCTTAAAAGGGATTGCTCCTGCTCTTCTTCATCAGTATTTGTAAAACTCTCTCATACTTTAAATTTTTTAACCGTGGCTTCATTTTGATGAAGTTTCACCATGTTCTGATGAAAACAAATAAGAGGGGATAAAGGGGATTGTTCCTAATGTTTAGTTCATTTTACATTGTGTTTGTTGCATAAATGCTAAATATTTCCTAATGTGTTTGACATTGCTGTGAGCCTTTCTGACTTTTTGGGGGAAATTCTATTTACCGTGTTATTATGCTGTCTGGCCTTTGTGATGATTGATCTGATAATGATTGTCATGGGTGTAATTTATATTGTGTAGGGAAGTTGTATGCTGTGGGTGGACATGACGGGTCAGAACATCTGAAAACGGGAGAAGTGTTCGACCCACAGACCAACAAATGGCAACCAATTGCACCCATGTCTAAATTAAGGTAACTGCCTCAGAGTTGGGGTAACTATATGGAAATGAAGGTAAAGTATGGCATTTAAATTAGTGTAACTGCATCAAAAACTATATGGAAATGAAAGTAAAGTATCTCCTTTTAAATTAGTGCAACTGCATTAGAGTTGAGGTAACTATATGGAAATGAAGGTAACTGCATTTAAATTAGGGTAGTGGACAAAAACTATTAGAATTAAGATGACTGCATTTGCATTTGAATTTAACTACTTGATTTAGGGTAACTATATATCATTACTGTACAAAATACTTGTAAACAGTATGAATGTTTCTTGTACCTTTTGGTGTGCCAGGAACAGTTTAACAGTTAAACAAAGATCATATGATTGCCTTTCTCTGGTCATATCTAAAATTAGAACTCTTCTTGGTTAATAAAGTATTTACTGATACTAAAGAAGACTTGAAGATTTATCACTTGACCTGGCTAGATTTATCACTTGACCTGGCAATTGACAAATATTCAAGTCCTGTTGGCCAGGACTTGAAGATTTGTCAGTTGCCAGGTCAAGACATGAGGAAGTAAACTGAGGACCTCCCCAGTGCTTTAATTTAGAAGTCGTAAATACCTTCTATCTTACCTGAAACTCAATCTAAATTGAGGTGTCTAGTCGGATTGAATATGAATTTGATTGTGTATATGATTGTGTGATAATTATATATATGAAGATGATGATGATGATGAGTTCTTTGCCAGAAGGCAGGTCCATTGGCTTTATGCCACCCGGGGATGAGATGAGTGAGGTGGTTTCCCGTTGCCTTCCTCACAGACAACTGTGGGTGAGCAACTTGTCCAAGGTCACTACGCAGTGGCTTGAGGTAGATTCGAACCTGCGACCCTCCGGTTACAAGGCACAGAACATACCACTACACCACCTCGTGTCTAACATATATATTTATATATATAGCATATATATAATATATATATTTATATATAGCATATATATATAATAAACATAAAACTGCTTTAATAATAATTAATAATAATAATTATTGAATCTGACTGGATTGCAGACGTGGTATTGCACTGGCTTATTTGAACGGCCCAATCTACGCGGTTGGCGGCTTGGATGACATGGCTTGCTTCAACACCGTTGAGCGATATGACCCTGAGTCAGACAGCTGGTCGCTGGTACAACCACTCAATTTCTCTCGTGGTGGAGTTGCCGTTGTTGCCTACAGGGTATGTGACAGTGATTATCTTGACCTTCTCCACCATCTTGACCTTCCCCAGCGCCAGAGAATGAGCTCTGTATTAATGCATTTGAATTAGTCACAGCAGTTGACTCACAGTTCTCAACATGCTGTTGTATTTATTTGGCTGGTTACCATTTCTGATTTATTAATTGATGACCTGTTGTTAGTTAATTAAGCCATGTAAATTAAGATTAGTATTTGTCTAGCAACTCAGGCCTTAGCATTTATATGCAGATGGTCTTCCGTTTGCTGAGTTATTCTGGTCTTGCATGACTGTGTTTCTTTCACAATAAAATGACTTATGGAGTGAACTTCTTCGCCTTTGTTGCATTTTTTCGTTATGTGTTCAAGAACTATTTGTTCGATGGCGGTTTCGTGTTGCCAGGTTGGTAGCTTCTCTGACTAATTTCTCTTTAGGTAATGCTTTACGAATTTTGTGATGACAATCCTGGGCGGCCGCAGGAATTTTTCTGGAGGGACAACATATTTCTAGGGAGGGGCAACATTTTTCTAGGGGGAGCAAAAGGACGTTTTTGCATAGAACATGTGTTAACAACTTTAAAAATAAATAATGGTTAAGGACTTACCTAAATAATTAAGTGTTTTTTTTTACATTGAAAATCATGTTAGGACTGTTGTAATAAGCATAATAATCAAAAGATTTTTTTTAAATATTTACAAAATCCAGAGGGGCAACTGCCCTCTTGCCCCCCTCTGGACGCCCATGATGACAATTACAGTTCGTTCAATCTTCTAGTTTACTGTGCAAGCAAAATCAATAGTTAAAAGGAAGACTAATAACTGTTGAATCTCTGTGTGATTTGTCATTGTTTTGTGTAGTCGTTTATGTATGCCATGGGAGGGAACAACGGTGCCGCATCCTTGGAGTCATGCGAACGTTACGATCCACACCTGAACAAGTGGTCTTTGATTCAGCCGATGAACAAGCGCAGAGCTGGAGCTGGAGTGGCTGAACTGAACGGCTTTCTCTACGTCGTTGGTTCGTTTCTCAGTTGAATCTCGATGGAATGATTGCGATTTGAAGATTAAGTCATGTTGCATATATTGCAGACAAGTTATTCAGGTTGGTACTGGAAAAGTCATCGTTGCAGACCAACGAATGATCGATGGGCTGTATTGTTGTGCATGGAAGGCCCTGTGTTCAGTATTATTGCAGCACTGAAAATTCAGGATAAACATGGCAATGGCATCTATAAAAGTCAAATAGTTGGATTTAGGTGTGCCATAAGTCTGTTTTAGATGTGTCGACGAATAAGCTGGTCTCCCTGATGCAGCTTTTGCATGTTGTTGAGAAATTTTGGCTATTTGCCTTGACTGATCTGTGTCAGTTTTAGGTACCTTAGTATAAATTGACGATGTGTGGTTTTATAACAGTTGGTCGGTTCAAGTATAAGTTTCTTGAAGTGTTCAGAATAAATGTTTGTGTTCTAGGAGGATTTGATGATAACTCTCCACTGGACTGTGTCGAGAAATATGACCCAACTAATAACACCTGGACGATGGTGGCTAATATGTCATGCCCAAGAGGTGGCGTTGGGGTTGCTGCTCTAGGGGGCAAACTGTATGCAGTGGGAGGCCATGACGGAACCAACTACCTCAGCTCCGTCGAAGAGTATGACCCAGAAACTGACAGGTGCATTTTCTTTTCGTCACATCATAGATCTGGTCAAGGGAGCGCCTTGAACGGCTGCCAATCGTTTACTGTTGTGTTAACATGTTGCGGTGTGTCAACATGTGATGAAAATTAACGAATAATCAATCAATCAAACTTTATTTGATGACTGCATCATGGCCTGTATCGTGGTTTCAGGAAGTTACTGTTGACCTAATGGACCTTAGACCTAGGTTGCTGGGGTCAGTTTCTTTGACTCTAACTGAATTACCTTCTTAACACTTTAACGAGTGTATACTAAAATGTATGGAAAACTAATCCCTCTTGTCGTTAAATGGTTAATGACCATCATCATAACAAGGGCCATCATTTTAGGGCCATCTCATTATCATAATTGTTGTCTTTGTTGTGATATCACTGTCATTGTTTCTCGTGTAGTAATCTGTATAAATGTCAAAATGTCAAGATCCTACCTGTGTACTGTATTGGTAATCTTCTTCTTCTCAGTCTTCTGCTGATGAGCAGGTTTGTGACATGGACGACCTCGTGTTCCCCTCCGACCTCCTCCATTCTGTTCTGTCCTACGCCCTCCTCTTGGTGTGTACCGTGGCTCCTGCCGTGCGCGACTCCATCTGCCTATCGCCGATGGATCCGTTAACGTCAGTTAGGGTTGCACTTGATTTGTCCATATCATGTCTTGGGAAATAGCCGAGGTGGTTTCCCGTTGCCTTCCTCGTGGTTTGAGTAGTGGCCTACGCCGCTCACGTTAGCCAGCTTTTTCAGGGTTCCTGCTGAGCCTTTCCACCTCGCGTAGCGCCCAAGGTGGTACTTCATAAAACCTTCACCACTGATGGCATAGCCTCAGCAGGCAATCCCCTACTCGGCTGTTACGCCCCCCCTCCACGGCGAGGTGTGAGACGGACTTTGGGGGGTGTGAGACGGACTTTGGGGGGTGTGAGACGGACTTTGGGGGGACTTTGGTAATCTATGTAGTAGCTTTTACACGATCGTGCAGCTCTGGCAATGACACTTGTGGAAATTCATCGGACATGGATTGAACAGGAGAAACAACCCAGGGACATACATGAAAGATAATCATTAACATGATGATGATTTATACGTACGCTCATCATTGTCATGATGATGAATGTTGATGACGTTCTGATTCTGCTTTGCAGCTGGGTTCAGGTTGCGAACATTGGGACATGTCGTGCCGGAGCCGGAGTAGCCGTCGTCGCCTGCCACTGCGACGACCTCAAAGACATCACGAAACTCAGCATCGCTGGACCGGGTACCAGTCTATACCAGACTCTGAGCTGAAATTCAGTTGACCGTAATTTAATTGGGCTTTTAGATTTATATAGCTCTAGTGTAGGATGAGTAATCAGTCATTTATATAGCACCTGTTTAAGACTTGATAAATACTAAAGGTATGTTGATCGGTGTTAATGCTGACCGTGTTTTATGTTGGCTCGGTTTGCTGCTTTTAGTTTGGTTGCCCTTACGAGGTACGATGTTTTTGTCAGTTTCAACTAAATGCCTGTGCAAGCTCTAGCTTTTTCTTGTGAGCTAATTGTTGTCTACATCAAATTCTGTAGTTTGCAAAATCTTTGGATTTGGCCTTGCATCTAATTTTATGCAAGACCTGTTCCGGACTGCTTTCCTTGTTGAGGTTGTTGGCGTATCTCTCTGTTACTGCTCAAGTTGAATGCTCAGTTAGCTTAAACTCTACTCTGACTTCTAGGACCTCAGTGTACGCACCTTTTTTGTTTCTGGCTGGCTTCAAATCACTTTCACAATACACGGTGAGCTGTTAAGTTTTTGGTGAACTGTGTGTTCCTTTCAGTCTTTACTCTCATCTATGTTTGTTATTTCTGTGCATCTCATGTGAACATTTCTTCTTCTGAGCACTTCTACTCGAAATCTTCCTGTACCTGATGCATTTTTTTAGCGTAACTTGTCTTTTGCACTTGATGCCGTCACTCGTTACAGGTACGATCGTCTTCTTTCTTTCAGCTGGACGTCTGTAGCGATGTCCAAAGGTCACTCTTTGTCCGTCTGGTGGTATATCGTTCGTTCGTCTGCTGGCCAGGCAGAGACGACTTTCCTCTTGATCCTAAATCCTCATCAGCTGCACCTCATCTCAAGACTCCGTTGAAAGCATTACTTCTTAGATCTTTGCTATGCTGAACTGCTGCCCTGCTAAGTAAGATGCATCTAAGTTTCGTACAGGGTCACTATGTTACTGTAAAAATATAAATACGTAGAGTTGTTTATATACACCGGTATGTAGTTGTATAATTGGGTGTATGTATATATGTAAATCAAAAATATGTGTACACTGTGTATACACACTTGTGCGTAATGTAGATGATTATGTATATGTGAATATAATGTATATATTGTATATATAAAAGTTTATATAAATATTTATATAAATATTTATGTATAAATACATAAGGCCATCAATGGAGAAACCAAGAAAGTCCATTTTTGAAGTTGAGCGGAATTGGTTGTTGTTTTCAAGTCCAGTGACTTTGTCAAATAGCCTTATGGACTTCAAATGGTTTGTTCAGTTGAGACCTCTAACTTAAGAACTAAGTCTACATATCTTGAAACCCCCAATTTAAATCGCCGGACTTGAAAAACGGACTCCATTGGTTCTTGCACTGATAGCCACATATATGTACATAATGTTATGTTATGTATGATCATTGACATATATGTAGATATATATATAATTATATATATATATATATATATATATATATATATCTCTCTCTCCAGGTATGCTTGTATACACATGAGGTCTATCATGGCATAAGGAATTGTTAGCATACTTTAACTTGTGATGTGACTAACTTAGTTTGATATTTTTGATTTAAAACTTCCCTTCGCCATAGTAGCTCACCTTATTTTGATGTATTAGTGTTTTTTTATTACGAACATTTTCTAATTTAAAAAATGGAGGCCATTGTTAACTGAAATGTGAAAACCTAGCTAGGTATGTGTTCAACTTGTTTAATGATATTGGGTCAACAAAGTATTAAGATTAAGGAAGTAGGTTTATATTTGCAGTGGCATTGTTGGATGAAGTTTTATTGTTTCTAAATTTGTGGCATTTTATATGAATTTAAAACATTATAAAATGTAGTTTTAACGTTGACCTAAAAAGTATTTTCTAAGATGTGTTTGTGTCTGTTTGTTTGTCTGCTTTCCTGTCTGTCTGTTTCTTTGTGTGCCTACCTGTCTGCCTCTCTCTGTCACTGTATGTTTATTGTTGACCTAGGATGGATTTTCTAAGATGTAATCCTTTGTATAATTTGTCTATCTGTGCCTGTTTGTCTGCATGCCTCTGTTTTAGTCTTTGTGTGTCTGTGTCACAGTCTATGTCCTTCTTTCACTCTCTGTCTGTACCTGTCTTTCTGTTTGTGCCTCTCCACCTCTCTGTTTGTCTTTGTATAATTGTGTGTTAATGAAAATATATGACTGAAATAAACTAGCGTAGTGTTGTAGCGTTCGACTAGCGTTCATGTTTATATTGCTTGTTTTCACTGTTTAGCACTTGCTTGCTTGTTGCTTTAGCAGTTTGTTGATTTTAGCACACTTTCTTTGCCTATTAAATTTTGTAGAATTTAACTGTTTAAACAATTTGTAATAATTATCTTAAATAATTTTTTAGAAAATTTTGATGATTATTGAACATTATAGAATTCTTTGCTGCACAGCTTTTTGCTAATTTCTAACATATTAGCTAATTTGGCTGGTTATTTTAGCTTATATGTTTGTTTAATTTGTGTAGGGTATTTGCTAATGTAACATTCATGTTAGACTTTATTCAGGTTGAACTTATTCTTTACTAGGTTTTTGGTCTAATAATCTTTCTGCTATTGGTGCAGCACCCAGGGTGTTAGTTGCCAACAAATGAACTGTGATGGCCTTTCGTTTTTACTATTTATTAATTTGCAAAACAAACGCCACACCTATTTAAGTGCTTGAATCTCAAAACTTGGTATTGGCTTTCGCTGCTTGTGACCGGCTATTATATGTTGTTTGACTTTGACCGTCATTGTGAAATTGATGAGCTGTTTGTGTGAGCTCAACTCATCTCCATTTCAGTGTCTCAAACTACAGGATAGGAAACGTGTGCAGTTTATCCCAATGTGTCTGTTATATCCTGTTTTAGCCAACGCATCTGGTAGATTTAATCCTAATTTAACTAACGAGTCCCATGTATGAATATTATGTCTCCAGTGTGTTATGGTAGTTATGGTTTTAACAGCAGAGCTTATGTTTTTGTTCGTTTCTGAACAGATTGTTAACAACATGGCTTGGTTGCTTCGTATTTAGTGCACTTTGGCAAGATTCTGCCTTGTGAGTTCATAGGCTTCTTGCAAAGACCTGTTTATAACTGCTTTGCCTGTGCTAAACATTGTTGGGCATTGCTGTTGTGGAATTTGCTTCAGAAATGTTTGTCTTTGTGATAATTTGATTAAAGCATTTGCATAGCTGAACTTGAAAACTTTTTCATTCTCTGATCTCTTATGACCAGCTTGATCATCACAAGAAGCAAGCGTTTAATAATTAGCAACTAATTACTTTGAAAGTAATGAACTGCTCTAAAACTGCACTTGCTGAAAGATCGTAAGTGTACTTTAACATATGACACTATACATCCTAGTGTTCATGGCCCTTGCTTTAGGTGCAGAGAATCTGGAAATTTACATTTACATTACCATAGCTTATAAAATGCCAACTGCCAGGCGGTGTTGCAATCGATGACATTGTGGGTTGAATCGAACGTAGCTGTATCTGATATTGACATTTCTTATACAGTAAAATATTTACCCAATCCTGAGCAGTGCTTTTTTCAGCTGGAACGGCGTTCCGGCACCTGTTTTCAGTTACTAAAAAATAATTTATTTATTTTAATAATAAATGAATAATTTAGCTATTTTAATTTGATTTCAGTGTTGTGAACTGTTTTAAGTGTTTATTGCAACCCCTCCCAAACCGCAATCCCGTTTTTATCGGGATTTTGGTCTTCCATAATTCAGTTCCGGAACCTATATTGTTCAGTTCCGGAACTTTTTTCTAGAAAAAGCACTGATCCTGAGTAATTGAGCCAAACTGAGCATAACTTTGGTCTAGAAAGTGAGGTTCTAAATTTCGCATCGTTTCCCCATGGCAACTGTTAAATAAATATAATGGCGCCGTTTATTCTCCACGCCTAATAATAATGACGGTAACAATGAATGTGACAATGGTTGTATCGAACAACAGTAAATTGCCCGACCACAAACAATGCAAACACATACAAACATAGCTCTGTTTTATCGAGCCTGCTTATATCGAAGTCTTGCTTTTATCGAATGCTATGTTTGGTCCTTGTCGAACAGTGGGCCTGCAGATTTATCGAAGTTGCAGGGCCACTCTGCGACTATTGGACTAATTGAGGCTGACTGCTGAATAATGAACAGATGCTTTGTTTCCTGACTGGTTAAGAGACCTGATGATTGACATGTATGTCTGGTCACCGGGAGAGAGTCACTTTATGTTTACATTGATTTCATTTTTGTACGGTAGCCTCATTATGCTGACTGCAATCTTGTTGCTCAGTGGCGGATTTAGCTATAAGAGCAAGAGGCGGATTTAGCTATAAGAGCAAGAGGCGGCACTTCCAAGTCCTACATAAAGTGACACTCTCCCGGTGACCAGACATACATTCACTCATCTTTTTAATTCATCCTCGTTTAGGAATCCTGACAGATTACAACGCAAGATCAACCAATGACAGATGAAGAACTTCAGGATATGTGTAATATATCTGAACTAAAGAACATATCTGAACTAAAGAACAATCTTAACTGACAGTGTCCGATTTGCCGGGGGGTCAGAGGGTTGAACCCCCTTGCTTCTTTTTTTGACCCCCTTGCTTCTAGCCTTTGGACGACCCCCGAGGGGGTCGGCCTGACCCCCTCAAATGCATTAGCCACAGTCATAAACCAACCGACTCCAATACTGCCTAGTAATTCAGTAATTATTTATTATCCAGTCGGTACCCTTGTGTAGGTTGATATTGTGATATACTTGTTAAGAATTAGGTTATCCTCTGACAGGCTCTGAGACGATACAACAGCTTGGCATCCACAGCTGTTGACAGATTATCTTACTTTAACTCAAACTGAGGTCGTCTACTGATGTAGGCAGAAGCAGAGTAAGACATATTTCACAGGGCATGACCTTAAGGGTTCGGTCCACATACAGCAGACAACGAATGGACAGAGACCCGTGTTCAAGCCAGCCCCCTTAGGCATATCAGCTCCACAGCCACTAGCATCCAGTTGTGGGGTAAAGGTCTTCCGTGGTATTCTAGCACTCGCTGGCGCTTTTGACCTCGATTGACCTATGGCAGTCCACAGCTGTAGGCTGTCATTTCTGTGCTGGTAGTGGCTTTGAGGCACGCAGTCCTGTAGGATTCGACCTTTATATCATACGGTTTGAATTTGCAAATCAGTATTACATGATATAATTTGAAGAGTATCAGTAATTTCAGCCGACAGATATGAATCGAATTTTAGATCGACATAAGGGCACTAATCGGCCTAGTGGCTCTCAAAAACGCAAGTTAAGTAAAGAAAAAGCACATATCAAAATGAGAGATTACTGCTTTCCTTAAGCAACAGATATAAGTACATCTGCTCTCACGTGGACGATGGTTAAAATGCAGGCTCATTTGAGCCTGGTGTCACTGGTGATACTGCAGTTGTCGAACAACCGCCAGCTCAACAACGTTCCCGCTCAGTCGGGTCTCAATCTGTTGTGGAACAGTCGGATATGTTCAACAAGAACACGTCATCAAAACGCACGTCTTCTAGCATTGGATTATGATCGAGCGCCAGAATCTTCACACTCTGCTTCAGAGAAGTTTCAGATTGACACTTGATTGCCCATCGTTGATCAATTCACAACCGAGTTGACAAGAAGACTAGCACCATACGAACTACCCTGCTCAAGGTTTGCTTTTTCTATCTAGGACTGAGTCATGTACTGGTGAAGAAATACACAACTCAGCGAAATATCTTGTAGCAATATACGGTGATGACCTCGATGAAACCCTTGGCAATGAGCTCATGAAAGCCGTGGCAATGAGCTCATGCAGTTTTCTTATTTTGTGAAAATGTGTAAACACAAGACAGGTAGCTCAGGCCTCAACATAAGTCAGGAGCAGTTCATGTACCAATTCTCGACAAAGGTGTTAAAAGTTCATTTCCAAATGTGGAAATTATGGTAAGAGTGTAGGTCATAACTGTAGTGCTGAACGCTCACTGTCTAAGATGAAGATAATTAGGCCTAAGAACAGGCTTCGCACAAGTAGGCCTATGACACATGAGTGACTTATCCATCTTGCAGTGTTGAGCATATAGAGTGATATTCAATTGGACTTTAATCGGTTTATGGATGATTTTGCCAATAGAAAAGCATGCAGAGTCTCTATTGGGCCTATTCAAATTTAGACCTAACTGACCTAATTAACTGATTCAAGCTATCTGCTTTTAGGTAGGAGGTCCCGCTTACCACTAGTTTAAATTTCTTTGTTTGTCTGTATCAACAACTTCTATTAAAAACTGGCTAAAAATCTTCAAGCTTATCCTTTTGTTTTGTATTTGAGAAATTATTGCACACCTATGAATGTAATAGAAGACACTTTGTTAAGCAAAATGATCTTCCTAATTAATTTTCATTTATATACATTTAAAAAATAACAATAAATCAAAACTTTTAAACATTGCCTGTAGCACCTTTGCCTGTATGAGCCAGTATCATGCTGGCAGTATGACATGTTATGACTTGGTATGCAGGTTGTCCCTGTTGAAGACTGCGCATCAACAAAAGCAACAAATCCGCTGCAGAAAGAGCCCCACCATATTGGGCGCCCATGTGCCCACCACCCTAAAATCGGCTCTGTTGTTATTAGTAGGTTACTTTAGCTAAAACTACTGAAAACACCTCTTTTTACCAGATCAGTTCAAAGGTTTGCCCTCACCCCCCACATGCCGAACAAGATCGCCGCCAGTGTTTTCGGCTTAGTCATTTTTTATATAGATTTCCGACCCCCCTGCTTCTTTTTTGACAAATCGGACCCTGTCTTAACAAAAGAACACATCTTAAATAAAGAACTATCTTAACTAAAGAACAGACCTTAACTAAAGAACACATCTTAACTAAATAACTAACCGAATTAAAGAACATGTCTTAACTAAAGAACACATCTTAATTAAGAACACATCTTAACTAAAGAAAAAATCAACTAAAGAACATATCGTAACCAAAAAACACATCTTAAGTAAAGAACTATCTTAACTAAAGAACATATCTAGACTAAAGAACAATCTTAACTAAAGAGCATATCTCAATTAAAGAACATAATCTTAACTAAAGAGCTATAGCTATATTTTAACTAAAGAACACATCTTATGTAAAGACCTATCTTAACCAAAGAACACATCTAAACTAAATAACTATTTGAACTAAAGAACAAATCTTAACTAAAGAACTATCTTAACCAAAGAACTATCTTAAGTATAGAACACATCTTAACTAAAGAACTATCTTAACCTAAGAACACATCTAAATTAAAGAACTATCTAAGTAAAGAACACATCTAAACTAAAGAACTATCTTAACTAAAAAAACAAATCTAAAGAACATATCTTAACAAAAGAAGACATCTAAAGAACACATCTAAACCCAAGAACTTCTTAACTAAAGAACAAATCTTAACTAAAGAACTATCTTGACTAAAGAACATATCTAAACTAAAGAATTATCTTAACCAAAGAACACATCTTAACTAAGAAAAGTATCTTAACTAAAGAACACACAGGTCTTAACTGAAGACCTATCTTAAATATAGAACACATCTTAACTAAAGAACACATCTTAACTAAAGAACAAACTTAACTAAAGAATACATCTCAAAGAAAGAACACATCTTAACTAAAGAACATATCTTAACTAAAGAGAACATCTAAACTAAAAAACTATCTTAACTAAAGAACACATCTTAACTATAAAAAAGCTATCTTAACTACAGAACACATGTTAACTAAAGAACTCACCTTAATTAAAGACCTATCTTAGCTATAGAATACATCTTAACTAAAGAACACATCTTAAATAAAGAACTATCTCAAGAACACACCTTAACTAAAGAACATATCTTTAAGTAACTCTCTGAACTAAAGAACACATCAAAATTAAAGAACACATCTTAACTAAGGAACACGTCTTAACTAAAGAACTATCCTAACTAAAGAGCACATCTTAACTAAAGAACTCATTTAACTAAAGAACATATCTTAACTAGATAGCACATCTAAACTAAAGAACTATCTTAACTAAAGAACACATCTTAACTAAAAAAACTATCTTATGTAAAGAGCACGTGTTAACTAAAGAACACACCTTTACTAAAGAACTATCTTAACTATTGAACACATCTTAACTAGAGAACTGTCTTAACTTAAGAAAACATCTAAATTAAAGAATATCTCAACCAAAGAACACATCTAAATTAGAACTATCTTAACTATAGAACACATCTTAACTAAAGAACATATCTTAACTAAAGAACACATCTAAACTAAGGAACAGTCTTAACTAGAGAACACATCGTAACTAAAGAAATATAATAACTAAAAAATACATCTAGTAAGCAAGTGTAACTACCTGCCTTTTAAAACGTTTTTAGGCAATCACCTCACTGACCTTTTTCGTCTCTGATGAAAGGTTGAACGAAGAGGTGTTTCAAAACTATCAAGTTTAGAAATTTAGATGGGACTTCTGCACTGGTCGTGAGGTACCGGCCCACTATTCCGGGGGTCCGCTATTCCGGGGGTCCGCTATTCCGGGGATCCGCCAGAATATAAATACATACAACATAAATACATGCATACATACATACATACATGCATACAAACATGCATACATACATACATACATGCAGACATACATGTATATATATATAAATACATGCATACATACATGTATGTATGTATACATACATGCATACATACATATTTGTATGTATACATACATACACGCATACATTCATACATGCGTGCATGCATGCATGTATGTATGCATGCATGTATGTATGTATGCATGTTTGTATGCATGTATATATGTATGTATGCATGTATGTGTGTTGTATGTATGTATATTCCGGCGAATCCCCGGAATAGCGGACCCCCGGAATAGTGGACCGGAACCGGTCGTGACCTCTTCCTCTGACCGCATTTGTCCGCATTTTAGTGACCCCTCCCTTTCCCTCGTTGCGGACGTCCTTTATGGATGACCACTAATTTAATGCCTTTGTCGGGTGATGACCTAGAATTGCCGCAATCACATCGCCTGTCGAGTACAAACTGCAATATGATTTGCTGCGGCACATCCCCGCGTTCGATAAAGTATTGCATGTAGCCTAGTCACATAAACAAAGCCTTGTACTGCCATCATACCTTTCTCTAACAAACGCCAAGAAATTGTGGCTGCTTGTGTGAACTGTAGCTTCCTGGAGCCAGTCTGGAGACGTCTGTAACTGAATGCTAATATTCAATCGATCATTCATTCGATCATATATCGATCATTGTTTAAAAGTAAGAAAAATTCTTATCCTAGTTAGGCCCATGCCATTGGTTTTTTGTAAAATCTGACGAAATGACTTGAGTCCAAGTCTTTCGCTCATTTAGGCCTAACAGTCTTGTTGTCAAGACCTTAAACCTCAAGACTTCGAACCTCAAGACCAAGACCAAGACTTTGAACCTCAAGACCAAGACCAAGACTTTGAACCTCAAGACCAAGACCGAGACCAAGACCCAAAAAATCACATTCAGGCCAGGACTTCTTTTCCTTACAAAACAATTGTGAAGTCGGACTACTCGCTATTTTAATGAAAACGTGAGTCTTTTACTTTGTTCAAGCAAATTAACTTTAAATGCAGACTGCAGAGAATTCCAAATTCGTATTACAAAAGTCCTTCAAGCAAAATGTTATTCCAAATGCCTTTTGTATTTTATAAGAACCAATTCGCTCAGAATTTTCTGACCAAAACGTGCCTTGTGGGCCTCATAAAAATTCCGCCATGTGAAAAAATACTTTCCATAGGTAGGCTACTGAAGTCGCTGGCACACACGGTAGCTTTTCAAGCACTGGATTTAAATGTACAAATCGTGAGCCTTTTTGAAATCCTCCCATGGTTAGCAGACCGTCTCGGCAGGGCTTCCAGGTACAGCATAACTTATTTGCTGCTGCCGATGGGTTTTCGTAACCAACAAGACTTGTATCCGTCCGTAGGTAGGCCCTATTTGTCGTAGGCTATGATGCAAACAGGCTTGATTAATTTTTAAATTCTTGAGTTTTGTTAAATGACTGTTCATATTAACAGCCGGTCTTGGTCTTGGTCTTGCGTGACTAAGGCCAAGACTTTGAACCTCAAGGCCAAGACCAAGACCAAGACTTTTTAAAACGAACTCGAGTGCACTCGAGACCACATGACCTTGATCTCGAGGACAACAAGTCTATCATTGAATTCGCTTAAGCTATAGAAACTAAAAAGCATAATGTAAGAGTCTATCTCTTACATAATGCTAAAAGGCAATCAATTTACGTTTTCGCTAATTATCACATTTCTGGCCAATCTCAGCATCTTTTCCGACAGCCCTACTATAATCCACTAATTAGTAAAATATAATTTTTCGCCTTTTTGCTCTAAAACCAATTGCCATTGTCAGTGTGAGAATTGTAGAACAAAGACTGGGGGAGGTGAGACTGTGATGAGTTTCAGCCACGTGGAGTTGAATATTTTATCCGCATTTTGCAAACTAAGAAAAATAAAAATTGCAACAGAAAGCTTAAACTCCTTAAAGTGATGACATCACCAAATTTATTAGCATACAATTCACATGGTCACAAATCTCACAATAAACCAGAGCACTACTTTAGTAGTAGGCCTAACCCCAGAGTGAATTGTGAAAGAAAATGCTAAAATATATGTAGGCCTACAATATAATCACACTAGCACAATTGGGGGTTGGAAACGACCTCCTGGGGTGTGCAATGAATCTTAACTGGGGGTCATAAGAAAGACTATGGGGGCTGAACCCCAACCCCGACAATTCTCACCCTGGCTCTTTTACTGAAATTCACATCTACCATGCAACAGTTTCAACTACATCTGTAGAGTTAGAGCAGCGTCAAACAATTGAGACATTTTTTCAACTTACTAATTTCGCAACCGGCGTCCAGCCTTTCGGAAAACTGGACAATCGAAGGCATGATGCGAAGACAAAACTTTGCTCATTCCGACGAAGAGTGAAAGTCGTTTTGTAACCCAAGCTAATTTTTGATTATGGTCCTTGCAGCTTAATAACAGCGTGCGCAAGGAACTAACTAGTCGTCTTGCGAGGCAAGCTATTAACGAAGACAGCTTAGCAAAAGCGCGCATATAAGGTCTAATGAGCGGCCATTCCCGCAACTATGAAATATCACAATGACGTCATTTCATATTAACAATTAGATGTTAACAGTTTATAAAACAGAGAGATGACGTCAGGAATATTATTTAAAACATGTGGGGTCTATTATTGTAGGGTCTATAAGGAGGCTAGAAGACTTCGAAATGTGGATATGGCTGAGAATGGAGAGAATTAGCTGGACAGAGCATAAGACAAACGAGGTACTGCAAATGGTGGGAGAGGAAAGATCTATGATGAGAACAATTAGTATATGGTCTCCAGGTCATGTTGAATGTTTGTTTGCTGCATGACCAAAAGTACACTCTTGCTTGAGTTTAACTGCTCTAAGTCTTACTGCATAAAATTTGGTAAGCGAGTTACAAGTCAGTTGATTCGATGTACTTGGGTGGTAACTCAATTTCCTGGGTTGATTTCCTTAAGTATTTGGGCGTTCATTTAATGGGTGGCCGTATACACATGTAACGTTTGACGTTGATCCTTTGAAACGGTAGTTCACCGGGCTCGTAATTGTATTGCACCTCATGCCTCTTATAACCAGGGCATGTTTTAAGGAAAATTTATCACTGCACATTGCAAGCGCCAGAACGTATAAAAATCGTAAATAGTTATGAATTATAATTCTTTTCGTGCACAAACAACGGTTAACAGCCTTTCATCACTGCACATTTTGTGTATCATTGCACGTTAAAACAATCCCTGCTTATAACTTAGATGAAATTGTACATCTTCACTTACAAGAGACCTACTCCTTGCCCCTTTTGACATAGTGCCGTCTCTGCCTTGACTTTAGGGGCCATCCATATATTACAGCATTTTCGTACCCCCGTTTCACCTCATACATTTTGTGCAATCCCCACCCATATGTACGTACAACTAAGCTTCTCTAACCCCACCCCTTTTACAGAAGTTAATTAGCTAAAGTCATCTATAAGACATTTAGTTTACCGTAGGCTACTATTTATTTTTGTTAAACATTATAATTGTTAGCTAAATTTGTTAACCGTTATGAAGAAATAAAACAATAAAATACTAACACCAATAACACTTATTGGTGCTACATCTCGCTGTCTTAAACTTTTCTTTTCTCACGGAGCTGCTCGCAAAGGGAGCGCCTCTGATTAGGTTGCACTGCGAGAGGTGCTTTATAAATTCATAAATACAATACAATAATATCGTTTGACAGCTTTTGTTTCATTTTGGGTTTTTAAAAAGTATATTGCATAATTTTTCATTGTCAAAGAAAAACACTGTATGACCACTGAGTCTTAAAAAGTTATTTATTTCTACATTTACATTTGTTTATCGAATAAATAAATAAATAAATAAATAAATAAATAAATAAATAAATAAATAAATAAATAAATAAATAAATAAATAAATAAATATGAGTACTATTAAGGTAATACTAATTGCTAGAAGTCATTTATAATGTTCAGTAATGAATTACACACACAACATTATATCACTTTGCAATTTTCTCACCTGCTAACAGCTTAATCAAGAAACTTGCAACGGTTTTATGCTACAAAGACTAAATTAATTCCTGGCGGTATAGGGTAAAACTTTAACATGTGGTAGCAACCCCTAAATGTTGTCAGATCCTCTTCAAATTTTTTCTGAATTTTTTATTCATCAGAACAAACAAAAGTACAGGGTGCCTCGTTGTGAAATCAGACTTTCAAAATAAGGACCACCCTAACATACATACATAGTATTACATACATACATACATACATACTGCATTTACATGTGCATTAGGCCAACATACATACATACATACATAGTTTTTACATACATGCATACATACATACATACATATATACATACATACATACATACATACATACATACATACATACATACATACATACATACATACATACATACATACATGCATGCATGCATACATAAATACATACATACATCCATACATACATACATACATACATACATAAATACATACATACATACATACATACATACATACATACATACATGCATACATACATACATACATACATACATAAATAAATACATACATACATACATACATACATACATACATACATACATACATACATACATGCATACATACATACATACATACATACATACATCCCTACATACAATGTCCATATATACATGCATGCGTATATAGGCATAGAGCCTGCAATAAGCAACTGCTGTTCTGCCGATGAGTTTTTAGTTACTTCATTAAAACTCCATCTAGCGACGAGATCGGCTTCACCTTCGAAGTCTCTCCATGCGGAAAATCATTTCCTTTCCACTTTCCTGCCCATCCGTTACATCTATGGAAACGCATGTATATACATATAGGTCGGAATTCGTCTCTGATGATAGATCCTCTTTGACGTTTATATAATTATATGGAATTTATGGATATAAATATATACAAAAATCTGACCGAAGTCATTAACAAGTCGACGAACATTATGAGCAGCAGACGCACACACACATACACACACACACACACACACCTACGCACACACGCACACACACACTCACACACACGCGCGCGCGCGCATACACACACACGCACGTACACATACACTACACACAAAAGGCTGTTAAGAGCGCCTCTAGGTACAAGGACTGTGCATGCATACGTTTTTGTATACTGGTATATGACTGCCCTCAGCGATCTTCTGATGTCAGTTTAATGTCGAAATTGATTGCATATTGCTTAGAAAACTTCGTTTCAAAGCCAATTGGTAAACTCCTACGCATTACTATATATATATATAATTATATATATACATTTATATAAAGCCTATATATATATCATATTTATACAATAATATGTCTCTTCCTTTCAAAGACGAAGTCGTTGACCAACTCGAATCTCTCTTTATGTATGACCACACACACTCAAATACACGCGCACACACACACACTCACACACACACACACTCACACACACACACACACACACACACACACACACACACACACACACACCTACGCACACACACACACACACACACACACACACACACATACACACACACACACACACACACACTGAAAGGTCCCCCCATTTCTTGGAAGGAGCATTTGCTCCAAAGTGTCCATGGTTTAGACGATCCTGCTTCTCCGAACTCAGACAACTCCCCTCCCCAGTTAATGATGGCACACACACACACACACACACACACACACACACACACACACACACACACACACACACACACACACACACACACACACACACACACACACACACACACACACACACACCTACACACACATACACACACACACCTACACACACACATACACATCACACGACTATATATATATATATACACGGTGTCTTAATTGAACTGCTACCATTTTTGTTTTGGCAATAAATCTGTCAATTATAAAAATAATTCAATAAAATTTTAAATATTTAAAGAGAAATCAATTTTCAGTATTCTCCGAAAATTTAGTCGGATTCTATCAACAGAGTCCAAAGTTATGCACATTCAAATTTAGACAAACAAAATTCGAACTTTCCAACATGTAAAAATTCATTTTTTTATTAAACTTTACAATTTGACAAAAAATGACGACATCAACATTTAAACTTAATTTGAGTAAAATGTTTTTCTTCAGTTGATGTTCAAAATGCTCGCCATTAGCTCGAATGAATGCCTTATTTTTAGAATTGACAGATTTATTGCCAAAACAAGAAGGGCTCAGTTCAATTGAGACACAGTGTGTATATATAAATATTAGGGCTGTACCGAACATTCGCTTCGTATTCCATTCGGGGCCGAATAGTGGGTCAAATAGCTATTCGGTATTCGGCCGAATAGTAGCGGTCGGACCGAATACGAATAGTGGTCACGTGACGTCTGTTTCTGCATATGCGGCTGCTATAGCGAGTGGACTGAAGTAACTCTCTCATTAACATAATATATGCTGTGGTTGCAGCCAGACGTTGCCTACTGCTTGGACCGCGATATTGCAGTGTCAGTAGTCTCATTCTTTGTGTACAGTGAGTGAACGTTAACGTATTTTTGAATGTTGTCGGTAGACCTTTTTCGTACACTATTCGTATTCGTATTCGGCCGAATAGTTGGTCCAATTATTCGTATTTGGCCGAATAGTGATAATCACCTATTCTGTACAGCCCATCTCTGGTTGATTCGCAATTCAAAATGTCAGTTAAGTTAATAATTATATGACTTGCCGTAACAGTGAGAGCTGGTACAGAATTTTGTCCTATATTAAAGACGCCAACAGCCCTTGACTCCGTGAGTCTCGTGAGATGTCGTTAAACATTTGGAATCCACCTCTCAGTGTTTTAAGAATGACTGCATTTACAGACGTGTGTATGCAGGAATATGTAGGCCTATCTGAAGTCAACTTACACCATATTATTGTACCCTATTTTAATAGGTTGCATTCACGTGTGTTCGCATGTTATTTCGAGATCAATTTAGTCTGTCAATCCCTTTCAATTCTTCCATGGCTGCAGCGATGGAATGCCGTGCACCTAAGCCTCTAAGCGGCAAATGCACCGTGCTATTCTGCGTGCAGGCGAATTCTTCTGCAGTCTGCATACATGTATACATGTGTGCAGTTATGCGTCTACATGCCCGCTTTAAACATGTCTTCAGTCGCTTCACAGGTGCAATTAAAAGAAAATGAAGGTTTATCGTATATGTCGCTTCCGTATAAGGTTTACGGGCAAATGCGTTTGCAGAAATATATATATATATATATATATATATATACATCCATATATACAAATTAAGTTTAAATGTTGATGTCGTCATTTTTTGTCAAATTGTAAAGTTTAATAAAAAAAATGAATTTTTACATCCATATATACATACATCCATACATACATACATACATACATACATACATAAATACATACATACATACATACATACATACATACATACATACATACATACATACATACATACATACATGCATGCATGCATGCATGCATACATACATACATACATACATACATACATAAATACATACATACATACATACATACATACATACATACATACATACATACATGCATACATACATACATACATACATACATACATCCCTACATACAATGTCCATATATACATGCATGCGTATATAGGTATAGAGCCTGCAATAAGCAACTGCTGTTCTGCCGATGAGTTTTTGGTTACTTCATTAAAACTCCATCTAGCGACGAGATCGGCTTCACCTTCGAAGTCTCTCCATGCGGAAAATCATTTCCTTTCCACTTTCCTGCCCATCCGTTACATCTATGGAAACGCATGTATATACATATAGGTCTGAATTCGTTTATATAATTATATGGAATTTATGGATATAAATATATACAAAAATCTGACCGAAGTCATTAACAAATCGACGAACATTATGAGCAGCAGACGCACACACACATACACACACACACACCTACGCACACACACACACACACTCACACACACGCGCGCACGCGCATACACACACACGCACGTACACATACACTACACACAAAAGGCTGTTAAGAGCGCCTCTAGGTACAAGGACTGTGCATGCATACGTTTTTGTATACTGGTATATGACTGCCCTCAGCGATCTTCTGATGTCAGTTTAATGTCGAAATTGATTGCATATTGCTTAGAAAACTTCGTTTCAAAGCCAATTGGTAAACTCCTACGCATTACTATATATATATATAATTATATATATATATATACATTTATATAAAGCCTATATATATCATATTTATACAATAATATGTCTCTTCCTTTCAAAGACGAAGTCGTTGACCAACTCGAATCTCTCTTTATGTATGACCACACACACTCAAATACACGCGCACACACACACACTCACACACACACACACACTCACACTCACACACACACACACACACACACACACACACACACACACACACACACACACACACACACACACACACACACACACACACACACACACACACCTACGCACACACCACACACACATATAACATATAATATAAATATATATATATATATACAGTATGAGAATTGTAAGAAAAAGACTGGGGGTTAGACATTGATTTACGTGCAGTTTGGGTGTGCAATGAAGACTTTACTGTGGGGTCCTAAGAAAGACTGGGGGGTTAAACCCCCAACCCCCCGACAATTCTCACCCTGTATATATATATATATATTAGGGCTGTACCAAATAGCTATTCGCTTCGTATTCGCTTCGGGGCCGAATAGTGGGCCAAATAGCTATTCGGTACTCGGCCGAATAGTAGCGGTCGGACCGAATACGAATAGTGGTCATGTCTGTTTCTGCATATCCGGCTGCTATAGCGAGTGGACTGAAGTAACTCCCTCATTAACATAATATAATGTTGTGTTGCAGCTAGGCGTTGCCTACTGCCTGGACCGCGATATTGCAGTGTCAGTAGTCTCATTCTTTGTGTACAGTGAGTGAACTTTAACGTATTTTTGAATGTTGTCGGTAGACCTATTTTGTACACTATTCGTATTCGTATTCGGCCGAATAGTTGATCCAATTATTCGTATTTGGCCGAATAGTGATAATCACCTATTCTTTGGTTGATTCGTAATTCAAAATGTCAGTTAAGTTAATATATGACTTGCCGTAACAGTGAGAGCAGGTGCAGAGTTTTTTCCTATATAAACACCAACAGCCTTTGACTCCGTGAGACGTCGTTAAACTTTTGGAATCCATCTCTCAGTGTTTAAAGAATTACTGCATTTACAGACGTGTGTACGCAGGAATATGTAAGCCTATCTGAAGTTAAATTACACCCTATTATTTTAATAGGTTGCATAATGCATTTACGTGTGTTCGCATGTTATTTCGAGATCTATTGAGTCTGTCAATCCCTTTCAATTCTTCCATGGCTGCAGCGATGGAGAGCCGTGCACCTAAGCAGAAAATGCACCGTGTTATTCTGCGTGCAGGCGAATTCTTCTGCAGTCTGCATACATGTATAGTAGTATACATGTGTGCAGTAATGCGTCTACATGCCCGCCTTAAACACGTCTTCAGTGACTTCACTGCTGGTGCAATTAAAAGAAAATGAAGGTTTATCGTATATGTCGCTTCTGTATAAGGTTTACGGACAAATGCATTTGCAGGAATATATATATATATATATATATATATATTTATTGAAGTCTATTAAAAGTGCATTTATATACTTGGTGCGTGATAGTCCTATGGTTAGTGTGCTGGACTATCAAACGAGAGGCAGAGCCGTTTTAAGGAGTTTGGGGGCCCTAGGCACAATCCGCACAAACCCTAACTAACATAGGCGCCGACTTTTGCTTTTGCCTCTGGGAGCCTGGGTTCCCCACTCACTTCCTCCTTCCCACTCTCCTTAGGTAGGTGAGTTTTAGCGGATTTTTGTAGAAGGAAATTGTTTTCTTGTCAAAGGTTACGAGGTTACAAAAAGTTTTGGAAATCGGTGACGACGTTCCAGTGTTATTATTTTTTTAAATAATAAATAAATAAATAAATAATTTATTTATGTACGGGCTGTGACTCTAAGATCATGCAATGTTGGGTATTTGTGTTGACTGAACTTTATGGCTCCCAAGGAGTCGGCGCCTATGCTACTAACCTTAAACGTAACCCGATTTTCGCCTCAATCTCTGTCTCAGATCTAGAGTATTGCATTAATATATTGCATGTACATATGTGTCATTTTGTTAAATTTATCAATATGGTACTATTACTAAACTCATGCCAACACAGCTAACACAGCAATCTTTGTACAAGACTCTAGTTTAACTCTAAAAAGACTCTAGTTTAACATACGTTACAGTTTCCTTTGTTAATTTGTTATACAAACTAAAATTGAGATTGTAATGAGTGTTTGCTATACATGGAATGTGACTTTGTCACAACATTTCCTTACAAACATCGAAACCCAAAGACTCCAACACATTTGATTCTATGCTCTTAACAGACAGGCAGTTCAATCGGTCTTGCATCATACGGCTACGAAGCTCGTTCTCGATTAATTTAAGCTATGAGAAAGAACGTTCACCCGTACAGTTTGTCACCATCATTGACAGAAACATTTTTATTGCAATTGCAACGTTTGGAAGCGTTGATTCCAGATTGTCATTCTTTATCATGGCATAGATTATTGACAAAATTTTTCTAGAGGAGGCAAAATTTTTCTAGGGTGTCCAAAATGACGCTTTTGCTTAACTATTCATGAACACATAAAACGAGACAATTTTCAAAATCCAGGAAGGCAAATAACCCCGTTGTCCCACTCCGGACGCCCATGGCCATGCGTTAAAATTATTGATTTATTTCAGTCTAACTTCAATAGCGCTCTGCGCTTATTAGCAATAAGTATATTTAACTAAAAATGCAGAACGCAGCAGACTTTTGTTTAAGAAGTGTTTTTGTTCTTACTTTGCTTTGAAGAATTGTTACTTGTTAGAACATAACTTATAATATTGTTATTTTGTTTCTGGGTCGCCGCGGGGCCCCCTTTTGCGCGGGGCCCTAGGCCCGTGCCTCGCGTGCCTAGGCCTTAAAACGGCACTGACGAGAGGTCGGGGTTCAAATCTCCGCCATGACAGAATTTATTTTCAGATTTCTGCCTCGCCTACTTCCCTGGCCAATGCAGCAATAATGAGTACACTGACCGTACACTGTCGGTGGAAAGATCAGACGGCGGGGTAGAGGACTGGTCACCTGCTCTCGTATGCCGAGGTCAAGAAATACGAAGTCGCTGACACCATGTCTGTCTGTCTGTCTGTCTGTCGGTCTGTCTGTCTGTCTGTCTGTCTGTCTGTCTGTCTGTCTGTCTGTCTGTCTGTCTGTCCGTTCGTCTCAGACGTTGTGTGTTAGGGTTGCTCCTAGGTGTAAACTATGAGCTGTGAAAGTTAAGTAATACCGAGCCCGGTTATCAATTGCATTGTTGACTGTGCCTGCCACACCATCAGGTGCGTATTGTAATTGTAATTTGTAACTTCAACTGATATCGCATAAAAGCAAGCCGTTTTCAGGTCAGTTACCAAAAGACAAGGCCGCAAGACAGAGACAGAGACAGACAGAGAGAAAGACAGAAAGACAGACACATATGGAGACAAACAGAGACTGACAAAAAGAGAGAACAAGAGAGAAAGAGACAGAGAGGGGGAGGGAGAAACAGAGAGAGCGAGCGCATATATGATTGATAAGCATTCAGCCTTCGATTCCTTCTTTGAATCGTAAATGAGTACTAGGGTAAGTCAGTTCAGTCTTTCAAAACGTGTCCAATCGTTCGCTTACTCCTTACTGTTGTCTTATTTGCGCCTCAGCCGAAGTCTGGTCCAGGTGGATGAGGAGTTTCCATAAACTGTTGTGTTATCTTTATCTTGTTTTCACATTACGGAACTGGAAATGGCCAAAACACTGAGAGCGCACGCACGCACCTATAGCCACCAATCCAAGTTATGGAATCTTCCATGGCTGGTATACTCTTCCATTTGGATCATTTGGTGAGCGCTGTTGCTGTTTACTCCAGCCTGGGTCTGCATTATGATCTAATTTAATCTAGTCTCAGAGGCTTTGCATGGAAGCGTTTGGTCTAGAAAGTGTTGGTACCAAATTTCGCATCAATGGCCCCAATTAGTCTATATTTGGCGCCATTACATTTTATGCGCTATGCCAATTAATAATGATAATGATAATGATATAATAATAATAATAATAATAATAATAATGATAATAATAATAATAATAATAATAATAATAATAATAATAATAATAATAATAATAATAATAATAATAATAATAATAATAATAATAATAATAATAATAATACGTAGTTGCGTTCACTGGCACATTCGCACAAATGGGGAAGGATGAGGCACTGTAAACCAATTTATCCACGCACCTTCTTAATCTCTAAGAGCCTGAGGGTCACACCTCGGGAGGCAAAAAAAAATAATAACAATAAAAATAAATTTAGGGCCTAATAATGATAATAAGCGTAATAATACATATAGTAACAATAACAATAATAATTATATAATTATAATGACAAAAAATTATAATAATAATTTAAAATTACTGACAATAGACGTTTTTCATTATTGAAGAGACGTGTGTCGATCATAATTGATGTGACGTAACAGTAGGCCTTTATTCCCTGGATTTTAAACCTAGTAACAATAGACTTTCATAATTGAAGTGACGTAAAAGAGGCCTTTATTCTCCAAATCAAAAAATTACAAACAATAGACGTGCTTCACAATTGAAGTAACGTGACTGTAGGCCTTTATTCTCTAAACTTAAACTTAATAACATTAACAGACTTTTTCATAACTGAAGTGACGTAACAAGGGCTTTTATTCTCTAAATCATGCAAAATTATTAATTATAGACGTGTTCCATAATCGAAATGACGTGAATAACAATTGCTAGCCTTTAATCTCTAACTCTAAACTTAACAACAATAGACTTCTTCATAATTTAAGTAACGTGACCAGCTTTGCTTTGGAGAAGGCGATGGCAATCCGTTCTGACTCTGGAGCAATCATTCCACTGAAATTCACTCTGTTACAATTAGAAATTAAGCTTACGTCTAAGTAGAGAAATCCCATTACATCGAAGATCTGTTGCTAAATCTGTCTGCCTGCTTGTCTGCATGCATGCCTCCCAGTCTGCCTGTCTGTCTGTCTGTCTGCTTGCCTGGCTACCTCCCTGTCTCTCTATCTGTCTTATTGTATGTATGTCTGTCTGTCTGTCTGTCTGTCTGTCTGCTTGTCTGGCTGCCTCCCTGTCTGTCTATCTTATTGTCTGTTTGTCTGTCTGCCTGTCTGCTTGCCCGCATGCCTCCCTGTCTGTCTATCTGTCTTATTGCATGTCTGTCTGTCTATCAGTCGCGGAATTACAGCAACTGGTTCACAGGCGTCGACCTATTATTATTCGTGGTTATAACCAGGGCTGTAGTGGTAAAATTTGAGGTGAGTATACGCTACCGGTGACCAGCGGCGTAAAAAAATTTGAAGACCTGTTTTTAGGAATTCGTCTCACAAAAATTTCAGAATTTCACAAATTCCCTTCAAATTTTCTGACTTTTTAGGATTTCGTCTCTGAAAAAGTTTATGACCTTTTTTTTTAGTCATTCGCCCTAAAAACCTTTAAAAACCTATCTTTTTTGAAAAATTTTCGTTCCCAGAGGTAAGTATACGCTGTATACCCGCGTATACCCTCGACTACAGCCCTGGTTATAACCCTGCGAATAACTGAGCATACAATTTCATCTCTGTCCAGTCTCTTCTATTTAGGTTATACCTTGGGCTTTCTTAATCCAATTGTTGACAACCTGAACATGCCCCAAAGGAGGAAATGAAGCAGTCTTTGATTGCAATTGCTATTTAAAACACAGCAGACTCACAAACAAACAACGGAACACGAGTGCGTCGTTCCTCGTGGTTGAAACCCGAACTATCCGAACCCAATATTGAACGCTACCTTTGACGCCATGAGTTGTGACAGCGAATCGAGTCTGCGATGGTGACGTGTCGCAGGGCAGTGGTGGGTGATGTGTAGCGATAGAGGGCAATGTGGAGTGACGTGGGACACTGTGTGGGGAGAAGTGGGCGAGGGACGGGGTGGGGGGGGCGACCCGCTCGGGACGTCAGAAGTCTCGGCGGCGTGACTTCGAGACATCTTCCCTTAAATAGCCATCCATTCCGTCGTCCAGACCCAGGACACAATTTCCCTACTGTCACATCGCATGACACTTGCTCAGCTGGATTCGACGGCCAACTTCCCCCTCCTCTACGCTCCGTTCCAGGATCCACCTCTGCCTCCTTATCCCGCAGCTTCGCCCCCTCCTCTGGTCTACCCTCTTCCGCGGGATCCTTCCGTGCCTCTAAACGATTGGTTATCTGATTTAGAGGGGCATTTCTCGGCCCTTGCCCCTCCCGCAGCAGGCGACGCATGCGTGATTACAGCCAGTTCGGAGACCAGATCCCGTTCGTCTTCTCAGTCCATACCAAAAACACCCTCCCGTCCAACACATTCAGTCACAATAAATGTTCCGTTCTCCATAAACACACACACACGCACACACGCACACACACATACACACACACACCTACACACACACACACACACACCTACACACACACACACGCACACACACACACACACACACACACACACACACATGCACGCACACACACACACACAGACACACACATACGCACACACACGCACACAAACACACACATACGCACACACACACATGCACGCACGCACACACACACACACACACAGACGAAGTTTTCGCCTACAAAGCCAAACACACCATTCTGACCACACACCATAAAAGGTTCTAAGAATCAGTGCTTTTTTCAGCCGGAACGGCGTTCCGGCACCTTTTTTCAGCTACTAAAAATAATTTATTTATTTTAGTAATAAAAAAAATAATTTAGTTATTTTAATTTAATTTCAGTGTTTTGAACTGTTTTCAGCACACCAAAACTAAGCCGTAATCAGATCAATATCCAGAATATCAGTCCGTGAGACAGAGAGGCAGCCAATGGTGGAATAAGCAATTTGAGAGGTAAGTTTTAAGTTGAGAACGAAGTGACACAAGCGACTGAGCAGAGTGCAGACACAGGGACAGAGTTCAAAAAAAATCTAGCAACCGAAAAATCTCGTTCACCAAGAGCAGTTCTTGATTTAGGTATGACCAGGCAAAGACAAGCAGATGTTCTCGTTGAATAATGATAAGTCTGGGAAATAAGAACTGATTTTAAGTATTGTGGGTGGCCAGAGTTCAAAGTTTTATAAACTATGAGCCACAATTTGAAACTAATTCTTTGCTGAACAGGAAGCCAGTGCAAATATTTAAACACAAAGGTTACATGTCCATATTTGGAAGTAGTAGCTCTGGAACAGGATACAGGTTCGCAAATCAACAGTGACTTATTTCAGATATGGACCTCAGATGGTATCACCCGATAAATTCATTGCACAATAAAAGGCTATAGGAAAATAGATTAAACGTAAGCTTATAGTATGTTCGCTGGTATGTGGGTATAATGCAGCTGCATCCATCTGCCTGGCTGACCCCTTTGATCTAGACCTGGAACCGATTTTGACCCTGTATACCTGACTGTCGATTTTGTTTTGACTAAGCGCCCGTGAATAAGCTGGTTCTCGCGACTCCGCTGTAGAAATCTTGAGATTGTGGTTGCGATTTGGTTTTGCCGTCCTTCGAAAGTTCAGAAGTGTACACACGACCATACGACAGGACATCGATGGCGCTGAGAGCTGTAACCAACCGTCTCCCACTGATTCCCTTGAAAGAAGGGTGGTTTTTGGTCCTCATGTATGATTCTGTTCATGTATGGTTAATCGTCTCTCTCGGTGTGTGTGTGTGTGTGTGTGTGTGTGTGTGTGTGTGTGTGTGTGCAGGTGTGTGTGTGTGTGTGTGTGTGTGTGTGTGTGTGTGTGTGTGTGTGTGTGTGTGTGTGTGTGTGTGTGTGTGTGTGTGTGTGTGTGTGTGTGTGTGTGTGTGTGTGTGTGTGTGTGTGTGTGTGTGTGTGTGTGTGTGTGTGTGTGTGTGTGTGTGTGTGTGTGTGTGTGTGTGTGTGTGTGTGTGTGTGTGTGTGTGTGTGTGTGTGTGTGTGTGTGTGTGTGTGTGTGTGTGTGTGTGTGTGTGTGTGTGTGTGTGTGTGTGTGTGTGTCTGTCTGTGTCTTTGAGTCTGATGCTGTCTGCTCATATGTGTCCTGGAAGAGACTTCAACAGCGTCCATGTGACTGGTGTTCATGTTCGTGAGAATTGTTTGATATTTGATTTGTGTTTCGTGTGGACTGTATAATGAACACTAATAGTCCTAGACATGGACGTGTAATTCTAAATAATTTATTTTCTTTTATTTAATTTTTCTTGTAAATTGAATTGAAAATTCGAACCAGGTTCTCGTTGTGACTAATTTCCAAACGAAATCGCGACAGACGCTGTCTTTCTATTCGTCTGTCTGTTTGTTTGACGCTGTCTTTCTGCATATTTGTTTATTTGACGCTGTCTTTCGGTTTGTTTATTTGACAATGTGTTTCTGTTTGTTTATTTGACGCTGTCTTTCTATTCGTCTGTCTGTCTGTTTGTTTGACGCTGTCTTTCTATTCGTCTGTCTGTCGGTTTATTTGACGCTGTCTTTCTATTCGTCTGTCTGTCTGTTTGTTTGACGCTGTCTTTCTGTTTGTTTGTTTGACGCTGTCTTTCTGTTTATTTATTTGACGCGGTCTTTCTGTTTGTTTATTTGACGCTGTTTTTCTGTTTGTTTATTTGACGCTGTCTTTCTGTTTGTTTATTTGACGCTGTCTTTCTGTTTGTTTATTTGACGCTGTCTTTCTGTTTGTTTATTTGACGCTGTCTTTCTGTTTGTTTACTTGACGCTGTCTTTCTGTTGGTTTATTTGACGCTGTCTTTCTGTTTATTTATTTGACGCGGTCTTTCTGTTTGTTTATTTGACGCTGTCTTTCTGTTTATTTATTTGACGCGGTCTTTCTGTTTGTTTACTTGACGCTGTCTTTCTGTTGGTTTATTTGACGCTGTCATTCTGTTTGTTTATTTGACGTTGTCTTTCTGTTTGTTTGTCTGTCTGTTTGTTTGACACTGTCTTTCTGTTCGTCTGTCTCCATTGTTTTCTTATAATCTTTGAACTTCTGAAAATATATTGGCGTTTGTAATTTTATTTCGAATATTTAAAAATATGTAACAAATTTATGTGCTGCCATTCATTTTGTCGAAAGCCCTGTTAATTCTGAGGACAGAAAAGGACAGAACACGAGAAGACAGAAGAGGAGAGGACAAGACAGGACAGGACAGAACAGGAGACGACAAGACAGGAAAGGACAAGACAGGAGAAGACAGAACAGGAGAGGACAAGACAGGAAAGGACAAGACAGAAGATGAAAGGACTAGAGAGGACAGGACAGGACAAGACAGGACAGGACAGCATTTGACAAGACAGGAGATATTGGACATGAGAGGAAGGCATCGGACAGGCCAGGACAAAACAGAAGAGGACAAAAGAAGAAGATGAAAGGACAGGAAAAGACAGGAAAAGATAGGATGGGAGAGGACGGCGAGGACAGGCCAGGACAGGATAGGATGGGAGATGACAGGAGATGACATGACGGGAGAGGATGGGAGATGGCAGGATGGGAGAGGACTGGAGATGAGAGGACTGGAGAGGACGGAAATGGACGGGACAGGACGGGACAGGAGAGGACGGGGCGGGAGAAAAGACGGGCCGGGAGAGGACGGGACGGGAGAGGACGGGCGGGAGAGAAGACGGGACGGGAGAGGACGGGACGGGAGAGAAGACAGGACGAAGAGGAGAAACGGCGAAAGGTTGGGCGGAGAGGCCGTGAGAGGACGGGACGGGAGAGGACGGGCGGGAGAGAAGAACAGCAGAGAGAACAAGGACGATAAGGGATCGAGAGACGAGAGGAGAACAGAGGACAGGAAATGAGGATTCGTGATGTCAAAAGCCAAGGAAAAGAATCGTTTTCGTCGTTTTCGGCCTCAATGCAGAAATTATTAATTCAGGTTGGATGCTTGAAGAATTCGAATTAATTGCCTGCTATCTTCGGAGACGACGCAGTCTGGCCAGAACGGTCTCGATTGAAAGCGTAATTAGGACGATGTCGCTTTCATTTAGTCCGAATGTTCGTCTAATTTAGCACCGGCCTCCCAACCTTTCTCCGTTTCTCCACTTCGTCTTCCTCCTACTCCTCCTCCGCCTGTCAGTCTGTCTGATGCTCCTCTATCTTCCTTCGACGCAGGCCGCAGAGCTGCTCAATTTACTCCTCAGTCTCTTGCCTCTGTTCCACACATCCTGCATGCTCCTCCTTTTCTTTCTCTTCTTTTTCTTCTCCTTCTTCTTTCTTTATGTTATGTTATTGTTATTTAACATAAATAAACAGCGTCGCTCAAAAGAAACACATCTGAGGCACTCTCAACGCTATCCGAAATTATATTAAATAATATTAAGAACAATAAGTTCATGTAATCATATCGTAATCGTAATCTTGAGATTTATAAAAAAAAACGAAGTCTGCAGAACCAACTTCTTCATAGACATCTGGTATCAACTATGAAGCTACCGGATATCTAGAAAATAATGTTGCCATCGTCAGACCGCCCACACAAGCTGAACCCGAACCAACAGGTTTCCATCTACAACTGTTGACGGATGACTGTGTTGTGAGTTTCTGGACTTATGCAACGTCGAAGACAAAGCATAATGACACAAGCGATAGCGTTCCCAACACACGATAGTACCACCGTCTAACACAGTCCCTCGTAGGTGGTAGAAAATTCCGTGTCAGTCTGTAGTGGGAGACATTCGATTTATGGTAGAACCTAGAACGTAAACACGGTAGATGCTATTCCAAAGGTGTTTCTATCCACTTCCTCGCTTCATCTTCTTTTCATCTTCATACTCTTCTCCTTCCTCTTCTTCCTTTCAGAATGCGAACTAAGAAGGAAATAGTATAGTAGGGAAACACGAGCTTTGCTTATTGCCATCTTCCGGACTAATAAAAAGCAAACCAAGAAACGTGGAAGAAATTTAAGGCCACCGTTGTCTGTAGGTCCTATCTGTTACCAATGTCAGCTTACAACGAAGAACAATTTTTAACTTTGGACATCACAAGCCGATCTCTTTTTCTCTGTATTCTGCGTTTTCCCGTCCTTTCTCATCTCTCCCTCACTCTCTCTCTCTCCACACACACACGCACACACACGCACACACACACACACGCACACACACACAAACACACACACACACTCTCTCTCTCTCTCTCTCTCTCTCTCTCTCTCTCTCTCTCTTTCTTTCTCTCTCCGTCGTTATTCTTCTTGCTCTTATACATTCCTTTTCTGCAGGAGACGTCTTCCTGTGAAAAGAAGTTAAAGAATCCAAAGAAACTGTTGCGAATGAGCATTGAGCAGTAAGTAGGAAGAGTAGGGAATATTAAGGGAAGTATGAGAAGGAGTGGGAAGGCAGACGAAAAGGAGGAGGGAAGGAGAGCAATAATTCGATCGATCGCTTCCGATCGAAATAATAATTTTGTTTTGACATTTTTGGAGACGAGATCGAGTCAATTGATCTGGCTTGTCAACTCTGCTTCCGATCAAATCAGGGCCCGCACTAAGAACAGCCCTGGCCCAACCAAACAGAACAACTGCGCCATATCTAGCAACAACGCGCAAGAAAACACGAGAAGTGTACACTACTAGAATGTAGGTCTATGTACTTTCACATAAAATATTACAAAAAAAAACAAGTATGCAAGTAGGTACACAGGAAAATCGTCTACGTTCGAATCCAATCCGTGATTTCTGAGGAGTATAAGATAAAAACCACGAAAGGCGTGGTATAGTTGAAACCTCTGATAAAGTGCACGGAGAGACAGTTTACGAGTTATACGCAGACAGCAGAAGAGAAGGGAAAAGAACTGTTTTGCTTTTATAGCAATCGATGCAAACGGTGGAGTCAAAAACATCGCAAGAAATTTCATCAGCATAGTCAGCTTCATCGTCGTCTTCATCATCGACGTCGTCGTCACCCTTCTCCTCATCATCATCATCCCTGTAATCATCACGACAACAACAATTTGCTATCTTCTGTTGTCCTCTTTCGTTTCAACTCTGTTGTTTCTTCCAGTCTACAAGGGCCTACCTATCTATTTACATATGTCTGTATATGTGTATATATATATACTAATAATATATATACATATAATACACATATTATGTATATATTATATGGTGGTCGCTGCAAAATACGAAACAGACGTCTTCTTTCGTGTACGAAATACATCGTAAGCGACTCTAAATGTTTAACAGATTACGAAAATACAAACTATAGACAGAACCATGCAATTGGAACTTACAAACCGATTTCATTCGATCAACAAAATTAAAGATATATCTGCACATGTAAGTGTATATTAGTTTATAATTATTTGGATTACTTGATCTGTTGCAAACCGTTACAGTGATCAAACTGCAAGCCATAACTACTTTCAACACATAGTTCACAAACCATGCAATCAGCTACCAATTATCGGTAATAACTACTTCCATAATACACTTAAATGCAGAAATTTGTAATGTCTTTAATTTTATTATGCTTTAATGTGCTTCTGAGAGTACAAGTACAGGCAAAACTTAATGCAATTGAACACTCAAACTAGAAGTTCATGTAAAAATCCAACGTTTCAACTACAGCACATAAGTAACACAGCACATAAAAAACAAAGAATACGTTCTACACTAGACTGAAAACTGTTCTATTTGGCCGTACTGAAGTCGGGAGCACCTCTGAGTAGCCCCCGTGAAGAGGTGCTATATAAATACTCGAATGAATAAACGAATGAACACAGCATTTAAACTAGACATCCCATATGTAACCTTTAATTGCACACATGCAATACAAAATATCAACAAGAAAATTCCAGTTAACCAGTGCCTACAACATTCAGAGCTACAATCGTTTGGACAGAAACAGTTAAAGGTCCAAATGATCAGAAATTATCAACAGAAGCAAACTTTAATGGGTAGTAGTTATACGACTTAACAGTTTAATGAAGCACTCCATCGTAATCGTAATCGTAATCTCCACACCTTTAAAGCGCCACTTGAAGATCAAGTGTAGGGCACCAGCCTATTCACGAGCGCTGCGTCAAATCACAGAGGTTTTTCCAGAGAGTAGTCCAAAGGAGGTCCGAGTCCAGTTTCCGTGGGTCCAGATCAAGAGATGCAGAGCAGCTGTCAAGGCTGGTGTCGTTTAGGGCGAGAAGAATTTAAGGCGGAGGATCAGCTGAGTCAGGGCAGGAGTAGCCAACTTGAAAAGGCGAGGCTTCAGTTTTGAGGGGAAAGCCCGGGGTGACAGACAGAGAAACACGAGGAGGAGGAGGGTGGAGGACGGGCTACAATGATGAGAGGAACTGAGAATCTGCGGAATTCAGAGGGGAGATCGTTCCAGAGGCGTGATGCTGTGTTGGATATGGCTCGGTTGGACAACTTGAGATGAGTATAGTGACCGGGGGTCGAGAAAGACTTAGAAAGGATGATGGTCAGGTGGAGAGGGTTGCCTGGATGATGAAGAGGTCACAGAGGTACTTGGGCTGGAAATATCGTATGGAGTTCTAGGTAAGTGATTGGACTTTAAGTGGATTCGTTCTGGGATTTTTAACCAATGGAGTGATGTGATAAAGGACCAGCAGCAGACAGGGCACGCACACCGAGGTCCGTCCTTCTCCACGGAACAATCAGATTGAGAAGGTTAGAGGTTGAGTTCTGGGGGGCCTTTGGAGTCAGCATAGACTGTACCGTTGTAGATAATAAGGTTGAGTAAAATGCAGAGTCTTGTAAACAGTTCGTCCACTCCTGAAAGTTGTTCGCGCTTCTACAGACAGCCAACAGGGCTTTTTTCAGTCGGAACGCACCGGAACGGCGTTCCGGCACCTTTTTTCAGCTACGAAAAAATAATTTATTTATTTTAATAATAAAAACAATAATTTAGTTATTTTAATTTAATTTCAGTGTTGTGAACTGTTTTAAGTGTTTATTGAGACCCCTCCCAACCCCCAATCGCGTTTTTCTCTGGATTTTACTCCTTCCATAATTGTTCAGTTCCGGAACCTATTGTTCAGTTCCGGAAGCTTTTTTTCTAGAAAAAAAAGCACTGACAGCCAATAATATATATATAGTATATGTAGTAGTATATAGCAGTGCATATTTTAAGGAATTTACACTACTGGGACAAAATTTTGGAACTCGTCTCTGAAAAACTTTGATGACCTTTTTTTGGGGAATTCATCTCCCGAAAAAGTTGATGACCTTTTGGGAATTTCATGACAATGCGTTTTCTTATTTTACTACTGGGGCAAATCTTAAAACTCTTGCAACATTTTGTCCCACTAGTTATACTTTAAACATACATTGCCTGGGACAAATCAGCCTAACTACTGGGACAAATCTTAAGACTACTGGGACATTTGTCCCACTAGTTATACAGTTAAAATATGCCCTGGTATATAGTATATAGCCTATATATAATAGTATATTACATCAGCGTAACATAAGGTAATATAGGGCAACGTAATGCAACGACTGTAACATATATTACGCATACAAGTTTCGTAACGGTGTATACATACAATCTACGTAGCATGGAATGTCATGTTTTATAAAGTGCGCGAATAGAATCTTATTGCCTACGTAGTTGAGCGTTTGATACACGAGATGAAAGCAGAGACGTTCTCTTAACGGGGTCAAGAGGTCATTCTAAAATTAAGCCCACCTTAGTGCACGTAATTTTGTTCTGACAGTAAAGTAACTAAGCAACAACGTATTTTTGGCTGAAGATAATTCAGCATGCATTTGGTGAACCCACGCTTGCGCAATAGTGGAAAGTTAGCTAAAAACACACGGTAGAGCTAACGCAAAACGATTGCGTAATAGCGAATTTTCCCAGACCTTAGCGATGAGTCATAGGAATATTGAGTCTTGTATGCCGACGTGGCGAGAAAAAGTCTATATAAGGCGGTCGCAAATGCGAATGTTCAGAAAATGTTTTGTTGCTTGTTTAAGTTACAAATATCACGCTGATAGATTCGTGCGCGGAAAGCATTTTATGTCAAACTCAGAAGTACTGTAATCATTTAACGGTTTGTTAATTAACTACAAGTAATAAAATCGGTGACTTCGTGTCTGCCTTATCTCGAGTTAACGATACCTCTACATTCTACAAGTCGATTAGACGATTCGAAGCCTCGTTTTTGATCTGACACTTCGTCAACTATAGGGTCACGAGATCACGCTAAATAAAAACACAGCTAT
>OY744607.1:13462837-13491104 GCA_963556255.1 Allolobophora icterica | reverse complement strand
AAGTCATTAAAAATTTCATACCCATGGCTGCCTCAGGACAAGCCTAAGGGACTGCTATTCTTTTTCTTCTATGGATGCGTTTACTAGATTTATCCCAATCAGTATGGGGTTATATTATCGTAGATATATATACAGCGCCTCTCTAAGAGCAAAACAGAAAAGAGTCGCTTTCTGCGCTATCTCATATATATATATATATATATATATATATATTCTATAGCTTGTTACACCAGTTAGCAAAAACAAAACGGAGTAAACTAGGGGAGTCAGCAGGGGTGGGCCCACGCAAACACGCGAAGCCAATCAAGGGATTCTAGTCGACAGTTGACGGATTGCATGGATGTTCACACGCCATCTCTCTACTGTGCAGAAAATCTGCTCCACTCTACTGTGACAACTGCACACTATAGTGTGGATTGGAGAACCCTACAGTTTCGGCGAAAATGTATGTGTTGATAATCCTATCGTGCCTATCTCCAGATCTGATGTCAGTAATCTGTATTAGCTTCTAATGATCTAATCTCTCTGTCGCTATCTCTCTTATAATCTGCATCTCCGTTATCCCCAAAGATTGTCTTATCGTAATCAATGCATGCAATCTCTCTGTCGCTATCTCTCTTTGAATCTGCATCTCGTTATCCCCAAAGATTGTCTTATCGTAATCAATGCATGCAATCTCTCTGTCGCTATCTCTCTTTGAATCTGCATCTCCTTTATCCCAAAAGTTTGTCTTATCGTAATCAATACATGCAGAGGATTACTTACATCACTTAATGGAGTCAAGAGGTCATTGCATTATTCATACGTTAATTTCCACGTTTTAACGTTTTTGCTTCTACTAATATGTGTTAATTAAAGTCACACCAATGCATTCTGAATATATATTTTATATTATAGACATACAGGTCTTTATATTTTAAAAGAGCAAGAAGGAATTAAACAGGGAAAAAAGAATGTCGCAGGTTGTTACAATGTAGGCTAGGTCCGTTATCGCATGTGTTGGTGCGCAAGCATATATATATATATATATATATATATATATATATATATATATATATATATATATATATATATATATATATATATACTAGTGTATTTGCCCGTCATATTATGACGTCATATTATAGGCCTATAAAAGCCCTATATGTATCGTTGGTTATCGCCGTCGTCAAGACCGCCGTCGTCAAGACAACGGTTTATGTTTCACAATGGAACAGAACCCGTTTGTGACGTAGCGTCCCCCGACAGACGGACACTATATGGATATTATATGTATAGATATATAGTGCTTTTTTCTCCAAAAAGGGTTCCGGAACTGAACAATTATGGAAGGACTAAAATACCGAGAAAAACAGGATTGGGGGTTGGGAGGGGTCTCAATAAACACTGAAAACAGTTCATAACACTGACATTTGGATTAAAATAACTAAATCATTGTTTTAATTATTAAAATAAATAAATTATTTTTAGTAGCTGAAAAAGGTGCCGGAACGCCGTTCCGGCTGAAAAAAGCACTATATATATATTATATATATATATATATATATATATATATATTATATATATATATATATATATATATATATATATATATATATATATATATATATATATATATATATATATATATATATATATATATATATATATATATGGATGTTTACTGTTTATTTATTTAGCTAAAGCACTTCACCAAGCGAGCAGGGTAAGTAAATCTGTATCCCAGGCGCGGATGTTTGTTCACTAGGGGTCGAGACGGAGCCATGCAAAGGCCAGAATAAAAAATCAGTCTGTATAATTGTTTTAATTTATAATAGCATCTGGTCAAGTCAGTCCTTCTGTGGTAGACGATTCCAAATGCGAGAAGCACACAGCACTTGATCCTAGAATTTTGTCTTGAATTTATCTTCTGGGTTGAATATGCCATGCAGTACAGGAAGAACGTAACAATCCATAGAGGGCCATATGGAGTTAACAATCGTAATCGTAAACTACACATTTCTATAGCGCTATACTCTAAAGCTAAGTGCAAAGCACCAGCTTCTTTCACGAGCGCTGCGTCGCATCAGAGGGGTTGTCCAGAGATCGATGTCCATTGGAGGTCCGAGTCCGGTTGCCAGAGAGAGATGGGGGTGGGGGGAGCAGAGCAGCTGTTACGAGGGGTTTCGTTGAGGACGAGAAAGCTTGGAAGGCAGAGGATCCGATGGATTAGGGGAGGAATTAGCAGTGTATTAAGATATATAGTGGAAGACTGCATGGTATTCTTGGCCTTAAGTGTCAAGGATGTAATCTTAAATAATAGTACGCCGTTCAGCGTGAAGTTGGTGAAATTCGCGGAGGCATTCAGAATACATTTGAGGAAGAAATAAGAAAATGTAATACATACATACGTATGTATGTTTGTATTTTGTATATTTGTATGTATATACAGTGCTTTTTTCTTGAAAAATGGTTCCGGAACTGAACAGTATAGGTTCCGGAACTGAACAATAATGTAAGGGCTAAAATCCCGAGAAAAACGGGATTAGGGGTTGGGAGGGGTTTCAATAAACACTGAAAACAGTTCACAACACTTAAATTAAATTAAATTAACTAAATTATAGTTTTTATTATAAAAATAAATAAATTATTTTTAGTAGCTGAAAAAAGGTGCCGGAACGTCGTTACGGCGCGTTCCTGCTGAAAAAGAGCAATGTGTATATATGTATCAATCAATCAATCAAAAAGCTTTATTGCAACCGAAGACAAAGTAACGTACATGATAATTGGTTGCATAACAGTTGTCAACAGATCGCAAAAGGAGCGCCCAAAGGGACCGTGGTCCCGCTAAGAGGGTCTCCTATACAGTTGAAGTAACAACTTATAATATACCTGACTCGTTCGCACCATCCCTGGGCCGTTCGATGTGACTCGACCTTTAAAAGTTCGAGTGACCAGGCACTGGGATGGGGCTATAAGAAAAATAAACGGGTAAACAAACTTAACTAATCTTAACTAATTATTAGCTATAGACCCCTAACTCTCTCGGAGTCACACCGGCAGACCAAGTCGGGGCCCTCCCACTGCGCGCGCACCCAGCCGCAGAAGGGGAAGGGAGGTCATGAAAGGTGATTCTTTATTTTTTACATCGAGTGAGGGTTAGCTTTCGAGCAGAAATCCCCTGAGCTTCCTTCTAAATGAGTAGTAGGGTGTTGATGTTCGGATTCATACATACATGCATGTATGTATGCATGTATGTGTGTATGTATATATATATGCATGTATGTATGTATGTATGTTTATATGTATGTGTGCATGCATGTATAGTATGTATATCAGTTTCTATACATGTATATGTTAAGACATGATATTTAAGCCTATGTGTTAAACATAATATATCTGTCGATGTGTTGAGGCACTCAGTATGGCGCCTTGTGTCACCTTCCCAAGACGTTAACAAACTTATATACTGCAGAAACATACTTGGTCTCATAGTTAAAGCATGATGTATAAATACACGTCAAGGGGGGATAGAGTAATGGTAACACTCATGGCCAGGAGAGCAGCAGGAGAGCAGCAGGAGAGCAGCAGGAGAGCAGCAGGAGAGCAGCAGTACGCGGTTCGATTCCCGCAACCCCCTTGGGCGGGAGCCTTGCATGGCTGCCATAACTTGTGTTTAGTTAAGATATTGATAATTGTATACTGTTATGTCTCAGTGTAATCTTACTGCGTTTGTTGGTTTGAATTAATAAAGAAAAAGATTGTTATTATTATTATACGTATGCAAGTGCGTTTTTGTACATATACATGTATACATGTATGATTGTATATATATATATCCATATACATTACATATACATGTATATATAATTTATATATTCAAGTGTATGTATAAGGTAATCGATGATTTGTAGGCCTATGTGGTTTCTAGATAGATAGCATCGTTGTGATTGAACGAGAATTTTCTTGCTTCGTTTTAGCTATGCATTGAAGCGAAAAAACGGCGCCTTTGTCCGTTTGTCCGTCCTTTCGTCCGTATACGTCCTTTGCGGACGAAACGATTCCTGCTGTGGGTGCTGAGCTGCAGTGGGGTGGAATGGGGTGGGGGCTGTTGAGGAAACGAGTGGGGTCGGAGTCTTTGAGACGACGACGTTTCTAATTCGGCACAAGTCGTAGAGGCGTGAAATGCATTTCTGCCATTCAACACGAGCGCCTCTCATTCCAAGGGATTCACGGAATATCAGCTGACTCAATGAACGGCAGAGGAGGAGGAGGAGGAGGAGGAGGAGGAGGAAGAAGAAGTGGCGCAAAAGAGAGAGAGGAGGAGGAGGAGGAATTGGAGGACGAGGAGAAAGACAAGTAGGTTAGGATGGAGGAAATGGATAAGGAGGAGGAGGAGGAGGAATTGGAGGAGGAGGAGGAGGAGGAGGAGGAGGAGTAAGGCAAATGGCAGGAGGAGGAGGAGGAACTGGAGGAGGAGAAGGAGTAAGACAAGTAGGTCAGGATGGAGTCGGATGAAAAATAAGAGGAAATGGATAAGGAGGAGGAGGAATTGGAAGAGGAGGAGGAAGAGGAGGAGGAGGAGGAGGAGGAGTAAGACAAATGGATGAGGAGGAGGAACAGGAGGAACAGGAGGAATAGGAGGTGGAGAAGGAGTAAGACAAGTAGGTCAGGATGGAGTCGGAAGAAAAATAAGAGGAAATGGATGAGGAGGAGAATGAGGTGGAGGGAAGAACGTGGATGAGAAGAATAACCGTTCTGCATCCTCCTCCTCCACCTCCTCCTCAGCTTCCTATTCCTCCTTATCTTCCTGCTCTTCCTTCTTTTCGTCCATTGACGATGAAATCACGCAACTTCTCGAAAGCGCCGGAACACGAACAAACGAAGCCCTACTGCATGGTGGGGTAATGAGTACGTACAGCGATAATTCAATTCCATAATAACTTACACAATAATTACTCTCAGGTATTGTTATGATCTTAGGTATTGTTGTTATCAGGTATTAAAACCGTCTCGGTTTAAATACAGTGACGACATAAGCCAGCACGCCACGTCTAAGCCTCGCAGGCACATTTAGCATGTCGACGATTCTCAGCTCCCTCCATCATAAGAAGCCTCTAAGCCTCAATTTGTCTGTCGAAACCTATTAGCTTCCTGCTTGCATCTGGCCACTCTGTAGCACCTATCGAAAACCTCTCGAAGGCGGGTATGGAGGAGGATGCAGCCTAAGAAGCCTGTGTAAGCCTCGCTTAGTCCGGCGAAGCCTTTAAGCTTCATCTGACCCACTGAAGCCATGTAAAGCCGCGGCCTCAGCCGTGGAGCAGAGAGAAGCGTCGATATTAATCGGCTCAATGCATTCCCCGTTAGGATATTATGTAACGATTCTACTGTTCGAATTCATAGGGGTCTACATATGTAGCTTTTCGGTTTCTTTCGCCTACTGTATAAACATGTATCGATGTGGAGAGATGCGTTTTCTTCACAAAGTTGTTTAGGGCGATTTTTCGGAAACCTCGCGAAGTGCTGAGCGAGGAAACTGAGCAGGATTGAGTTTTGTTGTTGTTATTCTTATTGTCGCGTTGTTGTTTGTTGTGGAGTAACAGTGCTCGAGTTGTTGTTGTTTTTGTCGTAGTTTTAAGTTGTTGGTTGTATTTTCACTGCTAGGGAAGTAAGGGAACTAGGAAGCCGAAGAGCACAGCGCATTCTTTAGTCTGTCATTTTGCGGTGTTATTTTTATAATACAGTATTAGTTGTTGCTTTTGTCGACGTTGTTATTGCTGATGTTATTGTTAATAGCTCTTTCTTCTTCTTCATCTTCATCTTCTTCATCTTCTTCTTCTTCTTCGTTTTCTTCTTCTTCGTTTTCTTCTTCTTCGTTTTCTTCTTCCTCGTTTTCTTCTTCTTTTTCTCCTTCTTTTTCTTCGCTTTCTTACTCTTCTTCTGCTTCTTCTTCCTTTTTCTCTCTCTATGGTCTTCAGGCACTGAAATTATGTTCTTCATTTGGCATCTTTGACGAGATGTCAAAGATGCCAAATGAAGTCTGACTTGACGAAGCGCCAGTGAATAAGCTGGTGCCCTGGACTTAGCTCTGAAGTAGCGCTGTGGAAATTTCTGAGATTTCTGTTGCCATCACGATTATTATCATTGTTATTGTTGTCGAAATGCCCAGAAATTCAAAATGCCATTAAGAGGTTTTTCTTATGGCACCATTAATCAGAAATCGCTAGGGCCTACATCATAATTATAGACAATGTCATCTAGGTATTTCCTGGCTCTCTCATTCTGTTACTCTTCCGTATATCCTTCTTTTTTCCTCGTCGTGATTTTACTAAGGAAAGGCGCTGCATGACAGAGGCTGTACATGGACTGCTTCACCCAGGTACTTCCTGACTTTCCCATCCTCTTATTTTTTCCGCACACCGCCGCTCTCCATTTCCTTTACTCGGAAACGCGCTGCATTACAAAGGTTACCTTGGCTGCTGAATCGAGGCACTCTGTAGCTCTTCCACCCATCGTTCTTCCGTATACCCTTCTCTGATTCCCTTACCCGGAAAAGTCGCAACGAAATGAAACTGAGAGAATTTACGAGAGCAGAGTCGAGAATTTGTGGCTTTCTAATCAAATCTCGCATGAGAGAAAAGAGAATAATATACAACTTGATTTGATTACACGGATGGCTTTGGAAACAATCGAAAGACCAATGCCCGTTTTAAGTAGACACTGTCGTATACGACTCTAAAGTGTCTGAAACTCATTGGCATGTTTTGTGCAGCATGGTTGTCCAATGTCCATTTGATGGCACGGTAGATCTGAAACCTAACGACTGCGTTTCACGCCGGCTTAGAGGACTCCATGTATCGATCGATCCTTGTGACTAAGACTCAATTTAACGAACCCCCGCGTAATAATTGAAAAAGTGGGCCTATATAACAAATACATAACAAAGTATTAAAAATAAACGAGAAAAATGACACGCGTGGAGTTTAAAGAAGGACCAAAGCGAGGGACATAGAAGAGAAGCAAATGTTAAAGACAACCTCTGTTTGGGATGTTTTGAAGGATGTTGCTGGGGTTCCGGATAACCCAAGCGTTGATGATTAGGTGGTCATTCACAAACAACGCTACGCATTTATCATCCGTATAATTCGCATCGCCTGTAAAAGGTCGAATCTTATATCCGGGACTAAAATGTCGACCCTCGTAAAATAAATAATTATTAAAACAATAAGAGACAAGACGAAGATGCAAACGAGGCATCACGTAATAATTGAAATAATGAATTTTAAAAAGACGTAAAGGATTAAAATACAGTGATCTATCACCAGCCATTCGTAAAATTAGGCCATGCTGTGATTATCCAGACTAACTTGGTCTATGTGCCTCATCCGACTGAGTTCATGCGGAGAAACCGCGACTCTGATTAGGACCAGGCCGTCTAAGTTTGTTGGAGGAATTGCAGCAAATACAGAGCCGCTTTTAATTAAAATTCATTATAATCAACGATCTAACGATCACATGAAGTTTCAGATCGTGTGAGGGGATCATGTAACAAATAGGCAGCCCTAATTAAGCGGGACCTAGCCAGGCTAGCCTATGTCTCTTTTGGGCTTTCCCTATTGTATCCTGAAAGTTTTACATTCCGATTGGTGCCTACTGTACTTTTGTATTGAATTCGGATCAATAAAGCTGAATTGAATTAAAAAAATAATTGAATAAATTTAATTCTTCAGACGGCTACGCTCATTGGGTCCACATCTGGAGCCATACTGCGTCACGGGTGGACATTGGTGGCCTGGCGGGGGCTCGTTTTGGGATCAACGTGCGTGGTTGTCAAAGTGGGTTGACATCGTGGTTTCAGTTAAGTTGGCATAAAGAATTCATTAGGGTTGGTTGACATCGAAGTCTCAGTTGAGTTGGCATCGAGGTTTCAGCTTGGTTGACATCGAAGCTTCGGTTGGTTGGAATCGAAGTTTTAGTTGGGTTGGCATCGATGTTTCATTTGGGTTGGCATCGGGGTTTCGGATAGGTTGGCATCGAGGTTTCAGTTGGTTGGCATCGAGGATTCCTTTGAGTTGGCATCGTGATTTCAGGTGGGTTGGCATCGAGGTTTCAATTGAGTTGGCATCGAGGTTTCAGTTAGGTTGACGTTGAAGTTCCAACTGGATTGGTAGTGAGGTAGCTTTTGTGTCTTTTCTGCTAATGGGCATTGTGGTTTTATGAGGGTTGAGTTAATTATGGTTGATAAAATAGCAGAGAGAGAGAGAGAGAGAGAGAGAGAGAGAGAGAGAGAGAGAGAGAGAGAGAGAGAGAGAGAGAGAGAGAGAGAGAGAGAGAGAAGAGAGAGAGAGAGAGAGAGAGAGAGAGAGAGAGAGAGAGAGAGAGAGAGAGAGAGAGAGAGAGAGAGAGAGAGAGAGAGAGAGAGAGAGAGAGAGAGAGAGAGAGAGAGAGAGAGAGATGTTCGTGAATTGTGAAGGCGAGATACTTTTATCCGGCACGCTACGTACCGTGTCATTTCCGTTGCTCCGTCATAATTATAATCCGCAGGAATTCACCAAATGAAGACGAATTGCATGTCATCCTCTCAGAGGGGCGGATACACGAGAAGTGTTCCGGATGAGGCGTGTAAGGTTACAACGACAGCGACCCAGCCATTTTTCTTCCATCGACCGGTCTCTCACTCCGCCATCGAACTTAATTGCGATAATTGCAACGCCTGCCGCCGTCAGCGCCACGTTCATCGGCGATTACGTCATAGCCTGGTGCATCAACGATGAATAATCTATGCGTGCGTCCGTCTCCGTATCCTGTTTGATGGTTGCGTTCCTGTTAGTCTTGTCTTTTATTGTTTTAATAATTATTTTACGAGGGTCGACATTTTAGTCCGGGATATAAGATGCGACCTTTTACAGGCGATGTGAATTATAGGGATAATAAATGCGGAGCGTTGTTTGTGAGTGACCACCTTTAAATCATTGACGCTTTGGCTATCCGGCGGCATTTTCGCCGATCCCAAACCAGTGCAGCGCGTCAGAAATTATTGTAATAGCATGAACGATGAAAACTTTTCATAGTTAAACAACTTAAACTCCAACTAGAAGTTGGACGATTGATAAAAATATTACTGACGCTAGAAGCTGGATGATCGATGAACACATCAGATAATAAAACTCAAACTAGAAGTTGGATGAGCGATGAAAATAAATCATTTTAATGTCGATATTATTGCCGTGGATGAGCGATGAAAACATTTAATACTAAAACAAACTAGAAGTTGGATTGTCGATGAAAATATAACTCAGAAGAGAAGCTGGATGATCGCTGAACATATAACTCAAACTAGAAGTTGGATGAACGATGATTATTGTATTATTTATCACGTTTACGAGTACAGCAAATATGGGATATCGATCCATGTTGCTGTACTGGTCTGGGATCGGCGAAAATGTCTGCTTCACAATATCCAAACAGAGGTTGTCTTTGACTTTTGCTTCTATTCCATGTCCATCGCTTTCCTCCTTTTAACTCCTCGCGTGTTGTCTTTCTCGTTCGAAGACTTTTCCAATTCCTCTTTGCTTCATTTTTATTTTTTCCGGGTTTAATCATAAACACGGTATATCTGGACTCTGACTTGACGCAGCGCTTGCGAATGAACCAGTGACCTGCGCTCAGCTTTTTATTAACTCATTAGAAATTATCGTGATTACGATCACAGCGTTGAACCTTTGCTTAACTTCCTTTGATTTTCCTACTCTGTTATCCTCTTCTTTTACTCCAAGAACTGTCCTTCATAGGCCTACCCACAAGCACACTTCATCCTCCTCTGCTATCGCCAGTTAAGGGTTAATGGAGAATAGTCCTCTTTGTCCCCTCCTCTTCCTCCTGCTTTTCCTCTCCTCCTCCTCCTCCTCCTCCTATTCCTCCTCCTCTTCTTCCTCCTCCCCTTCTTCCTCTTCCTCTTCCTCCTCCTCCACTTCCTTCTGCTCTTCCGCTTCCTCCTTTTATTCCTCCTGCTATTCCTCCTCCTCTTTCTCCTGCTATTCCTCCTACTACTCCTCCTCTTCGTCGTCCTCCTCCTCCTTCCAAACTTCTTCCCTTCATCTCAAATTTTCCCATTTTCTGCTCCTCTTCCTTTTCTCCTTCCTTTTTTCCTCCTACGACTACTGCACCGTTCTTTTGTTCTCTTCCTCAGTTGCAGATAGGAAGCTAATTGCGGTCAGCGCTTCTAAGTGCTTGCGTCTAATGACTTCTGCTCATCGACGGTCGTTCAATAGCAGAGCCAGGGCACACGTTCCTCCTCCCCGCGTCAGCCTATCCTTCACTCCGTCCTTCATACGTCCTTCCTTCCGCCTCCTTCCTTCCTTCGTTCTTCTGGGTCCAGAGACTAATTCGCCGCCGAAGCTGTTATGGCGGCATTAATTTTTCATCGTTTTCCGCGTCTCTTAATTAAACAAACGTCGCCGTAATTCGATCGATAAGTGAAACTGTCTTCCTATCTCCACTCGCCAGTCCTGCTCCTCGTTTCTTTCCCTTGGCTCTTCCTCTCCATCCTTCTGATCGGTCCTCCTCCTGTCCCTGCTCTTGTAGCACTCCTTCATACCCCACCCTCTTGTCCTCTAGCTCCTCTTCATGTCCTCTAGTCCGCGTCCTCTTTCCAGTTCTTTTATCTTCCAACATTCGGTGATAAATTTTCCAGTCAACTTATTTCTCCGTCCGTCCGTCCGTCCGTCCCTCAGTCAGTCAGTCAGTCAGTCAGTCAGTCAGTCAGTCAGTCAGTCAGTCAGTCAGTCAGTCAGTCAATTAATCGGCCATGTGTAGCCTACTCTGCATTTCTTCAGTTTCTGCTACCATTCGACCTTCATTTATCATTTATCATTCCGCATTCCAGTGAGTGAGTTAGTGAACGGCTGAATCAATGAGTGAGTGGGGGAGCAAGCAAGTTGGTGGGTGGGAGAGTGGGTGAACGAGTGAGAAGAGTTAGTCCAAGAGCGAGCGACTGAACTAATGAGTGGGTGAGTGAGTGAGCAAGCAAGCAAATAAAGGACTGGCTGCCTGGGTGTGTGGATGGGTGTATACAGGGGCGTAACTTTAGCCTAAAAAGTGGGGGTACCAATACCCTGGTCTAAAAAGTGGGGGGTACCAATTTCTTCTCCACTTTCGTTTTTCGCATGATAACCATTTTGAACATATTCCCTGCCAGTATTCTCATTAGCTTTGGCTCTCGATTTACCTGTGTATCTAAGAACTTTCATACTTTTGGCGGAGATTGCGTTCTCTGGGAAGGCACAATAATAAAATATTGATTGGCATTGTTTAAAAAGTGGGGGGTACAGTACCCCCCAGTCCAAAAAGTGGGGGTACGGGTACCCCTCGTACCCCCCACAAATTACGCCTATGGGTGCATAGTTAGGTATACGTGGGCGAACGGGTCGGTCGTTTAGTCAGCCACGTGGCTTTCACCTTGTTCAGTCAGGCCGCTCTGCAGTTTCTTTTTGCGCCTTCACCCTCTTCCAGCACATCTCTTCTTCCGGCTTCTGCGACTTCGCCTCTTCCTCTCCGTTCCTTTTTCCACCCGTCCAGCTTTTCCTCATCTACTTTTTCTTTCTCTTATTCTTAGATTTTCGTTCCCTTATTTTTCGGTTCAATTGGCTTGCTTGAACTGCATATATATACATATATATATATATATATATATATATATATATATATATATATATATATATATATATATATATATATATATATATATATATATGACTGCCTGTATACAGTATGTGTATATATATTTACTGCAATAGCTGAAACATTATGTAAAAATGTTTTTATAAACGTGTACATTTATAATGTTACTATATCAGTTAATGTCAAGGACATTTTTTTATTATTACTATAGGCATCTGTATGTTCCGACAAGGAAGAGAAACTTAAATGATGTATCTCTTGTCTTTCTATAGGCGTGTCTGTGTATGTGTATGCATGCTGGCTGTGTGTGTATGAGTGTCGGTTTGGCTGTATACAGGAAAATATCGTGAAAATATGGCTTGGCCTACATCTTGCGAAATTTGTCGCTGCTCTTCTGCCTTGTATAGTTTTGTTCTTCTTTATAACGTAGTCTTTCTTCTCTTCTTTATTTTTTTCTCTTGTCCTTCTCTTCTTCATTCTCTTATTATCTTCATTCTGTTCTTTCTCTTTCTCTGACATTATTGATTCCCACCTCAATTTGAAGCAACACACTTTGCAGATATAAAAAATAGCAGAAATGTAGGAATACTAAAAAAAGTCAGGCGCTGCCTGCCTCCAAATATTCTATTAAGTTTGTATTATACACTTATTTTTCCGTACATTTCGTACTGTAAAACATATGGGGGCAAATTACAAAGCTGTTTTACACCTCTTGTTATATTACACAAAACAGCTATATACGTACTGTGTTTCATATCAGTTGAAACGTTAGTTCCAAACAAGCATTTAAGGATAGACAAATCCTGACAACTGACAAATAAATGAGTTTCAAATTGGCCTTTTTATGTATCAGTATCATAACAATATGCTGCCTCTGTCATTTCAGTGCTACTTCAAGATGAGAGTATGGATTCACAGTCATCAGACATGCATTTGCTCATAAATACCGTCCTGAATATGCTCGGACCAATGCTAAAAGGGTTTCTATCAAATTGTATTGTATTGTATCTAGAAATTTATAAAGCGCCTCTCACAGAATAACTATTAAGAGGCGCTCTCAGCACAGAAGCCCCGGGGAAAAAATGCCTTTAGGGAACGCGAGGCCTATGAGGAAAAGCCAATCATTAGTTTGGCCCTGATCAGAGGGGGAAGATCATTCCACATCGTGGGACCCACTACAGCAAACGCCCGGTGCTGGGCCAAGGCAGTTTTAGTCCTGGGAACAAAAAGATCAAGCCGATTCACAGAGTGCAATGAGCGAGAAGAAGATGCAGATAGCGGTTTTCGAAGATAGTTCAAGAGATATTTCGGGGCAGTAGGCTGTTGAGATTTAGAGACAATGGCCCTATGCTGTGGAATCATTTTACCTGTAGAATTAACCTCGGCACTGTCTATAAGTTCTAAAATGTTGCTACGGTCTTACATCATAAACCAAGGGTTATTCAAATAGACTACTTGAATAAGTATTAACTGCTACTTAAGTATTGTATTATTTTGTTAAAATTGAACTTGGTTTAGACGTTAGTTAAGATTATACGAATTAATGTCTTTGTATACAATTTGTCCGTTCAGCCCTAGCAGTGATCGTCTCTCAGGTGCCCTGGATAGCGAGACTTGTCCCTTTGGGGTCACCCTTTACGATACTCAACCTGGTAACCTACTTCACCGTGATGTATGTTTGAAACTGTTTTGTTTGTTGTGTTATAATAACCGGATTAAAGTGAATTGAACTCTTTCTTTTTCTTCTCTTCATCATCTTCTCTCTCTTCTTGTCTTCTTTATTTTATATTTTCTCTTCTTTCCCTTCTTCGCTCTCTTTCTCTTGTTCCTTCTCTTCTTCATTCTATTCTTCACTTCTTTTCTTCCTCCTCATCCCCTCTTCATCCTTCTATTCTTTTACCCTTCCTTTTCTTCCACCTCCACTTTTTTGGTTCTTTACCTGTATTCCATAAACGCTTGAAAACTAGGCTTAACTCCTTCGATCCAAGTTTTTCTGTCGTAATTGGTCTGGAGCGCTTCTCACGATTCTCTCTTGAAGAGGCGCTATATAAATATGTGATCACAGTTACTACTACAAGTCGCTTCTTCGCATTTTTCCCCTTTCTTCTTCTTCGTCTTCTTCTTCTTTTTCTTCTTCTTCGCAGTTTCTTCTTATTCTTCTTCGTCTTCTTATTCTTCTTGTTCTTCGCATTCTTCTTTGCATTTTTCATCATTTTCTTCTTCGCATTTTGTTCTATTTAGGCCCTTGTTCTTATTCTTCGCATTCTTCGTCGTATTCTTTTTCGCATTCTTCTTCTATGCATTCTTTGCGTTCTTCTTCTTCTTCTTCGCATTCTTCTTCTTCGCATTTTTTCTACTTCGCATTCTTGTTCGAATTCTTCTTCTTCTTCTTCTTATTCTTTTTCTTCTTCTTCTTCTTCTTCTTCTTCTTCTTCTTCTTCTTCTTCTTCGCATTATTCCTCGCATTCTTCTAATTCTTCTTCTTCTTCTCAATCTTCTTCACGTTCTTCTTCGTCGCATTCTTTTTCTTCTTTACCGCATTCTTCTTCTCATTCTTCTTCTTCGCAATCTTCTTCTTCTTCTTTTCTTCTTCTTCTTCGCAATCTTCTTCGTTTCTTCGCAATCTTCTTCTTCGTGTTCTTCTTCTTGCTCGGCTTCCTCATCACCCTCCCCATCTCAGTGTTCTAACGATATCTGCAAGCGACGTTACCAATCTCGCAGCTGGCAACAACCTTCTGCAGGTTTCTCTCATCCTTCGTCTCCGCCTTCTCCATCCTCCCCTCCCCTCCCAACACCCCGCTCCTCCCATAACTCCCTGCTCCCCCGGTGCGATGATCTATCGTGTCAACGAACCAACCATGGACTTCCGCTTATTTTTTTCCTTTCTCCGTTGGCGATTATTCCGGTTTCCTTTCTCAACTTAACACCTCTGCCGGAGACGTCAAGGAGCAAACGCCACCAGCCGCAAATTTCGCAAGATTTATGCAAAGCCATATTTTTAGGCTTCATACATACACAGACACACACAGTGACACATACACACGCAGCCAAACACAGGCACACACACCAGCCGGCAGCCAGATAGACATGCAACCAATAGACACATGGCGTATGACATATGACTTGAACTCCATGTACATAGACGGGCAACATATAGAGACATATAGCAGATATATGCGAGTCAAACAGACGAACAGACGCAAGAGAAGTATAGGCCTACACAAGGCAAGAACGTATACATACAGACAGAGAAACAGACAGACAGACAGGCAGACAGACAGACAGATAGATAGAAAGGCGGGCAGGCAGACAGACAGTCTCGATATTAAAACTATTCTCTCCGATTATCCGACACTATCTGAATACAAAACAGACGCCATCCTGACTGACCACAGGTCAAGAGGTCATCCGCAACAAATGACCTACGCTGGACCATCCCTCCCCTGTTCGCATTATGCTTTGCCCTTCCCATCCTCTGCGGGCCTCCGCGCGGTCCAAGTATAAGACCTAAATTAGAGTATAACATGTTAAAATTTCTGGGCTAACGGTTCTACGAGGCGGGATGCTTTGATACTGACGCTCTCCGGCAGAGGGACTCCAAATACATACCATGCAGTATAGAGACAGTCTGTTGTAACTCTGCCACTGCCTGTATACTCTGGTAGTGCCAGTCCCAAGCCTGGAAAAAGGAGGAGGACGACGTTCATCATTTCTGTTATGACACAGCATCGTTAAACAGAAAAGAAGCAGCTGTTAGCTTTTTTGTGTTATAGTGTTTAAGGCACCGGCTGCAATGAAATATCTATATTTATTTAGATGCCTATAATTTAGACGCAGATGTCTTCATTGAACATATATTTACCCCCCCCCCCTTGTCCATATTTCACTGTCTCCACCCCCTTGCGGACGTCTTTTTGGACGAACTCTGACTGACCACGGACCAAGAGAACCGAATGACTGCAGTTCAAATTATATCCTGTCATATAATGCGCGCAGAGTCCTATTCACTGCTCTATACAGAACGATGTGAATGCCGTGTTGCAAGCTACGCAAATGTCTGTATACACGGCCATCTTAGATCTCATATGCATAAGATGTATCACGTACGTTAATAAATTAAATAGCCAATCACACGTTTTAGGTTAATAAGCAAAACAGGAACTCTGTATATCTATAAATTACTAAGCCTACCGAAAGCTCACGATTAGTATGCTAGATCAGTTTATTTTCTAGAAAAAAAGGTTCCGGAACTGAACAATAGGTTCCGGAACTGAACAGTTATGGAAGCACTAAAATCCCAATAAAAACGGGATTGGGGTTAGGAGGGGATCTCAATAAACACTGAAAACAGTTCACAACCCTGAAATTATATTAAAATAACTAAATTATTGTTTTAAAATAAATAAATGATCTTTTAGTAGCTGAAAAAGTGCCAGAACGCCGTATAGTTTTTCCGACTGAAAAAGCACTGTGCTAGATGATAGGAATTTAAATCAAAATTATGTTCTAGTATGAGGAACTAAAAGATCCAGTCTGTTCGAGGAGTGAAGTGGACGATGCGAGGAGACAGAAAAAGTGTATATAATTATATATATATATATATTCATGTGGATATATTATATATAGAGGCCCCTGTATATATGTGTGTGTGTGTGTATAAGTATTGCCTAATATTGGAAGCTATTACAGAGACCTGAATAATTTAGCACGTAATTATTCTGGTATGATGTTCTTGTTCAATTATGGCTGGAATATGTTTGTGAGTCGTCTATAATACATTATAATGGTGCAATGTCCTATAAGGTGGACTATAAAACCTAATGGTGGTCCGCATTACCAATCGCAGGCTTCTGCAGGAAGTCGGTATTAGATGTTGACGACGCCGGACATTCTCTTCAGGGACATTTGTCTGCAAAGTGCTTACGACGGAAAGGCTTTCAACGGAAATAATTAGACAAATTCGCTGATAGGCGAAATTTCTTCCAAACACGGCATGTGCTCAATGGAATAGCACTGAAATTTGATGATAATACTCCTTAGAATTGCTCAGATGTAGATGCAATTTGAAGCCCCAGCATTGGACAAACACATGAAGTGGACAACACGAAGATTAGAAGCATTAGCTCTTCAATTGTGAAGGAGCGATAATTATAGGTTATAAGACGTTGAGCATTAACAGTTTTGAAAATTCCGAATATGAATGCAGGTCAATGACAAGATGAGTGGGCGGATAACAACTGAAAGACGGGGCACATGCACACCAGGAATGGAAATTAACTATGCATGTATGTATGTATGCATGTATGTACGTATGTTGGTATATCTGCATCTATGCAGGAATGTATGTTTATATACATGTATGTATGTATGCTTGTATATCTGCATGTATGTAGGAATGTATGTTTATATACATGTATGCATGTATATTTGTATATATTTTGCATGTATGCATGTATGTAAGCATGTATGTACAATTATGTATGTATATATGCAAGTAAGTTGGTAGTTCAGTAGGTATGTATAGGTATGTATGCAAGTAGGTTGTAGGTCGGTAGGTGTATAAATCTGAGTGTATGCATGCATTTAGGCATATCTCTTTGTATGTAAACATGTATGTATATATGTTTGTATGTATGTATGTATGTATGTATGTATGTATGTATGTATGTATATGTATGTATGCATGTATGTATATATGTATGTGTATATATGTATGTACGTATGTATGTATGTATATATGCATGTGTGTATGATTGTAACCGAATTGTAATTGTAACCCGAAAACTTATATAGCGCCACTCAAATCAGTGGCGCTTTCAACCCGCATCAATGCCGGCACCGGCAAAAAGGAAAGTTTTCAGGCGTCTACGAAACTGGAGAGGAGAGAGGGCAAGAAGCTCTTGGCGGAGAAACAAGGGGAGACAGTTCCAAGCAGAGGGGCCAACATAGGCGAAACTTCTGGATTGTGCCGTGGAAGATCGCATGCGAGGGACAACCATAAGGCCGCGAGCCGAAGATCGCAAGGAAGCCCTCGCAGGCAAGGAAGAAACTGGGTTGCAAAAATTCATTAGGTAAGACGGAGCAGAGGCAGTAAGGCAGTTGCGCATGAGAGTGAGGGTTTTAAACTGAATTCGCTGTTGAGCAGGGAGCCAGTGGAGGGAATCACGGATAAAGGCAGAAATGTGGGCAAACTTGGGAATGTCACCTATAAGCCGAGCAGCAGCATTAAGGATAGTCTGGAGTTTGTGCATATTGGAGGAGGAAAGGCCAATGTACACAGCATTGCCAAAGTCTACCCTAGTGCAGATCAGAGCATGGACCAGTGTAGTAACAGCATGAAATGAAAGAGACTTGCGGATGGATCGGAGCTGGCGAAGATGATAAAAGCAAGATCTGGATACAAGGTTAACTTGATCAGTAAAGGAGAGGGTAGGGTCAAGGACAATCCCCAAGTCACGAACAGAGCAGGAAAATTGAATGAGGGGAAACCTAAGATGTAGAGATTCAAAATCAATCTTGCGGAGTTGGAGGCGACCACCGAGCCAGATAAACTGAGTCTTGTCGGGGTTCAGCCGCAAGCGATTAGAGGAAAGCCAAGAATCCAGAGCAGAGGCTGCTGCTAGGATGCGTTCGACCATTTGGACAGCAGAAGAGGCTGGACCATGAATTAGAGACTGGGTGTCATCAGCATACTGATGAGACGAAACCCCATACTGCTGGAAAATCCCCCCAAGGTCCGAAGTATATAGGATGAAGAGCAGAGGAGCAAGAACAGAGCCTTGGGGGAGACCATAGGAGGTAGTGGCCCAAGGAGTACGATGTGATCCAAAGACCACAGATATGGACCTGTCAGAGAGGAAAGAGCGGAACCATAAAAGGGCACTATCAGAGATACCGAAGGATATAGATAGCCGATTTAAGAGAATAGAGTGGTCTACCGTGTCAAAGGCTGCGCTGATATCATAGAGAGCTAACAGGGTGACATGACCACGGTCAAGAGCTTGGAAGACGTCGGCTAGGAGCCGGACTAGTAGGGTTTCAGTTGAGTAGGATTTCCTAAACCCAGATTGAAATGGAGGCATGAGGGAATTAGATTCGATTAGATACATATGAATGTATGCTAGCAAGTGAGGTAGTTGCATGTATTTATCTAAGCACTCAATACAAAGCCATTTAAGACCTCATAAGAGAGTCGCCTAGACAATGTTAAAGTCATTAAGAACAAAGCATTCGTCAGTAAGCAATTTAGAACCTGTTTCCCCTCTTGAAAGTGAACTGCTCCATTTTCGGCTGACACGCCCAACATCGGAAAGCAATCGTGTGCAGAATCAGAAAATAGATCCGACTCGATAACAGAAATACTTAGTTCGAACCTATAAGAATTATAGAATATAAAGCTTAATACGAATTGATATATATGGACAATTTTCTGAACTGCAGAGTCGGCTAAGCGTGCAGCAACATGGACGCAGTGTGTTGCATACATGTATGTATGTATGTGTGTGTATGTATGTATATATATGTATGCATTTATGCATGTATGTATGTATGTGTGCATTTATGTATGTGTATAATGTATGTATGTATAGTTGTATACATATATGTAAGTATGTAAGTATTCAAGCGTGTATGAGTATGTGTTTATGCAGGTGATATTTGAGTGCTGGTTAACAATACATTTTATGCTTGAATACAAGAAAATGCTAAAAATCATGTTCAAAGCTGATAATTATTGTCATTATTGATCAGTCTTACCCCCGTTGTATACATATATGTAAGTATGTAAGTATTCAAGCGTGTATGAGTATGTGTTTATGCAGGTGATATTTGAGTGCTGGTTAACAATACATTTAATGCTTGAATACAAGAAAATGCTAAAAATCATGTTCAAAGCTGATAATTATTGTCATTATTGATCAAACAGTCTTAACCCCTTTGGACCCCATGCATAAAATACACACATTAAGAATAGTGCATGTCACCTGTCACCGTAACTAACCCAATAACATCGCTCTTCCGGATTTCACTTTCTAGCGCCTGTGTAAGCTGGTGACCCTGGGGCAGTTTGTACGTGACGCTGAGATATTTCGTAGATCTACATTACAATGCGGTACATTACAGGTATAAGCCTATACGGAAAACATTAAGGAATTATGTATCACTTTTCTCATGCAGTTTTCGTCAAAGCCAGTGCGTACATTGTGCGAATCCCTTGACTTAGAGCAAATAGGAGTGATGAAGTCGTTGCGTCTTCTTTTATCTATGCCGTCTCTCGTTTCATCTTTCCATCCCACTGATAGCAATGTACTTATCCACTGCTCGCGGCGCTATATATATGTCTGCACTGATTTATTGTCTTGGACGCCTTTTAACAGTTGTCGTTCTGGGTCATCGGCGAAACAATAAAGCGGTCACTGATGATCAGCAACTGATGATATGATCGATCTTTCTGTCGATCAGACATGTTCACTTGACGACGTTCACTGGACGGAAAATCGAAACTTTATCCACTAACGTTTCCTCCACCTTCACCCAAACGAAAACCTGATAGCATTTCGGACGAATTACACACTACATCCGTCCATACTAGCCATTTGTGCCATCTCGTTTTCCGGCTCCCTGTTAATGAATATTCATGTTTATGACGTCATCTCATTTCCGGTTCTGTGCTAATCAATATTCGTGTTTATGACGTCATCTCATTTTCCGGTTTTCTGTTAAAGAATATTCATGTTTACGACGTCATCTCATTGTCCGGTTCTCTGCGAATGAATATTCGTGTTTATGACGTCATCTCATTGTCCGGTTTTCTGCTATAGAATATTCATGTTTACGACGTCATCTCATTGTCCGATTCCCTGCTAATGAATATTCGTGTTTACGACGTCATCTCATTGTCCGGTTCTCTGCGAATGAATATTCGTGTTTATGACGTCATCTCATTGTCCGATTCCCTGCTAATGAATATTCGTGTTTATGACGTCATCTCATTGTCCGGTTCTCTGCGAATGAATATTCGTGTTTATGACGTCATCTCATTGTCCGGTTCTCTGCGAATGAATATTCGTGTTTACGACGTCATCTCATTGTCTGGTTCTCTGCGAATGAATATTCGTGTTTACGACGTCATCTCATTGTCCGATTCCCTGCTAATGAATATTCGTGTTTATGACGTCATCTCATTGTCCGATTCCCTGCTAATGAATATTCGTGTTTATGACGTCATCTCATTGTCCGATTCCCTGCTAATGAATATTCGTGTTTATGACGTCATCTCATTGTCCGGTTCTCTGCGAATGAATATTCGTGTTTATGACGTCATCTCATTGTCTGGTTCTCTGCGAATGAATATTCGTGTTTATGACGTCATCTCATTGTCCGATTCCCTGCTAATGAATATTCGTGTTTACGACGTCATCTCATTGTCCGGTTCTCTGCGAATGAATATTCGTGTTTATGACGTCATCTCATTGTCCGGTTCTCTGCGAATGAATATTCGTGTTTACGACGTCATCTCATTGTCTGGTTCTCTGCGAATGAATATTCGTGTTTACGACGTCATCTCATTGTCCGATTCCCTGCTAATGAATATTCGTGTTTATGACGTCATCTCATTGTCCGATTCCCTGCTAATGAATATTCGTGTTTATGACGTCATCTCATTGTCCGATTCCCTGCTAATGAATATTCGTGTTTATGACGTCATCTCATTGTCCGGTTCTCTGCGAATGAATATTCGTGTTTATGACGTCATCTCATTGTCTGGTTCTCTGCGAATGAATATTCGTGTTTACGACGTCATCTCATTGTCCGATTCCCTGCTAATGAATATTCGTGTTTATGACGTCATCTCATTGTCCGATTCCCTGCTAATGAATATTCGTGTTTATGACGTCATCTTATTGTCCGGTTTTCTGCTATAGAATATTCATGTTTACGACGTCATCTCATTGTCTGGTTCTCTGCGAATGAATATTCGTGTTTATGACGTCATCTCATTGTCCGATTCCCTGCTAATGAATATTCGTGTTTATGACGTCATCTCATTGTCCGATTCCCTGCTAATGAATATTCGTGTTTATGACGTCATCTCATTGTCCGGTTCTCTGCGAATGAATATTCGTGTTTATGACGTCATCTCATTGTCTGGTTCTCTGCGAATGAATATTCGTGTTTATGACGTCATCTCATTGTCCGGTTCTCTGCGAATGAATATTCGTGTTTATGACGTCATCTCATTGTCCGGTTCTCTGCGAATGAATATTCGTGTTTATGACGTCATCTCATTGTCTGGTTCTCTGCGAATGAATATTCGTGTTTATGACGTCATCTCATTGTCTGGTTCTCTGCGAATGAATATTCGTGTTTATGACGTCATCTCATTGTCCGGTTCTCTGCGAATGAATATTCGTGTTTATGACGTCATCTCATTGTCCGGTTCTCTGCGAATGAATATTCGTGTTTATGACGTCATCTCATTGTCCGATTCCCTGCTAATGAATATTCGTGTTTATGACGTCATCTCATTGTCCGGTTCTCTGCGAATGAATATTCGTGTTTATGACGTCATCTCATTGTCTGGTTCTCTGCGAATGAATATTCGTGTTTATGACGTCATCTCATTGTCCGATTCCCTGCTAATGAATATTCGTGTTTATGACGTCATCTCATTGTCCGATTCCCTGCTAATGAATATTCGTGTTTATGACGTCATCTCATTGTCCGGTTCTCTGCGAATGAATATTCGTGTTTATGACGTCATCTCATTGTCCGATTCCCTGCTAATGAATATTCGTGTTTATGACGTCATCTCATTGTCCGATTCCCTGCTAATGAATATTCGTGTTTATGACGTCATCTCATTGTCCGATTCCCTGCTAATGAATATTCGTGTTTATGACGTCATCTCATTGTCCGATTCCCTGCTAATGAATATTCGTGTTTATGACGTCATCTCATTGTCTGGTTCTCTGCGAATGAATATTCGTGTTTATGACGTCATCTCATTGTCCGGTTCTCTGCGAATGAATATTCGTGTTTATGACGTCATCTCATTGTCCGGTTCTCTGCGAATGAATATTCGTGTTTATGACGTCATCTCATTGTCTGGTTCTCTGCGAATGAATATTCGTGTTTATGACGTCATCTCATTGTCTGGTTCTCTGCGAATGAATATTCGTGTTTATGACGTCATCTCATTGTCCGGTTCTCTGCGAATGAATATTCGTGTTTATGACGTCATCTCATTGTCCGGTTCTCTGCGAATGAATATTCGTGTTTATGACGTCATCTCATTGTCCGATTCCCTGCTAATGAATATTCGTGTTTATGACGTCATCTCATTGTCCGGTTCTCTGCGAATGAATATTCGTGTTTATGACGTCATCTCATTGTCTGGTTCTCTGCGAATGAATATTCGTGTTTATGACGTCATCTCATTGTCCGATTCCCTGCTAATGAATATTCGTGTTTATGACGTCATCTCATTGTCCGATTCCCTGCTAATGAATATTCGTGTTTATGACGTCATCTCATTGTCCGGTTCTCTGCGAATGAATATTCGTGTTTACGACGTCATCTCATTGTCTGGTTCTCTGCGAATGAATATTCGTGTTTATGACGTCATCTCATTGTCCGGTTCTCTGCGAATGAATATTCGTGTTTATGACGTCATCTCATTGTCCGATTCCCTGCTAATGAATATTCGTGTTTATGACGTCATCTCATTGTCCGATTCCCTGCTAATGAATATTCGTGTTTATGACGTCATCTCATTGTCCGGTTCTCTGCGAATGAATATTCGTGTTTATGACGTCATCTCATTGTCCGGTTCTCTGCGAATGAATATTCGTGTTTATGACGTCATCTCATTGTCCGATTCCCTGCTAATGAATATTCGTGTTTATGACGTCATCTCATTGTCCGATTCCCTGCTAATGAATATTCGTGTTTATGACGTCATCTCATTGTCCGATTCCCTGCTAATGAATATTCGTGTTTATGACGTCATCTCATTGTCTGGTTCTCTGCGAATGAATATTCGTGTTTATGACGTCATCTCATTGTCCGGTTCTCTGCGAATGAATATTCGTGTTTATGACGTCATCTCATTGTCCGATTCCCTGCTAATGAATATTCGTGTTTATGACGTCATCTCATTGTCCGGTTCCCTGCTAATGAATATTCGTGTTTATGACGTCATCTCATTGTCCGATTCCCTGCTAATGAATATTCGTGTTTATGACGTCATCTCATTGTCCGATTCCCTGCTAATGAATATTCGTGTTTATGACGTCATCTCATTGTCCGATTCCCTGCTAATGAATATTCGTGTTTATGACGTCATCTCATTGTCCGATTCCCTGCTAATGAATATTCGTGTTTATGACGTCATCTCATTGTTCGGTTCCCTGCCAATGAATATTCGTGTTTATGACGTCATCTCATTGTCCGATTCCCTGCTAATGAATATTCGTGTTTATGACGTCATCTCATTGTCTGGTTCTCTGCGAATGAATATTCGTGTTTATGACGTCATCTCATTGTCCGGTTCTCTGCGAATGAATATTCGTGTTTATGACGTCATCTCATTGTCCGGTTCTCTGCGAATGAATATTCGTGTTTATGACGTCATCTCATTGTCTGGTTCTCTGCGAATGAATATTCGTGTTTATGACGTCATCTCATTGTCCGGTTCTCTGCGAATGAATATTCGTGTTTATGACGTCATCTCATTGTCCGGTTCTCTGCGAATGAATATTCGTGTTTATGACGTCATCTCATTGTCTGGTTCTCTGCGAATGAATATTCGTGTTTATGACGTCATCTCATTGTCCGGTTCTCTGCGAATGAATATTCGTGTTTATGACGTCATCTCATTGTCCGGTTCTCTGCGAATGAATATTCGTGTTTATGACGTCATCTCATTGTCCGATTCCCTGCTAATGAATATTCGTGTTTATGACGTCATCTCATTGTCTGGTTCTCTGCGAATGAATATTCGTGTTTATGACGTCATCTCATTGTCCGGTTCTCTGCGAATGAATATTCGTGTTTATGACGTCATCTCATTGTCTGGTTCTCTGCGAATGAATATTCGTGTTTATGACGTCATCTCATTGTCTGGTTCTCTGCGAATGAATATTCGTGTTTATGACGTCATCTCATTGTCTGGTTCTCTGCGAATGAATATTCGTGTTTATGACGTCATCTCATTGTCCGATTCCCTGCTAATGAATATTCGTGTTTATGACGTCATCTCATTTTCCGGTTTTCTGTTAAAGAATATTCATGTTTACGACGTCATCTCATTGTCTGGTTCTCTGCGAATGAATATTCGTGTTTATGACGTCATCTCATTGTCTGGTTCTCTGCGAATGAATATTCGTGTTTATGACGTCATCTCATTGTCCGATTCCCTGCTAATGAATATTCGTGTTTATGACGTCATCTCATTGTCCGATTCCCTGCTAATGAATATTCGTGTTTATGACGTCATCTCATTGTCCGATTCCCTGCTAATGAATATTCGTGTTTACGACGTCATCTCATTGTCTGGTTCTCTGCGAATGAATATTCGTGTTTATGACGTCATCTCATTGTCCGATTCCCTGCTAATGAATATTCGTGTTTATGACGTCATCTCATTGTCCGATTCCCTGCTAATGAATATTCGTGTTTATGACGTCATCTCATTGTCCGATTCCCTGCTAATGAATATTCGTGTTTATGACGTCATCTTATTGTCTGGTTCTCTGCGAATGAATATTCGTGTTTATGACGTCATCTCATTGTCCGATTCCCTGCTAATGAATATTCGTGTTTATGACGTCATCTTATTGTCTGGTTCTCTGCGAATGAATATTCGTGTTTATGACGTCATCTCATTGTCCGATTCCCTGCTAATGAATATTCGTGTTTATGACGTCATCTCATTGTCTGGTTCTCTGCGAATGAATATTCGTGTTTATGACGTCATCTCATTGTCCGATTCCCTGCTAATGAATATTCGTGTTTATGACGTCATCTCATTGTCCGATTCCCTGCTAATGAATATTCGTGTTTATGACGTCATCTCATTGTCCGGTTCTCTGCGAATGAATATTCGTGTTTATGACGTCATCTCATTGTCCGATTCCCTGCTAATGAATATTCGTGTTTATGACGTCATCTCATTGTCCGGTTCTCTGCGAATGAATATTCGTGTTTATGACGTCATCTCATTGTCCGATTCCCTGCTAATGAATATTCGTGTTTATGACGTCATCTCATTGTCCGATTCCCTGCTAATGAATATTCGTGTTTATGACGTCATCTCATTGTCCGATTCCCTGCTAATGAATATTCGTGTTTATGACGTCATCTCATTGTCCGATTCCCTGCTAATGAATATTCGTGTTTATGACGTCATCTCATTGTCCGATTCCCTGCTAATGAATATTCGTGTTTATGACGTCATCTCATTGTCCGATTCCCTGCTAATGAATATTCGTGTTTATGACGTCATCTCATTGTCTGGTTCTCTGCGAATGAATATTCGTGTTTATGACGTCATCTCATTGTCCGATTCCCTGCTAATGAATATTCGTGTTTATGACGTCATCTCATTGTCTCGTTCTCTGCGAATGAATATTCGTGTTTATGACGTCATCTCATTGTCCGATTCCCTGCTAATGAATATTCGTGTTTATGACGTCATCTCATTGTCTGGTTCTCTGCGAATGAATATTCGTGTTTATGACGTCATCTCATTGTCCGATTCCCTGCTAATGAATATTCGTGTTTATGACGTCATCTCATTGTCCGGTTCTCTGCGAATGAATATTCGTGTTTATGACGTCATCTCATTGTCCGATTCCCTGCTAATGAATATTCGTGTTTATGACGTCATCTCATTGTCTGGTTCTCTGCGAATGAATATTCGTGTTTATGACGTCATCTCATTGTCCGATTCCCTGATAATGAATATTCGTGTTTATGACGTCATCTCATTGTCCGATTCCCTGCTAATGAATATTCGTGTTTATGACGTCATCTCATTGTCCGATTCCCTGCTAATGAATATTCGTGTTTATGACGTCATCTCATTGTCCGATTCCCTGCTAATGAATATTCGTGTTTATGACGTCATCTCATTGTCCGATTCCCTGCTAATGAATATTCGTGTTTATGACGTCATCTCATTGTCTGGTTCTCTGCGAATGAATATTCGTGTTTATGACGTCATCTCATTGTCCGATTCCCTGCTAATGAATATTCGTGTTTATGACGTCATCTCATTGTCTGGTTCTCTGCGAATGAATATTCGTGTTTATGACGTCATCTCATTTTCCGGTTTTCTGTTAAAGAATATTCATGTTTACGACGTCATCTCATTGTCTGGTTCTCTGCGAATGAATATTCGTGTTTATGACGTCATCTCATTGTCCGATTCCCTGCTAATGAATATTCGTGTTTATGACGTCATCTCATTGTCCGATTCCCTGCTAATGAATATTCGTGTTTATGACGTCATCTCATTGTCCGATTCCCTGCTAATGAATATTCGTGTTTATGACGTCATCTCATTGTCCGATTCCCTGCTAATGAATATTCGTGTTTATGACGTCATCTCATTGTCTGGTTCTCTGCGAATGAATATTCGTGTTTATGACGTCATCTCATTGTCCGATTCCCTGCTAATGAATATTCGTGTTTATGACGTCATCTCATTGTCTGGTTCTCTGCGAATGAATATTCGTGTTTATGACGTCATCTCATTGTCCGATTCCCTGCTAATGAATATTCGTGTTTATGACGTCATCTCATTGTCCGATTCCCTGCTAATGAATATTCGTGTTTATGACGTCATCTCATTGTCTGGTTCTCTGCGAATGAATATTCGTGTTTATGACGTCATCTCATTGTCCGATTCCCTGCTAATGAATATTCGTGTTTATGACGTCATCTCATTGTCTGGTTCTCTGCGAATGAATATTCGTGTTTATGACGTCATCTCATTGTCCGATTCCCTGCTAATGAATATTCGTGTTTATGACGTCATCTCATTGTCTGGTTCTCTGCGAATGAATATTCGTGTTTATGACGTCATCTCATTGTCCGATTCCCTGCTAATGAATATTCGTGTTTATGACGTCATCTCATTGTCTGGTTCTCTGCGAATGAATATTCGTGTTTATGACGTCATCTCATTGTCCGATTCCCTGCTAATGAATATTCGTGTTTATGACGTCATCTCATTGTCCGGTTCTCTGCGAATGAATATTCGTGTTTATGACGTCATCTCATTGTCCGATTCCCTGCTAATGAATATTCGTGTTTATGACGTCATCTCATTGTCTGGTTCTCTGCGAATGAATATTCGTGTTTATGACGTCATCTCATTGTCCGATTCCCTGCTAATGAATATTCGTGTTTATGACGTCATCTCATTGTCCGATTCCCTGCTAATGAATATTCGTGTTTATGACGTCATCTCATTGTCCGATTCCCTGCTAATGAATATTCGTGTTTATGACGTCATCTCATTGTCCGATTCCCTGCTAATGAATATTCGTGTTTATGACGTCATCTCATTGTCCGATTCCCTGCTAATGAATATTCGTGTTTA
>OY744607.1:13263364-13462637 GCA_963556255.1 Allolobophora icterica | reverse complement strand
TCATAAACACGAATATTCATTGGCAGGGAACCGGACAATGAGATGACGTCATAAACACGAATATTCATTCGCAGGGAATCGGACAATGAGATGACGTCATAAACACGAATATTCATTCGCAGGGAATCGGACAATGAGATGACGTCATAAACACGAATATTCATTAGCAGGGAATCGGACAATGAGATGACGTCATAAACACGAATATTCATTCGCAGGGAATCGGACAATGAGATGACGTCATAAACACGAATATTCATTAGCAGGGAATCGGACAATGAGATGACGTCATAAACACGAATATTCATTAGCAGGGAATCGGACAATGAGATGACGTCATAAACACGAATATTCATTCGCAGAGAACCAGACAATGAGATGACGTCATAAACACGAATATTCATTCGCAGGGAATCGGACAATGAGATGACGTCATAAACACGAATATTCATTAGCAGGGAATCGGACAATGAGATGACGTCATAAACACGAATATTCATTCGCAGAGAATCAGACAATGAGATGACGTCATAAACACGAATATTCATTAGCAGGGAATCGGACAATGAGATGACGTCATAAACACGAATATTCATTAGCAGGGAATCGGACAATGAGATGACGTCATAAACACGAATATTCATTCGCAGGAACCAGACAATGAGATGACGTCATAAACACGAATATTCATTAGCAGGAATCGGACAATGAGATGACGTCATAAACACGAATATTCATTCGCAGGGAATCGGACAATGAGATGACGTCATAAACACGAATATTCATTAGCAGGGAATCGGACAATGAGATGACGTCATAAACACGAATATTCATTAGCAGGGAATCGGACAATGAGATGACGTCATAAACACGAATATTCATTCGCAGGGAATCGGACAATGAGATGACGTCATAAACACGAATATTCATTAGCAGGGAATCGGACAATGAGATGACGTCATAAACACGAATATTCATTAGCAGGGAATCGGACAATGAGATGACGTCATAAACACGAATATTCATTCGCAGAGAACCAGACAATGAGATGACGTCATAAACACGAATATTCATTAGCAGGGAATCGGACAATGAGATGACGTCATAAACACGAATATTCATTAGCAGGGAATCGGACAATGAGATGACGTCATAAACACGAATATTCATTCGCAGAGAACCAGACAATGAGATGACGTCATAAACACGAATATTCATTAGCAGGGAATCGGACAATGAGATGACGTCATAAACACGAATATTCATTCGCAGGAATCCGACAATGAGATGACGTCATAAACACGAATATTCATTCGCAGGGAACCAGACAATGAGATGACGTCAGTAAACACGAATATTCATTCGCAGAGAACCGGACAATGAGATGACGTCATAAACACGAATATTCATTAGCAGAGAATCGGACAATGAGATGACGTCATAAACACGAATATTCATTCGCAGAGAACCGGACAATGAGATGACGTCATAAACACGAATATTCATTAGCAGGGAATCGGACAATGAGATGACGTCATAAACACGAATATTCATTAGCAGGGAATCGGACAATGAGATGACGTCATAAACACGAATATTCATTCGCAGGGAATCGGACAATGAGATGACGTCATAAACACGAATATTCATTCGCAGAGAACCGGACAATGAGATGACGTCATAAACACGAATATTCATTAGCAGAGAACCAGACAATGAGATGACGTCATAAACACGAATATTCATTAGCAGAGAATCGGACAATGAGATGACGTCATAAACACGAATATTCATTAGCAGGGAATCGGACAATGAGATGACGTCATAAACACGAATATTCATTAGCAGGGAATCGGACAATGAGATGACGTCATAAACACGAATATTCATTAGCAGGGAATCGGACAATGAGATGACGTCATAAACACGAATATTCATTCGCAGAGAACCAGACAATGAGATGACGTCATAAACACGAATATTCATTAGCAGAGAACCGGACAATGAGATGACGTCATAAACACGAATATTCATTAGCAGAGAACCGGACAATGAGATGACGTCATAAACACGAATATTCATTCGCAGAGAACCGGACAATGAGATGACGTCATAAACACGAATATTCATTAGCAGAGAACCGGACAATGAGATGACGTCATAAACACGAATATTCATTAGCAGAGAACCGGACAATGAGATGACGTCATAAACACGAATATTCATTCGCAGAGAACCGGACAATGAGATGACGTCATAAACACGAATATTCATTCGCAGAGAACCGGACAATGAGATGACGTCATAAACACGAATATTCATTCGCAGAGAACCGGACAATGAGATGACGTCATAAACACGAATATTCATTAGCAGAGAACCGGACAATGAGATGACGTCATAAACACGAATATTCATTCGCAGAGAACCGGACAATGAGATGACGTCATAAACACGAATATTCATTAGCAGGGAATCGGACAATGAGATGACGTCATAAACACGAATATTCATTCGCAGAGAACCGGACAATGAGATGACGTCATAAACACGAATATTCATTAGCAGAGAACCGGACAATGAGATGACGTCATAAACACGAATATTCATTAGCAGGGAATCGGACAATGAGATGACGTCATAAACACGAATATTCATTCGCAGAGAACCAGACAATGAGATGACGTCATAAACACGAATATTCATTAGCAGGGAATCGGACAATGAGATGACGTCATAAACACGAATATTCATTCGCAGAGAACCAGACAATGAGATGACGTCATAAACACGAATATTCATTAGCAGGGAATCGGACAATGAGATGACGTCATAAACACGAATATTCATTGGCAGGGAACCGAACAATGAGATGACGTCATAAACACGAATATTCATTAGCAGAGAACCAGACAATGAGATGACGTCATAAACACGAATATTCATTAGCAGGGAATCGGACAATGAGATGACGTCATAAACACGAATATTCATTGGCAGGGAACCGGACAATGAGATGACGTCATAAACACGAATATTCATTCGCAGAGAACCAGACAATGAGATGACGTCATAAACACGAATATTCATTAGCAGGGAATCGGACAATGAGATGACGTCATAAACACGAATATTCATTGGCAGGGAACCGGACAATGAGATGACGTCATAAACACGAATATTCATTCGCAGAGAACCAGACAATGAGATGACGTCATAAACACGAATATTCATTAGCAGAGAACCAGACAATGAGATGACGTCATAAACACGAATATTCATTGGCAGGGAACCGGACAATGAGATGACGTCATAAACACGAATATTCATTCGCAGAGAACCAGACAATGAGATGACGTCATAAACACGAATATTCATTAGCAGGGAATCGGACAATGAGATGACGTCATAAACACGAATATTCATTGGCAGGGAACCGAACAATGAGATGACGTCATAAACACGAATATTCATTAGCAGGGAATCGGACAATGAGATGACGTCATAAACACGAATATTCATTAGCAGGGAATCGGACAATGAGATGACGTCATAAACACGAATATTCATTAGCAGGGAATCGGACAATGAGATGACGTCATAAACACGAATATTCATTCGCAGAGAACCAGACAATAAGATGACGTCATAAACACGAATATTCATTAGCAGGGAATCGGACAATGAGATGACGTCATAAACACGAATATTCATTAGCAGGGAATCGGACAATGAGATGACGTCATAAACACGAATATTCATTAGCAGGGAATCGGACAATGAGATGACGTCATAAACACGAATATTCATTCGCAGAGAACCAGACAATGAGATGACGTCATAAACACGAATATTCATTAGCAGGGAATCGGACAATGAGATGACGTCATAAACACACGAATATTCATTCGCAGAGAACCGGACAATGAGATGACGTCATAAACACGAATATTCATTAGCAGGGAATCGGACAATGAGATGACGTCATAAACACGAATATTCATTCGCAGAGAACCAGACAATGAGATGACGTCATAAACACGAATATTCATTAGCAGGGAATCGGACAATGAGATGACGTCATAAACACGAATATTCATTAGCAGGGAATCGGACAATGAGATGACGTCATAAACACGAATATTCATTCGCAGAGAACCGGACAATGAGATGACGTCATAAACACGAATATTCATTAGCAGGGAATCGGACAATGAGATGACGTCATAAACACGAATATTCATTCGCAGAGAACCAGACAATGAGATGACGTCATAAACACGAATATTCATTAGCAGGGAATCGGACAATGAGATGACGTCATAAACACGAATATTCATTAGCAGGAATCGGACAATGAGATGACGTCATAAACACGAATATTCATTAGCAGAGAACCAGACAATGAGATGACGTCATAAACACGAATATTCATTAGCAGGGAATCGGACAATGAGATGACGTCATAAACACGAATATTCATTAGCAGGGAATCGGACAATGAGATGACGTCATAAACACGAATATTCATTAGCAGGGAATCGGACAATGAGATGACGTCATAAACACGAATATTCATTAGCAGGGAATCGGACAATGAGATGACGTCATAAACACGAATATTCATTCGCAGAGAACCAGACAATGAGATGACGTCATAAACACGAATATTCATTAGCAGGGAATCGGACAATGAGATGACGTCATAAACACGAATATTCATTAGCAGGGAATCGGACAATGAGATGACGTCATAAACACGAATATTCATTAGCAGGGAATCGGACAATGAGATGACGTCATAAACACGAATATTCATTAGCAGGGAATCGGACAATGAGATGACGTCATAAACACGAATATTCATTCGCAGAGAACCAGACAATGAGATGACGTCATAAACACGAATATTCATTAGCAGGGAATCGGACAATGAGATGACGTCATAAACACGAATATTCATTAGCAGGGAATCGGACAATGAGATGACGTCATAAACACGAATATTCATTAGCAGAGAACCAGACAATGAGATGACGTCATAAACACGAATATTCATTAGCAGGGAATCGGACAATGAGATGACGTCATAAACACGAATATTCATTAGCAGGGAATCGGACAATGAGATGACGTCATAAACACGAATATTCATTAGCAGGGAATCGGACAATGAGATGACGTCATAAACACGAATATTCATTAGCAGGGAATCGGACAATGAGATGACGTCATAAACACGAATATTCATTCGCAGAGAACCAGACAATGAGATGACGTCATAAACACGAATATTCATTAGCAGGGAATCGGACAATGAGATGACGTCATAAACACGAATATTCATTAGCAGGGAATCGGACAATGAGATGACGTCATAAACACGAATATTCATTAGCAGAGAACCAGACAATGAGATGACGTCATAAACACGAATATTCATTGGCAGGGAACCGAACAATGAGATGACGTCATAAACACGAATATTCATTAGCAGGGAATCGGACAATGAGATGACGTCATAAACACGAATATTCATTCGCAGAGAACCAGACAATGAGATGACGTCATAAACACGAATATTCATTGGCAGGGAACCGAACAATGAGATGACGTCATAAACACGAATATTCATTAGCAGGGAATCGGACAATGAGATGACGTCATAAACACGAATATTCATTAGCAGGGAATCGGACAATGAGATGACGTCATAAACACGAATATTCATTAGCAGGGAATCGGACAATGAGATGACGTCATAAACACGAATATTCATTCGCAGAGAACCAGACAATGAGATGACGTCATAAACACGAATATTCATTGGCAGGGAACCGAACAATGAGATGACGTCATAAACACGAATATTCATTAGCAGGGAATCGGACAATGAGATGACGTCATAAACACGAATATTCATTAGCAGGGAATCGGACAATGAGATGACGTCATAAACACGAATATTCATTAGCAGGGAATCGGACAATGAGATGACGTCATAAACACGAATATTCATTAGCAGGGAATCGGACAATGAGATGACGTCATAAACACGAATATTCATTCGCAGAGAACCGGACAATGAGATGACGTCATAAACACGAATATTCATTAGCAGGGAATCGGACAATGAGATGACGTCATAAACACGAATATTCATTAGCAGGGAATCGGACAATGAGATGACGTCATAAACACGAATATTCATTAGCAGGGAATCGGACAATGAGATGACGTCATAAACACGAATATTCATTCGCAGAGAACCGGACAATGAGATGACGTCATAAACACGAATATTCATTAGCAGGGAATCGGACAATGAGATGACGTCATAAACACGAATATTCATTCGCAGAGAACCAGACAATGAGATGACGTCATAAACACGAATATTCATTCGCAGAGAACCAGACAATGAGATGACGTCATAAACACGAATATTCATTCGCAGAGAACCGGACAATGAGATGACGTCATAAACACGAATATTCATTAGCAGGGAATCGGACAATGAGATGACGTCATAAACACGAATATTCATTAGCAGGGAATCGGACAATGAGATGACGTCATAAACACGAATATTCATTAGCAGGGAATCGGACAATGAGATGACGTCATAAACACGAATATTCATTCGCAGAGAACCAGACAATGAGATGACGTCATAAACACGAATATTCATTGGCAGGGAACCGAACAATGAGATGACGTCATAAACACGAATATTCATTAGCAGAGAACCGGACAATGAGATGACGTCATAAACACGAATATTCATTCGCAGAGAACCAGACAATAAGATGACGTCATAAACACGAATATTCATTAGCAGGGAATCGGACAATGAGATGACGTCATAAACACGAATATTCATTAGCAGAGAACCGGACAATGAGATGACGTCATAAACACGAATATTCATTAGCAGGGAATCGGACAATGAGATGACGTCATAAACACGAATATTCATTAGCAGGGAATCGGACAATGAGATGACGTCATAAACACGAATATTCATTAGCAGGGAATCGGACAATGAGATGACGTCATAAACACGAATATTCATTAGCAGGGAATCGGACAATGAGATGACGTCATAAACACGAATATTCATTAGCAGGGAATCGGACAATGAGATGACGTCATAAACACGAATATTCATTAGCAGGGAACCGGACAATGAGATGACGTCATAAACACGAATATTCATTAGCAGGGAATCGGACAATGAGATGACGTCATAAACACGAATATTCATTCGCAGAGAACCGGACAATGAGATGACGTCATAAACACGAATATTCATTAGCAGGGAATCGGACAATGAGATGACGTCATAAACACGAATATTCATTAGCAGGGAATCGGACAATGAGATGACGTCATAAACACGAATATTCATTAGCAGGGAATCGGACAATGAGATGACGTCATAAACACGAATATTCATTAGCAGGGAATCGGACAATGAGATGACGTCATAAACACGAATATTCATTAGCAGGGAATCGGACAATGAGATGACGTCATAAACACGAATATTCATTAGCAGGGAATCGGACAATGAGATGACGTCATAAACACGAATATTCATTCGCAGAGAACCAGACAATGAGATGACGTCATAAACACGAATATTCATTAGCAGGGAATCGGACAATGAGATGACGTCATAAACACGAATATTCATTAGCAGGGAATCGGACAATGAGATGACGTCATAAACACGAATATTCATTCGCAGAGAACCGGACAATGAGATGACGTCATAAACACGAATATTCATTAGCAGGGAATCGGACAATGAGATGACGTCATAAACACGAATATTCATTCGCAGAGAACCAGACAATGAGATGACGTCATAAACACGAATATTCATTAGCAGGGAATCGGACAATGAGATGACGTCATAAACACGAATATTCATTAGCAGGGAATCGGACAATGAGATGACGTCATAAACACGAATATTCATTAGCAGGGAATCGGACAATGAGATGACGTCATAAACACGAATATTCATTCGCAGAGAACCAGACAATGAGATGACGTCATAAACACGAATATTCATTAGCAGGGAATCGGACAATGAGATGACGTCATAAACACGAATATTCATTAGCAGGGAACCGGACAATGAGATGACGTCATAAACACGAATATTCATTAGCAGGGAATCGGACAATGAGATGACGTCATAAACACGAATATTCATTAGCAGGGAATCGGACAATGAGATGACGTCATAAACACGAATATTCATTAGCAGGGAACCGGACAATGAGATGACGTCATAAACACGAATATTCATTAGCAGGGAATCGGACAATGAGATGACGTCATAAACACGAATATTCATTCGCAGAGAACCGGACAATGAGATGACGTCATAAACACGAATATTCATTAGCAGGGAATCGGACAATGAGATGACGTCATAAACACGAATATTCATTCGCAGAGAACCAGACAATGAGATGACGTCATAAACACGAATATTCATTAGCAGGGAATCGGACAATGAGATGACGTCATAAACACGAATATTCATTAGCAGGGAATCGGACAATGAGATGACGTCATAAACACGAATATTCATTAGCAGGGAATCGGACAATGAGATGACGTCATAAACACGAATATTCATTCGCAGAGAACCAGACAATGAGATGACGTCATAAACACGAATATTCATTAGCAGGGAATCGGACAATGAGATGACGTCATAAACACGAATATTCATTCGCAGAGAACCGGACAATGAGATGACGTCATAAACACGAATATTCATTAGCAGGGAATCGGACAATGAGATGACGTCATAAACACGAATATTCATTCGCAGAGAACCAGACAATGAGATGACGTCATAAACACGAATATTCATTAGCAGGGAATCGGACAATGAGATGACGTCATAAACACGAATATTCATTAGCAGGGAATCGGACAATGAGATGACGTCATAAACACGAATATTCATTCGCAGAGAACCAGACAATGAGATGACGTCATAAACACGAATATTCATTAGCAGGAATCGGACAATGAGATGACGTCATAAACACGAATATTCATTAGCAGGGAATCGGACAATGAGATGACGTCATAAACACGAATATTCATTAGCAGGGAATCGGACAATGAGATGACGTCATAAATCATTGCCGATTCCTGCTAATGAAGAATCGTTATGACGTCATCTCATTGTCCGATTCCCTGCTAATGAATATTCGTGTTATGACGTCATCTCATTGTCGATTCCTGCTAATGAATATTCGTGTTTATGACGTCATCTCATTGTCGATTCCCTGCTAATGAATATTCGTGTTTATGACGTCATCTCATTGTCTGTTCTCTGCGAATGAATATTCGTGTTTATGACGTCATCTCATTGTCCGATTCCCTGCTAATGAATATTCGTGTTTATGACGTCATCTCATTGTCCGATTCCCTGCTAATGAATATTCGTGTTTATGACGTCATCTCATTGTCTGGTTCTCTGCGAATGAATATTCGTGTTTATGACGTCATCTCATTGTCCGATTCCCTGCTAATGAATATTCGTGTTTATGACGTCATCTCATTGTCCGGTTCTCTGCGAATGAATATTCGTGTTTATGACGTCATCTCATTGTCCGATTCCTGCTAATGAATATTCGTGTTTATGACGTCATCTCATTGTCTGGTTCTCTGCGAATGAATATTCGTGTTTTATGACGTCATCTCATTGTCCGATTCCCTGCTAATGAATATTCGTGTTTATGACGTCATCTCATTGTCCGATTCCCTGCTAATGAATATTCGTGTTTATGACGTCATCTCATTGTCCGATTCCCTGCTAATGAATATTCGTGTTTATGACGTCATCTCATTGTCTGGTTCTCTGCGAATGAATATTCGTGTTTATGACGTCATCTCATTGTCCGATTCCCTGCTAATGAATATTCGTGTTTATGACGTCATCTCATTGTCCGGTTCTCTGCGAATGAATATTCGTGTTTATGACGTCATCTCATTGTCCGATTCCCTGCTAATGAATATTCGTGTTTATGACGTCATCTCATTGTCCGGTTCCCTGCTAATGAATATTCGTGTTTATGACGTCATCTCATTGTCCGATTCCCTGCTAATGAATATTCGTGTTTATGACGTCATCTCATTGTCCGATTCCTGCTAATGAATATTCGTGTTTATGACGTCATCTCATTGTCCGGTTCCCTGCTAATGAATATTCGTGTTTATGACGTCATCTCATTGTCCGATTCCCTGCTAATGAATATTCGTGTTTATGACGTCATCTCATTGTCTGGTTCTCTGCGAATGAATATTCGTGTTTATGACGTCATCTCATTGTCCGATTCCCTGCTAATGAATATTCGTGTTTATGACGTCATCTCATTGTCCGATTCCTGCTAATGAATATTCGTGTTTATGACGTCATCTCATTGTCCGATTCCCTGCTAATGAATATTCGTGTTTATGACGTCATCTCATTGTCTGGTTCTCTGCGAATGAATATTCGTGTTTATGACGTCATCTCATTGTCCGATTCCCTGCTAATGAATATTCGTGTTTATGACGTCATCTCATTGTCCGGTTCTCTGCGAATGAATATTCGTGTTTATGACGTCATCTCATTGTCCGATTCCCTGCTAATGAATATTCGTGTTTATGACGTCATCTCATTGTCCGATTCCCTGCTAATGAATATTCGTGTTTATGACGTCATCTCATTGTCTGGTTCTCTGCGAATGAATATTCGTGTTTATGACGTCATCTCATTGTCCGATTCCCTGCTAATGAATATTCGTGTTTATGACGTCATCTCATTGTCCGATTCCCTGCTAATGAATATTCGTGTTTATGACGTCATCTCATTGTCCGATTCCCTGCTAATGAATATTCGTGTTTATGACGTCATCTCATTGTCCGATTCCCTGCTAATGAATATTCGTGTTTATGACGTCATCTCATTGTCCGATTCCCTGCTAATGAATATTCGTGTTTATGACGTCATCTCATTGTCCGATTCCCTGCTAATGAATATTCGTGTTTATGACGTCATCTCATTGTCCGATTCTCTGCGAATGAATATTCGTGTTTATGACGTCATCTCATTGTCCGATTCCCTGCTAATGAATATTCGTGTTTATGACGTCATCTCATTGTCCGGTTCCCTGCTAATGAATATTCGTGTTTATGACGTCATCTCATTGTCCGATTCCCTGCTAATGAATATTCGTGTTTATGACGTCATCTCATTGTCCGATTCCCTGCTAATGAATATTCGTGTTTATGACGTCATCTCATTGTCCGATTCCCTGCTAATGAATATTCGTGTTTATGACGTCATCTCATTGTCCGATTCCCTGCTAATGAATATTCGTGTTTATGACGTCATCTCATTGTCCGATTCCCTGCTAATGAATATTCGTGTTTATGACGTCATCTCATTGTCCGGTTCTCTGCTAATGAATATTCGTGTTTATGACGTCATCTCATTGTCCGATTCCCTGCTAATGAATATTCGTGTTTATGACGTCATCTTATTGTCTGGTTCTCTGCGAATGAATATTCGTGTTTATGACGTCATCTCATTGTCCGGTTCTCTGCTAATGAATATTCGTGTTTATGACGTCATCTCATTGTTCGGTTCCCTGCCAATGAATATTCGTGTTTATGACGTCATCTCATTGTCTGGTTCTCTGCGAATGAATATTCGTGTTTATGACGTCATCTCATTGTCCGATTCCCTGCTAATGAATATTCGTGTTTATGACGTCATCTCATTGTCCGATTCCCTGCTAATGAATATTCGTGTTTATGACGTCATCTCATTGTCCGATTCCCTGCTAATGAATATTCGTGTTTATGACGTCATCTCATTGTCCGGTTCTCTGCGAATGAATATTCGTGTTTATGACGTCATCTCATTGTCTGGTTCTCTGCGAATGAATATTCGTGTTTATGACGTCATCTCATTGTCTGGTTCTCTGCGAATGAATATTCGTGTTTATGACGTCATCTCATTGTCCGATTCCCTGCTAATGAATATTCGTGTTTATGACGTCATCTCATTGTCCGGTTCTCTGCGAATGAATATTCGTGTTTATGACGTCATCTCATTGTCCGATTCCCTGCTAATGAATATTCGTGTTTATGACGTCATCTCATTGTCCGATTCCCTGCTAATGAATATTCGTGTTTATGACGTCATCTCATTGTCCGATTCCCTGCTAATGAATATTCGTGTTTATGACGTCATCTCATTGTCCGGTTCTCTGCGAATGAATATTCGTGTTTATGACGTCATCTCATTGTCCGATTCCCTGCTAATGAATATTCGTGTTTATGACGTCATCTCATTGTCCGATTCCCTGCTAATGAATATTCGTGTTTATGACGTCATCTCATTGTCCGATTCCCTGCTAATGAATATTCGTGTTTATGACGTCATCTCATTGTCCGATTCCCTGCTAATGAATATTCGTGTTTATGACGTCATCTCATTGTTCGGTTCCCTGCCAATGAATATTCGTGTTTATGACGTCATCTCATTGTCTGGTTCTCTGCGAATGAATATTCGTGTTTATGACGTCATCTCATTGTCCGATTCCCTGCTAATGAATATTCGTGTTTATGACGTCATCTCATTGTCCGATTCCCTGCTAATGAATATTCGTGTTTATGACGTCATCTCATTGTCCGATTCCCTGCTAATGAATATTCGTGTTTATGACGTCATCTCATTGTTCGGTTCCCTGCCAATGAATATTCGTGTTTATGACGTCATCTCATTGTCTGGTTCTCTGCGAATGAATATTCGTGTTTATGACGTCATCTCATTGTCCGATTCCCTGCTAATGAATATTCGTGTTTATGACGTCATCTCATTGTTCGGTTCCCTGCCAATGAATATTCGTGTTTATGACGTCATCTCATTGTCTGGTTCTCTGCTAATGAATATTCGTGTTTATGACGTCATCTCATTGTCCGATTCCCTGCTAATGAATATTCGTGTTTATGACGTCATCTCATTGTCCGATTCCCTGCTAATGAATATTCGTGTTTATGACGTCATCTCATTGTCTGGTTCTCTGCGAATGAATATTCGTGTTTATGACGTCATCTCATTGTCCGATTCCCTGCTAATGAATATTCGTGTTTATGACGTCATCTCATTGTCCGATTCCCTGCTAATGAATATTCGTGTTTATGACGTCATCTCATTGTCCGATTCCCTGCTAATGAATATTCGTGTTTATGACGTCATCTCATTGTCCGATTCCCTGCTAATGAATATTCGTGTTTATGACGTCATCTCATTGTCTGGTTCTCTGCTAATGAATATTCGTGTTTATGACGTCATCTCATTGTCCGATTCCCTGCTAATGAATATTCGTGTTTATGACGTCATCTCATTGTCCGATTCCCTGCTAATGAATATTCGTGTTTATGACGTCATCTCATTGTCTGGTTCTCTGCGAATGAATATTCGTGTTTATGACGTCATCTCATTGTCCGATTCCCTGCTAATGAATATTCGTGTTTATGACGTCATCTCATTGTCCGATTCCCTGCTAATGAATATTCGTGTTTATGACGTCATCTCATTGTCCGATTCCCTGCTAATGAATATTCGTGTTTATGACGTCATCTCATTGTCCGATTCCCTGCTAATGAATATTCGTGTTTATGACGTCATCTCATTGTCTGGTTCTCTGCGAATGAATATTCGTGTTTATGACGTCATCTCATTGTCCGATTCCCTGCTAATGAATATTCGTGTTTATGACGTCATCTCATTGTCCGATTCCCTGCTAATGAATATTCGTGTTTATGACGTCATCTCATTGTCCGATTCCCTGCTAATGAATATTCGTGTTTATGACGTCATCTCATTGTCCGATTCCCTGCTAATGAATATTCGTGTTTATGACGTCATCTCATTGTCTGGTTCTCTGCTAATGAATATTCGTGTTTATGACGTCATCTCATTGTCCGATTCCCTGCTAATGAATATTCGTGTTTATGACGTCATCTCATTGTCCGATTCCCTGCTAATGAATATTCGTGTTTATGACGTCATCTCATTGTCTGGTTCTCTGCGAATGAATATTCGTGTTTATGACGTCATCTCATTGTCCGATTCCCTGCTAATGAATATTCGTGTTTATGACGTCATCTCATTGTCCGGTTCTCTGCGAATGAATATTCGTGTTTATGACGTCATCTCATTGTCCGATTCCCTGCTAATGAATATTCGTGTTTATGACGTCATCTCATTGTCCGATTCCCTGCTAATGAATATTCGTGTTTATGACGTCATCTCATTGTCTGGTTCTCTGCGAATGAATATTCGTGTTTATGACGTCATCTCATTGTCCGATTCCCTGCTAATGAATATTCGTGTTTATGACGTCATCTCATTGTCCGGTTCTCTGCGAATGAATATTCGTGTTTATGACGTCATCTCATTGTCCGATTCCCTGCTAATGAATATTCGTGTTTATGACGTCATCTCATTGTCTGGTTCTCTGCGAATGAATATTCGTGTTTATGACGTCATCTCATTGTCCGATTCCCTGCTAATGAATATTCGTGTTTATGACGTCATCTCATTGTCCGATTCCCTGCTAATGAATATTCGTGTTTATGACGTCATCTCATTGTCCGATTCCCTGCTAATGAATATTCGTGTTTATGACGTCATCTTATTGTCTGGTTCTCTGCGAATGAATATTCGTGTTTATGACGTCATCTCATTGTCCGATTCCCTGCTAATGAATATTCGTGTTTATGACGTCATCTCATTGTCCGATTCCCTGCTAATGAATATTCGTGTTTATGACGTCATCTCATTGTCCGATTCCCTGCTAATGAATATTCGTGTTTATGACGTCATCTCATTGTTCGGTTCCCTGCCAATGAATATTCGTGTTTATGACGTCATCTCATTGTCCGATTCCCTGCTAATGAATATTCGTGTTTATGACGTCATCTCATTGTCTGGTTCTCTGCGAATGAATATTCGTGTTTATGACGTCATCTCATTGTCCGGTTCCCTGCCAATGAATATTCGTGTTTATGACGTCATCTCATTGTCTGGTTCTCTGCTAATGAATATTCGTGTTTATGACGTCATCTCATTGTCTGGTTCTCTGCGAATGAATATTCGTGTTTATGACGTCATCTCATTGTCCGGTTCCCTGCCAATGAATATTCGTGTTTATGACGTCATCTCATTGTCCGATTCCCTGCTAATGAATATTCGTGTTTATGACGTCATCTCATTGTCTGGTTCTCTGCGAATGAATATTCGTGTTTATGACGTCATCTCATTGTCCGGTTCCCTGCCAATGAATATTCGTGTTTATGACGTCATCTCATTGTCCGATTCCCTGCTAATGAATATTCGTGTTTATGACGTCATCTCATTGTCTGGTTCTCTGCTAATGAATATTCGTGTTTATGACGTCATCTCATTGTTCGGTTCCCTGCCAATGAATATTCGTGTTTATGACGTCATCTCATTGTCCGATTCCCTGCTAATGAATATTCGTGTTTATGACGTCATCTCATTGTCTGGTTCTCTGCGAATGAATATTCGTGTTTATGACGTCATCTCATTGTCCGATTCCCTGCTAATGAATATTCGTGTTTATGACGTCATCTCATTGTCTGGTTCTCTGCGAATGAATATTCGTGTTTATGACGTCATCTCATTGTCCGATTCCCTGCTAATGAATATTCGTGTTTATGACGTCATCTCATTGTCCGGTTCTCTGCTAATGAATATTCGTGTTTATGACGTCATCTCATTGTCCGGTTCTCTGCGAATGAATATTCGTGTTTATGACGTCATCTCATTGTCCGATTCCCTGCTAATGAATATTCGTGTTTATGACGTCATCTCATTGTCCGGTTCTCTGCGAATGAATATTCGTGTTTATGACGTCATCTCATTGTCCGGTTCTCTGCTAATGAATATTCGTGTTTATGACGTCATCTCATTGTCCGGTTCTCTGCGAATGAATATTCGTGTTTATGACGTCATCTCATTGTCCGGTTCTCTGCGAATGAATATTCGTGTTTATGACGTCATCTCATTGTCCGGTTCTCTGCGAATGAATATTCGTGTTTATGACGTCATCTCATTGTCCGGTTCTCTGCTAATGAATATTCGTGTTTATGACGTCATCTCATTGTCCGGTTCTCTGCTAATGAATATTCGTGTTTATGACGTCATCTCATTGTCCGGTTCTCTGCGAATGAATATTCGTGTTTATGACGTCATCTCATTGTCCGGTTCTCTGCTAATGAATATTCGTGTTTATGACGTCATCTCATTGTCCGGTTCTCTGCTAATGAATATTCGTGTTTATGACGTCATCTCATTGTCTGGTTCTCTGCGAATGAATATTCGTGTTTATGACGTCATCTCATTGTCCGATTCCCTGCTAATGAATATTCGTGTTTATGACGTCATCTCATTGTCCGATTCCCTGCTAATGAATATTCGTGTTTATGACGTCATCTCATTGTCCGATTCCCTGCTAATGAATATTCGTGTTTATGACGTCATCTCATTGTCCGATTCCCTGCTAATGAATATTCGTGTTTATGACGTCATCTCATTGTCTGGTTCTCTGCTAATGAATATTCGTGTTTATGACGTCATCTCATTGTCCGGTTCTCTGCGAATGAATATTCGTGTTTATGACGTCATCTCATTGTCCGATTCCCTGCGAATGAATATTCGTGTTTATGACGTCATCTCATTGTCCGATTCCCTGCTAATGAATATTCGTGTTTATGACGTCATCTCATTGTCCGATTCCCTGCTAATGAATATTCGTGTTTATGACGTCATCTCATTGTCCGGTTCTCTGCGAATGAATATTCGTGTTTATGACGTCATCTCATTGTCCGATTCCCTGCTAATGAATATTCGTGTTTATGACGTCATCTCATTGTCCGGTTCTCTGCGAATGAATATTCGTGTTTACGACGTCATCTCATTGTCTGGTTCTCTGCGAATGAATATTCGTGTTTATGACGTCATCTCATTGTCCGATTCCCTGCGAATGAATATTCGTGTTTATGACGTCATCTCATTGTCCGATTCCCTGCTAATGAATATTCGTGTTTATGACGTCATCTCATTGTCTGGTTCTCTGCGAATGAATATTCGTGTTTATGACGTCATCTCATTGTCCGATTCCCTGCTAATGAATATTCGTGTTTATGACGTCATCTCATTGTCCGATTCCCTGCTAATGAATATTCGTGTTTATGACGTCATCTCATTGTCTGGTTCTCTGCGAATGAATATTCGTGTTTATGACGTCATCTCATTGTCCGATTCCCTGCTAATGAATATTCGTGTTTATGACGTCATCTCATTGTCCGATTCCCTGCTAATGAATATTCGTGTTTATGACGTCATCTCATTGTCCGATTCCCTGCGAATGAATATTCGTGTTTATGACGTCATCTCATTGTCCGATTCCCTGCTAATGAATATTCGTGTTTATGACGTCATCTCATTGTCCGATTCCCTGCTAATGAATATTCGTGTTTATGACGTCATCTCATTGTCCGATTCCCTGCGAATGAATATTCGTGTTTATGACGTCATCTCATTGTCCGATTCCCTGCTAATGAATATTCGTGTTTATGACGTCATCTCATTGTCTGGTTCTCTGCGAATGAATATTCGTGTTTATGACGTCATCTCATTGTCCGATTCCCTGCTAATGAATATTCGTGTTTATGACGTCATCTCATTGTCCGATTCCCTGCTAATGAATATTCGTGTTTATGACGTCATCTCATTGTCTGGTTCTCTGCGAATGAATATTCGTGTTTATGACGTCATCTCATTGTCCGATTCCCTGCGAATGAATATTCGTGTTTATGACGTCATCTCATTGTCCGATTCCCTGCGAATGAATATTCGTGTTTACGACGTCATCTCATTGTCTGGTTCTCTGCGAATGAATATTCGTGTTTATGACGTCATCTCATTGTCCGATTCCCTGCTAATGAATATTCGTGTTTATGACGTCATCTCATTGTCCGATTCCCTGCTAATGAATATTCGTGTTTATGACGTCATCTCATTGTCCGATTCCCTGCGAATGAATATTCGTGTTTATGACGTCATCTCATTGTCCGATTCCCTGCTAATGAATATTCGTGTTTATGACGTCATCTCATTGTCCGATTCCCTGCGAATGAATATTCGTGTTTATGACGTCATCTCATTGTCCGATTCCCTGCGAATGAATATTCGTGTTTATGACGTCATCTCATTGTCCGGTTCCCTGCCAATGAATATTCGTGTTTATGACGTCATCTCATTGTCCGGTGCCATGCTTATTCATGTTTATGACGTCACTGCCGTTGTGTTGATATGCGGAAAAGATGGCTGATAGCGATTGGTGTTACGAGTTGTAGTAGTTTCCAGTGCTGAACGACGGCGCCATCCTTCCTTCTCCAGGTTTGGGACTGGCACTACCAGGCACTACGGGCAGTTTTGTTACGAGTTGCAGTTTGATAGTGAAGCTAACAAACTGGCCAACGAGAACGCGCAAACATTGCTAGTATGGACGGAAGTCTTGTATTTGGAATACCAATATGCAACCCGGAATCTGTCTTTCCGCTCTTCAGTTGGCATTCAATCGGTTCCAAAGTCCTAGTCATCCTCTCCGGTTTAAAAGTCGTCTCAGTCTTCTAAAGGCGCTCGTCCCTTGCGCGTTGCAGCTGAGCCCCAGATCGTGTCATCGGGACAAAATTCGGAGAAAGTAGCGGAGACGTCGACAGTGGTAGACTGACCCAGAACATGGACTACACTAACTACTGTCGACACATATACTCACGGCGACACCAACGGAAATTACATGCACGACCTCTCTTCGTTCGGGTCACGCTTGAACGAGCCGCTAGCGCCGTAGAGTCGCCAGATGGGCTCTGTTGTCGGCAGAGTAACAGAGGAGACTGTGACGACGGGTAAAATGCGAGACAACGATAAAGTGAGGAGGAAGAGAGGGAATTGGGGGAAGGACAGAGGTGCGGGAAGCATGGAAGGCTTTAACGCAACGGAGATGGAAGAGGAGGAAAACGGAAGATATAAGTGGACAAATTGGAGTAAGAATGGGAGAAATGAACGATGATGAGAAAACGCGAAGGTGGAATGGGAGAGACAGTGTCGGATCTAGACTTGGTGAGGCCCTAAGCTGTGTAAAGATTAGAGGCCCCTTGTTAAAATATTACACCAAAAGGTCTCACAAAACTTAAAAACATAATTATGTGCCTTTTAATTATTTAATAACAAGGCATTTAGAGTGAAAAAAAGAAATTATTTTCAAATGAATGCAATCACCAAGGTGAGATTGAATTTCCTACACAAGCCATTTGAAAGGTTTCATATTATATATATATATATATATATATATATATATATATATATATATATATATATATATACATACATACAGTACACATAAAATTTAACAACCTCCCCAATTCTCATTTTTAATCCCCTGCGGATTGTGAGGTCCAAAGCTGTAGTTTTTTTTAGCTTAATATGCCTAAATCCGGCACGGGGACGGGAAAAGAGAGTGGTGGAAGTGAAAGCAACGGAAACAGAAATCTGAGATAGAGAAAACAAGTAGGAGGAACTTGGGTAAAGGTGTTGGGTCAGGAACAGCACGGAGCTGAAAAGAAGAGCAAAAACGAAGAAGAGGAAAGAGATACAAAATGGCGGAACCGGAAGAGGAAAAGGAGATCAATAATCTGAGACAAGAAAAAACAGCAAGCGTTGGCAGAGACGCTGAAAATGAAGAATAAAATCCTCGGAAGACTTTAGATAAAAGGACGAGAATTGCTGGCTGGACTGATTATTCAGAGGCACTCGGAGTTATCTGATGGACTGTCAGCAGTTAAATTGGACAGACAGACACACTGACGGCAGACTCTGAGGACGAAGGGACGTAGCGAAGGAAGGATGGAAGCATGGAAGGAAGGAAAAAAGATGGATGGATGGATGGGAAGATGGAATAAAGGAGAAAGAAATGAAGGAAGTGAGAAAGGATGGATGGATGGATGGATGGATGGATGGATGGATGGATGGATGGATGGATGGATGGATGGATGGATGGATGGATAGAAGGAAGGAATAAAAGAAGGTAGAGAAGAGGGATGTAAAAGGAAGGAAGGAGGAACGAAAAGAAATAAGGCAGACAGGCAGGAAGGCAGAAATAAGGATTGGAGGAAGAAAGGCTAGATGGGTGGATGGAAGAAAAGGAATAAAAAGGCAGAAAGAAAGTAAGGAAGAAATTTAGGAAAACAGGAAGGAAGTAGTGATAGATAGACTATTGGACGGACAGAAATAGGCAAACAGACAAACAAAAAACAAACAAATAGACCTTTGAACGGACAGATAGACTGACAAGCCGAAAACGTCAAACCGACATACCGATTTCTTTTTCCTCTTGCGGGCAGGCGGTTGGACGAAGGGACAGACAGACAGTCAAATAGATAGACAGAGACACACACAGTGATACACAGACAATCCATCCGGAACCAACGGCAAATGTCAAAGGTTGGATCTCCGACGATATGAAGTTATCGCCCTAGTTCTCCCCATTTCCTGGCAAATGGATCCAAATCAGCTTTTATGCTCTGCCTAAGCGAATGTATTGGTCCAAAGTGCTACAGTCGGACACTACTCTACGACGCTCAAACAATACAGGCCGTTCAAGCTTTCAGACGATACTCCAATCTAATTGGATTCCTTAAGGAAACATTTAACACCGGTGTGATGTTATATATGGCCCTTGGCGAAAACGGTTCTAAAAAAATTTGTGATTGGTTCACGTGACCTATGACGTCAGATGGCAAATGTCAAGCTTAAATACATAATAGTTAATTAAAATACCAGACCTGGTCCGGCCAAAGACATTAGATGCACAAGATAACTAACTCCTTTTTCCTAAAGATGCGTAGTGTGCGCAAGTAAGCAAGTTTACGCCGAGGCCAAATTCAGTGACATCAAATTATGGGGATTGTAAACGTAAGCAATGTTACGTAATGTAAATTAGTATCCAAAATTGTGAAATAAATTTACGGGTGTTTAAATATCGTAGGAAAATGGACAACCTCCACAGTTAGTACGGAGCTTTAAGATTGTGAGCATAGAAATAAATAAGCAAGCAGTTAAGTTTTTAGGTTTTGGATGTTTTTAAAGTGATAAAGGAACTTCGGATTTTTAAATATATATTTTGATGAAACTGCCTGTAGTTACTTAGTGTCATGTCGATTGCTAGAACAATAGTATTTGCAAGACCGCGCTGCATTGTAGCGCTGCAATTGTCGTGTCCTATCATCCTAATAGTTCTTTTTGTGTCACCTGGAAAAAATAAGAAAAGCTAAAAATACAAATGAAAACCTAAATATCTTTCTCTTTTGCACCTACTTACAGAGTTCTTTCTCTCTTGCACCTACGTTCAGACTATTCGAAAATTTCACTTTTCTACATACAATACGATATATGCGAATTCTATCGTCACTTTCCAGCACGCAGAATTAAGTTGTTCTATAATAGAACTTCAGCTACGGTCTTCTGCGCTTCATTGCATTAATTTTTTTCTATTGTATTGTACAATACAATGTATTACTAAGCAGTTTTACAAAGCAGCACGAAGCGAATAAATCATAATGATCCATTGCAATACCTAATATTACAATTCAATACATAACATTGCAATACAATACTACCCAATACAGAGCAATTACATGTAAACACAACACAATACATTAAAATAGATTTCATACATCACAATGCAATAGCATACCTGTCGGTTGAGGTGATCGAGGTTGTTGTTGGTGGCCGTCGCAGCTGAATGAAGTACGAGAGGTCGTTTGATGGGAGTGCCTTCAGCAGACGATCCTCCGTTGTCCCTGGTCGCCTGGAGCATCCTCAGTCCCTCCGGTCGACAGGACACAGCCTTCTCCATTGGATGCTGGAGCGAGTGCGAGTTCCTCGGTCGGATGATCATCAGCCAGAGGACTAGTGCCACGACGAGCAACAGGCAGCCACTCCCAACAACAACGACGATGATCACGACCGGATGTGGTAGAACATCCGTCGAGGACGACGCCTCGAGGAACGGAATGGACCTGTTGACGACAATGTTCAGCTGTGCCGAGGTGAACTGCTGCGGATGTCCGTGGTCCTCGGCTACCACGTGGAGACGGTAGACGTGGTAGTTGATGTCGAAGAGGACGCGGTTGACGAAGACGCTTCCGAGGATCGGATCAAGGTGGAACATTCCGTCATCGTTGCCGCTCTGTAGCCGGAAGCTGATCTTGGAGTTGAGGTCCTCATCGCGGTCCTTGGCCTGCAGCGTCGTCAGGACCAGACCGACCGGGACCCTACTGGACACGTGGAGTGTGTTGTTCGACAACGACGGGAACTCGAAGACGGGTGCATTATCGTTTTCGTCCTCGACATAGATGACTAGGGACGCCGAGCTGGTCAGTGGCGGAGTGGCAGCGCGGTCGATGGCAGCCACGGCCAGGTGGTAGATCGGCTGGTCCTCGCGGTCGAGGCGGCAGCGTGTCGAGATCGTTCCGTTCAGCGGGTCGACGTAGAAGCAGTCGGTCGCTTGGTTCTCCTGGAGGAAAGCGTACTCAACGACGTTGAACGGTTCAAGGTCACGATCGACTGCCGACGTCTCTCCGACGAAGACTCCTGGCTCTTCGTTCTCTCGAACGCTGAACGAATAGCTGGACTGCGTGAAGATGGGACTCTCGTCGTTCAGGTCCTTGACGCTGATCACCACGAGTGCCGATCCAGTCCTCGGAGGACTTCCGCCATCCACGGCCAGCACATGGAACCGGTAGAAGTCGTCCTGTTCGCGGTCGATGACGTGCTTCGCCGTGACAAGACCCCGCGCGCTGACGGCGAACGCGAGCGATAACTGGCCGACTATGACGAAGTGGATCCGTCCGAATTCTCCGTCGTCATCATCCGTTGCGTTCAGCTGGACAACGGTCTGTCCCTTCTGGTTGTTCTCGAAGATCGACACACGGTAGATGTCCTGCGAGAAGAACGGACTGTTATCATTCTCGTCCAGGACATTGACGAGGAGAGACTTGACGCTGCGCTGCTGTGGAGTGCCGTAATCGATGCAGTCGAGGCTGATGTTGAATACGGCGATCATCTCGTGGTCCAGCGGCCGAGCAGTCAGTATCTGATACTCGGTTTCCGATTGCTGGACGAGCGACCGCTTTATAAGCGAGAAGTACTCGTCCTCGAGGGAGCAGCTGACTGTTCCGTTCGGTCCTGCGTCCGGGTCGAAGACGGTGACGTGCGCCACGAAGGTCCCGATCGGGGAATTCTCCGGAACGGAGGCCCAGTCGGACCCGACAGCCGCCAGGGTGTTGACGGTGATCTCCGGACGATTATCGTTCGTGTCATCGACACTCACGAGGACCGTTACGTCAACCGGATGCGAGTCCGGTCCCTGGTCCTCGGCGGTGACGATCAGCTGGTAGGCGCTGACCAGCTCTCGGTCAACGTCCTGTTTCAAGGTGATCGACCCGGTCACGTTGTCTATGGCGAACACGTGACCGTAGAGCGCATGCGTCTGAAGGGTGAACCCGTACACGACCTGACCGTTGACCCCGACGTCTGCGTCCGTGGCGCGAACGGTTCCTATGGTAACGTTGCGTGACGTATTTTCGACGACGCTGATGTCGTAGTTCTGTTGGTCGAAAACGGGGTCGTTGTCGTTGGAATCAAGGATCCTGGCGGTCACGTTCAGCGAATCGGACTTGGCCGGGTCTCCACCGTCGTAGGCGATCAGGGTCATCCGGTACTCGTCCTGGGTCTCGCGGTCCAGACGCTCCCTCAGCAACAGGCGTACGTCCAGGAATCCGTCCAACTTCGGCGTCACCTTATCAACACAAGATAGTTTCAGTCAAGGTTTTACAGTCAAGGCGTGAAAGGTGACTGACATCCCCTGAAGACCTTATTTGTCCCACTATGATGATCCCGGCAATTTGTTTTGGAGGTGAGGCTGAACTCCAGCGCTTTGGGTAAATGTCTCAGAGATGAACCTTTAGTAATATTCAGAACGCCTGTGCCTCATGAAAAATAAGTTAACACTTTAGCGACGAAAGTTACCTAAAGTGATTGGGAACCAAAACCACTCGTCCTTAGAGTGTTGAATTAGATAAGGCAGTTAAGTTAGATAAGGTAAACATGATAAAGTACTCAGAATAGATAAGGTATACAAAGGATAGAAGACAAAGTGGGCAAGATATCAAGATTAAGTAGAAGAGATCGATAAGATATATAAAAAACAGATCATAAGTTAATCTAAGATCGATAAGATAGTCGCTGACCTTGAGTCCGAACTTGCTCGAGTAGGTGAGCAGCTCGTATCGATGAACTCCAAACGAGGGACTATCGGCGTCGGTTGCTGACGGTAGTAGGAACGTACTTCCGACCGAAGCCGACTCGAGGATCGCCAGCACCGACTGAGTCTCGCTGAACCGCGGTGGATTATCATTGATATCAATGACGCTTATCGTCACTTTGATGATCCGGAAGTAGTCGACCGGCTGGACGGTGACGTCAAGGTTGACTTCACAGACGTCACTTTGACGACACCACGGCATGACGTCTCTGTCGATGACGCCGCTCGTCCGGATGACGCCATCGGAGGTTCCGATCGACAGAGGGATAGGCGGTTCGGCAAGGAAGCGGAATTCCAGTTGCTGGATTTCGTGCTTCTGGTAGAGTTTGCGGATGCCTGAGCTGACGATCACGTTTCCGACCCTCGTTCCGATTGCCACCTGTTCTTGAAGAGCGTACTGAACCGTATCGTCTGATATAACGAGGCGGTGAAGCGTGACGTAGATCAGATACAACTGCAGCAGCACAGAGGGCATTGTCTCGACGCGTTTCTGTCACAGATCAGAATCGACTCATATGCTCCTCCGCTCTAGTGACCACTGCGATACGGTTGATTGAAGACATGGTCTACAAACAGACAACATGTATGAACATACATACATGTATGTATGTATGTATGTTTACATGTATGTATGTATGTATGTATGTATGTATGTATGTATGTATGTATGTATGTATGTATATATGAATGTATGCATGTATATCTGTATCAGTATGTATGTATGTATAAAATTTATATACATGTAGGTATGTATGTATGTATGCAACTCATGTATGTAGGTATTTACATATATATTTTTTATATGTATTCTTGCATACATTTATGCACGCATGTATGTATGTATGTAAGCGTTTGTTTATTTATTAATGTATTTGTGTTTGTGTGTTCCTTGTTCGTTTGTTGTTGTTCTTTTTGATTAGTTTGTGTGTTTATTTGTGTGCGTGTCCATCCATCTATCCATCCATTCATCCATCCACATAGACATACAATCAAACAAACATACAATTATGCATATATACATATGTAACAAGTATTGAAGCACTCTATCAATATCCATCGATTTATATCAACTTATTTATCTACGCATATATCACCCATCTAAGTTTTTAGTTTATCCGGTTTCAGATAACACTTACTGTCCGACCCAGTAAGCATAAAATTGAAAACTTTGTGGGGTTTGAACCTATAAGATGAGAAGAGAGAAGAGCAGTCCCTTAAGCTAGCTAGCCCTGAAGCAGCCATGGGTATGAAGCGTGCGCGTCTTCATCTTCCTAGCCTCGGCATCTGACCGCAGGTGACCAGTCCTCTCCCTCACCGTCTCATCTTCCATCCGACAGTGTACGTTCAGTGTACTCATTATAGCCGAGTTGGCTAGGGGGTGCAGGTGAAGCAGAAATCTCGAACTAAATTTCTGCCTTGGCTGGGATTTTAACCCCGACCTCTAGATTGACAGAAGAGCGCCCTAACCACTACACTATCGGGCACCTTCGTTGAACCTGTAAATGCCCCTTTAATTCCGCTTTGATATCTGTTTGTTTGTCTGTCTGTTCATTCAACCATCTGTCTGTCTATCCGTGTGTCTGTCTATAGTCTATCTGTCTGTTCGTATGTTTTTCTATTTAGTCATTTATTATAGCGGTCTTTAAACACCTCTGAATTAGCGCTGATGCAAAAGCTTTTATGCGATTGTCCCTTCTGCAGACAGATCCATATTAACTCCTCTGAATCTACATAACCGTCGACCGTCCGCATTTTTCAGTTTCTTAGACTACTCTAACGGTCTCTGTTTCAGAGATACCAACCAGTCGACGGAAGCTGCCACTTCGCGCATCCAAGATGTACGGAAGCATTCGATTTTTTCCGTATACTTTTCTTATCCACGAATGGCAGACACAGATTCTTTCAGTCTCGCGTTTCTTCATCTCCGGTTGGTTTCCCGTTTATATTATTTGTTTTCATATCCAGTCAATTCATTCATCTATATTCCTGTTCGTAGTCATTTCTCGACGAGTTTCTCTCTTTCTGTTTGGTCATCGTCTTATTTCGCCGACTATCAAATTCGTTACAGCATCAAGTCATTCTCTATTTGTTCTTCTTGCCATTCATTGCCCTTCCTTTCGTGTTTCTCTTTCTGTTCATCCCTCTTCCTCTAATCTCTCTGGCTCTTCATTACTCTTTCCATTTACTCCTCTCCCTCGGTACTCCTCCTGAGTTACCCCTCTTCCTCTGTGTTCCTCCCAAGTTTCCCCTCCTTCTCTCTTACTGTTCATCCCTCTTCCTATAATCTCTCTGGCTCTTCATTACTCTTTCCATTTACTCCTCTCCCTCGGTACTCCTCCTGAGTTACCCCTCTTCCTCTGTGTTCCTCCCAAGTTTCCCTTCCTTCTCTCTTACTGTTCATCCCTCTTCCTATAATCTCTCTGGCTCTTCATTACTCTTTCCATTTACTCCTCTCCCTCGGTACTCCTCCTGAGTTACCCCTCTTCCTCTGTGTTCCTTCCAATTTCCCCTCTTCCTCTGTATTCTTCTTGATGTTCCCGTCTGCTCTTTAAGTAAACTAATACTTCCCGTTTCAAGAACAAGCATCATGACTGAAATCAGTAGCCACCGTTCATTCTATATCTCCATTTCCTACCGCGTTTCCTGCTATCTGTTTGAAGGCCCTGTATCGCGTAACCCTTTCGATCGACCAGCGTATACACTCACCAGCGGTCGAAGTCGTCTCCTTCCGAGAATTGACATAAATTATGCCCAAGCGATTGCACCACCTCACACGCCGTCGACGACCGTCCATCCTAAATGCAATGCTCTGCTCCGTGAGCAAACCTAATGCTCTCGACCTCTCTTGCCGCTGATGCTTCTCGGTTCCCCTCATCGCTCGGGGAACGACATAAATACCTTTATTAACTCCGCCAACGACTTTTTCCACGGTGCACGGTCGTGCAATATAAATATACGCGTGGTTCTGACCATGTAGGCACTATATTCATACATACAGAGTGCTCTTATCTCTCTTGTGATTGGTATATATACATGTATATACTGGTATATATATATATATATATATATATATATATATATGTTAGCGGTAAACTATATAAGCTTACGTTAGCGGTAAACTCTGGCACACGGTGTGTGTAATGCGATAGTTTGCTTTCAGGTTAAATGCACCCGTGAGAGTGCGTAAGTTAAATGCTTCTGCTGTAGTTGATCTATGTCTGCACCTATTTTTCACTGTGTGTCGAGTCATGAGGCTACAATAATTATCAAAACAGGTCGAAGAAGAGTCAGTCAGTAGACCGTGCGCGTGGGGTTCAAGTCCGATCGCGTAGGCAGCCAGTGAAGCATAGCGGTTGGGCCACTAAACTTTATATTGCCTGACTGCCGTGCATGAAGAATAGTAAGAACAGAAAGGGTTTTGCACTTGGCTTGTGTAAGTGTGTGCGTATGTATCTACGTTTTGGCCTGTGTATGTATGTATGAATGTATATATGTATGTATGTATGTATGTATGTATGTATGTATGTATGTATGTATGTATGTATGTATGTATATATGCATGCATATATGTATACAACTATACATGTATATATGTATGTTTGTATTTAAGTATGTATGTAAGTATAAATATATGTATTCATGTACTAAGTAGGTACTACTTATTCTAACTAAAATAATGCACCGAGTTGCGGTACTGTTTCTTGGGCTCTCGTGTGGAGACCATACCGCATCTGCTGTTCGTTAATTCCTACACTGGCTTCCTGTATGTGAGCGTACCGCTTCAAGCTGGCATTCCATGTGTTCAAAATAGATGCAAATTATTTGCCATTCGACTTATCTTCCATGGTCACACTCTGTAGCTCTATTAAAAGCTGATCCTCTTTTTGATCAGCATCTGCTGGAAAATATTATTTGTTCCTGCTACAGTCTTGTCCTTGGCCAGCGTTCACTCACAGTTGCCGGTGGCTCCGTGTCGAGCTCTCCATTTCCTTATGTCCGGAGCTCTCCTGCCACGACTCTCTCTCGTGCTGAACTGAAAACTAACCTCTTCCGATATTTTTATGACTCTTAGTGTTTGCCCGGCTGAACAGTGTATGTCAGAATTCTGTATAAGGAGGGGATAAAATTATAGTCGTATTGTATAATAATAATAATAATAATAATAATAATAATAATAATAATAATAATAATAATAATAATAATAATAATAATAATAATAATAATAATAATAATAATAATAATAATAACAATAACAATAGCAATAGCAATGACAATGACAATGACAATGACAATGATTATAATAATAATAATAATAATAATAATAATAATAATAATAATAATAATAATAATAATAATAATAATAATAATAATAATAATAATAATAATAATAATATATTCGTGTTTATTGACAAGCTCACTGACAAACCTCAGTAACATTGAAACATACAGTTTCCAGAACTTATAAAACACACGTCTGGGCAGCTTATTAGGCGCCCACTCATTTTACAGCTGCCCCTAGGGAGTGGAAGGCTGAGTCGACCTACAGGGAGCTTACGGTTATAGAATCGCGTCTTTCAAGATCTTATGTTCTTGGAGCAAAAATGTGTTACCATTAATCTAACCCCTCCATACATATATTTTTATATAAAGAGGGCATCAAATCACAGTCGTATTGTATTGTACATGTATGTATGTATGTATGTATGTATGTATGTATGTATGTATGTATGTATGTATGTATGTATGTATGTATGTATGTATGTATGTATGTATGTATGTATGTATGTATGTATGTATGTATGTATGTATGTGTGACGTTCGTCGCTCGAGATCAACTAACCCTTCATCAGACGTGGTACCAATTTGTGTCGGTCTTACCCGAGACGCTGCTTCGTCGTCGGGCTGGGTTCGGCTCCAGCCAACTGACCTTCTGGAGTCGCCCGGGTCACTATCCTGTCTACTTCTGCTGTAGACGAGCGGTTCCCTGTCTCCGCTCTCAGTGCCCATTTCTCCAAGAGGAGGTCCCGAGGGTATCGCTTGTTTGCGAACAGTGTCGCTGTCAAGCTCCATCTCACTTTCGGACTCTGCCACTGCCGCGGTCGCCGGGTGGGCAACGTCCTCGTCCTCAGGATGGCCGTCCTTTAGAACAGGGTTCGCTCTCTTGCCGGCAGGAGTCCTCAGCTTCCTGTGAGATCTCTTAGTCAAAGACTTCCTCTTTTTCTCCGCCTTAACCGAACCCTCACGTACCATTCTGCATCTCATGACTCTCGAGTTATCGTCAATAGGGGAAAACTCTGAACGTTCTCTTGTCCGAGAGGACAAGGTGTACATCTGACGAGTCGTCACGTCGTGCCGTCTCAAACACGCGAACATCTTGCGATAATATATACACGTGTAATATTATCGCGGTATACTGGTCTCACGACACTCTCTTCTGATAGGACAGGTTCTAGGTCTAAAACCTCCCTAACCGCACGCAGAACTGGGTTCCGACCGGCGCACGAGGTGGGCCCTACTTCGCACTTCGGTCAGTTCTCGGGACTACGTGTTTCGATCACCAAGTTATTTGCTCTGAATAACGATTGGCTTGAATACAAGATTTTCCTGACTCTATCGTTTTCCTGGTCTTACCGCACTGTAATCAGTTGTCGGGCGGTCTTTTCCCGTACTGCGGTCTTTCGGTAACAGTGGTCTTTCCCAGTAACTATTTTTAGTTACCGGGCGATGGAGCCCCTCCAACGCTCCACCGGCGTGTCAGCCATCCAAGTGTCACAATCCAAATGTAACGCCGACCCCGTAAGGTTACCAGAATGTCCTGAATTTTGTTCCCAAGAATTTCCGAATTTTGGTTCCCTAACGAGGGTCACGCTTACTCCCACGGGTAACCGGACAAGCTCCGATCCTGCCTGTCGCCAAATTTACCCTTATTATCGTTTTTGTACTAAATCGGGTTTTTCAGGTATCCCGACGGTCACTTCACCGAGTGCCGAAGTCGCGTAAAACTCTCCCAGCCGATGACGCCGAAGTCGCGTAAAATCCTCCCGGCCGAGTACGCCGAAAGTGCGTAGAACTTCCCTTGTGTCGAGTACGCCGAAATCGCGTAAAACTCTTCTCAGTGTATAAAACCAAACACTGTCGGATCTTGGAGTTCTTCGAACTCCAAGAGGGATTTCCTTGCCCGACGCCAAATTTACTCTTGGTTTCAAGGATTTCAGAATTCCAGAAAATGGCTACCTTAAGAAGGTCACCTCTACTCCCATGGGTTACCGGACAAGCTCCGATCGCGGAGTTCTTCAAAACCCAGGAGGGACTTTCCTGCCCGTCGCCAAATTCACCCTGGTTTTCGATCTCACACTGAATTGGTTTTCCTGTGTATCAACGGTATCCTTCCCCGAGTATTACTCAGCCGTAGATTTCCCACGATCGGGATCTAGACCGCTTCGCGATCAACGGAGGGATCCAACCCGCCGGATCGGCGCTGTCGGCCCGTCTCCCAACAGTGAACTTCTTTAGCTGTACTCGGGATCGCCTGATTATATTATTCGAACGCCCCTTTCGTCCGTAAATATATTTGTACTAACCGGAAACTCGAACTCTGACTCTGTCGTAACCAAAATCACTCGCCTACCACACTGAGTGCAGTATATTTGAATCGGTAACTGAATCGCTAACCAACAACGCTGTTTCACAGTATTGCTATGTATGAAGAGTCGAACCAACTCTTCACGTATAAAGCAGCACACCGTGAGGCAGGCTCTATGCATCCCAAATTAACGCGTCTGCTCGCTATGCGCTGGCTTTACACCGTCGATCGGGCTTCCCTGCCACGGTCGTTGCCGGCCAGTTGCCTATTGAAATTAAATAAAAATTAAATGATCGATGCTGGGTCTTCGCATGTAAAATTAAGAGAAACGATGCTGTTCCCTTCGCATGTAAACTGAAGGAAAACGATGCTATTCGCATAAAATAAATCTTCCCACTTACGCACTGTGGCCTTGACCGCCACACTCTCCCCACCTTACTTAGATGCGGAGCATCTCTGCCAAAATCGGGGACCTTAATCAAACGTGACAGGAACATCCCCAACCCAGATCCACTTAGAGAGCAAGGAACCAAATGCACCTTTGGTTATAGGGCGGTCTATCGACAATCTCGGCACCCTGCACGTACGCCAAACACGATGAGAACCGTGATAGCGACAGCCTTTTTAATGATGCTTTCGATCTCTCGGCACCCTGCACGTACGCCAAACACGATGAGAACCGTGATAGCGACAGCCTTTTTAATGATGCTTTCGATCCGAACCACCACCCTACTGGCAACCTGTCGTACCTGACAAATCGCCAACCTTAACAGGCCCTCTATCATGAACCTAGGCTCTACCGGACCCCAAGGGCCAGGAGAACTTAAGGAGAGAAAAGTCGCCCACTGTCTCCCGATCTGGTAACCATTGTCGATCAGTCACACCCGGTACCACTTCCAAATCGTGAAAGCAAAATAATAGTACAAGTTATCATATTGTAGAACCAACGCAATGAAGCGTCCTAGTACTGGAATCTTTACTCGTTTCAGTACTAACCACTAATCCAATGTTTAACCGAAAACATATCATCAAAAGGAAACTTAAACAGTCATTCACTGACAATCTGTCAAACCAACGCAATTAAGCGTTGCTGGTAGCACCGGTACTGTATGCTCCCAGATACCGCTCAAAAGAAATACTCTCATCAAAAGGGCAACTGAAACATGGGTCTCCAATAGTCAATGAAACCAACGCAATTAAGCGTTTATCTAGTTAGTCCTAGATACACGTCTGCTTCAGAAGGTCACTAACAAGGACTTCTACAGTCGTAGTCATCCATCCAAGCGAGGTCTTCGTCTCTTCCGTCGTCCAGGTGGCAATTCTGGATCAGCGGTCTCGTCTGGATTTTCTGAAGGTTCCTCTGGTTCATGTTCTGCATTAGGATCTTGAGCCAGGACTGGCCAGTCTACTGTAGGTAACTCAAGATTTCTGTCCCTCTCCGGTAACCAGGTACTCGCAGGTTTACCGTCAATTCCGAATCTCTCCATTGGTTCACCGACCACAGGAGTCTGCATGTAACCCTGTCTTGGAGGTTTCTCCCTTCGATAACGAGCACAGCGATCGCACCTTTGGCAGAACCGTCTAACATCGTCCTTCCAACTCGGCCAATACGCCCGGCGTTGCAACTGAGTTAAACTCTTCCGAATCCCGAAATGTCCTCCGGCAAAGCTTGCGTGTGTTAACTGAAGCATCTCTTGCCGTAGAGATAAGGGCACAACTAACTGAGATCGCTCAGCTTTTCCTGTGTTACCCTGAATCCAGCCTCTGTGTAACACTCCTTGCAGGACTTCCAGCTGATCCCAGTTGCTCACCAACACTTTCACCTCTCCGTTAGCAGGTGATAGTTCTGCCTGTGTTGGATGATGCTTCGACTCCTTCCAATCAAGGACCGTACCAATATTGTAATCGCTCTGCTGTTCTCTTCGAAGAAACTCCTTTGTCCAACGGATTTCCTGGCCTGTATCTTCACTGGTAACCTCGGAGCGCGTTACTTCTCCGATCGGACGTGCCCACATCACGTCTTCATTCGTAACTCTCATGGTAACCACTTTAGGTTGTTCCTCACCCGGACCTCTAGACATCGCGTCTGCATTACCGTGTTTTGCTCCCGGTCTGTGACATATCTCCATGTCAAACTCCTCTATCATCTCTAACCAACGAGCCTGTTGGCCAATCGGTTCCGGTGTTCTGCGTAACCACTGAAGTGCGGAGTGGTCTGTTCTGAGTAGGAATTTACTACCCAATAAGTACTGACGAAACTCTTTCAAGAAATACACCACAGCTAACAACTCTCGCCTGGTAACGTTATAGTTCCGTTCCGCCGTCGACAAGAGCCGACTCGCGTAACAAATCACTGTCTCTTCTCCTTCTTGTACTTGCGATAACACCGCTCCAATGGCGTATGCCGAGGCATCCGTATCTAGGATGTACTGGCCCTCGTCGTTCGGTAACCCAAGTATAGGTGCGGAAACCAACTTTCGTTTAAGTTCTTCGAAAGCTCCCTGACATTCGTCAGTCCAATGGAACGGTACATTTTTCCTGGTCAGGAAATGAAGTGGTTGAGCTACCACCGCGAAATCATGTATGAAACGTCGGTAATAGGAGCAAAGACCAACGAAGGATCTGACTTGCCTCAAGTTCCGAGGAGCAGACCATTCTTCTACGGCCTTGATCTTGCTCGGATCCGTCGCGACCCCTTCTTCACTCAAAACGTGACCAAGAAACAATACTCTCTGTTGTAACAGGTAACATTTGGATGGTTTCAGCTTGAGATTATACTCTTGTAATCTCCTGAAAATCATCTCTAGACGTTGCATGTGCGTCTCTACGTCCCTCGAGAACACAACTATGTCATCCAAGTAAACCAGACAGATGTCATAGTTTAGCCCTGTCAAGACTAAGTTCATTAGTCGACAAAACGAGGCCGGACTATTGCACAATCCGAAAGGTAACACTTTGAATTGGAAGCTGCCCCTTCTCGTAACAAACCCGGTCTTGTGTTTGTCTCTTGGGTGCAAGGCCATCTGGTGATAACCTGCTCTCAAATCGAACGTACTGTACCATCTGGCGCCACCCAGGGTATCTAAACTCTCGCGGATAAGGGGTAACGGATGAGCATCTTTCCGTGTCTTCAGGTTCAGTTGCCTGTAATCGATACAGAACCGCATACTGCCATCCTTTTTCTTAACCATTACGACATTGGATGCCCATTCCGATATCGAAGGTTCAATGATTCCTTGTCTCAACATGTCTTCTACCTGACGATCAACTTCCGGTAACATGGAAAGCGGTTGACGTCTCAAAGGTTGCCGAACTGGTTTCTCCTGTCCCGTATCGATCTCGTGTTGGATCACCGAAGTGAATCCGTTATCACTTTCGTTAAGGGAAAACGTTGCGCTGTACGTTAGCACAAGTTTTCGTAACCTGATTCGCTCTTCTTCCGAAATGTCTGCTGGCACTTCTTCCCATAGTCGTTTTAGGGTCTGTTCGGCAAGTGGGTTGAGCGTCTGCTCCGCCACACTGGCCGTTGTACTGATCTTCGATCCAAACCGGTCAATCGTACTTTGCTGCTTTCCTCGGCGTTCCTCCGGATAACCTGGGCCCATAGGCTTCTCCGGATTTTCGCTTCGGTAAGGCTCATCATACGATTCCGTTCTGGCTCGATTAACTGTCACATCGACTACGTTCACTCGCTCCAGCGGACATTCAGTCCGTTTCTTGACTAGCGAATCTCTGTCTCCAACATTCAACATCCTGATCCACACTTCCGTGTCTCTTCCTGTCACCAACGTACGTCCGATTATCAAATCTTTTGATAATTCCATTGGAATGGTCGTCCAATCTTCGTTATCCTTTTGGAAATGCGGGTATACTACCCAAGCTGGAACGTCAACTTCGCTCCTTGGAGGAACTATTATGTCCTCTTGCACAATAACCCTCCGGCACATGGACTCGGTAACGACCTCTTTCAGGGGGATCTTCTCGCTCCCAAGGAAAACGCATCGACTTGCGAAGTCCCATCTTGCCTGATTGGCTTCCAGCCAAGATAACCCCAAGATCACTTCTGTCACTTGGTCTGTAACTAGACAGGGTACAGGGTACACCTGCTTTCCGATCCGAATCTTAAGGTTAGTTTCACCATCCACCTTAATCTGACTTCCATTAGCGGCTAGGAGTCGCTGTTCTGACGGTACTAGCACAGCGTCTAGCACGAAACGTCGTGGTACAAGTGACATTTCACTTCCAGAATCAAGTAGACAGTGTATACGTTTTCCTGCCAGTCTCGCAACCACGTAGGCTACCCTACTGCCTTTGACCAGTCGGTTTTGGGTTTCCTCTTGTATCGGTTCAGCCTTTGTAGGTTCACTGGTACCGGTTGCACCATTCGTCTCAGCGTTTCTCTGAGGACAAAATCGCTTCACATGTCCTTTTCGTTTGCACAAGTAGCATTCGATATCCGGGTTACGCAACCGTGTGGGCGGATAAATCCGTCGCCACCCCACATTCGGTTCGGTTGTCCTCTGATCTCCCACAGCTAGATCAGAACTGTTCTCCCTTTCATGAGGTTTTCTCGGAACGATGCCCAAATTCTGATTTATTGTCACTCGATCAAGTTCTCTTGAAAGATTTTTAATCTTTCGCTCGAGATCTTCTAGACGACGAGACTGTTGCCCCTCAGTGCTCGAGTCTTTTCGGTCTTCCATGGTAACTTTAACTCTCGCGTGTCTCCGGTCTAAATCACCACCTTGTGTCGAAGATCGACCATAGGCATCCAACCTCACCGCATGTTTATACGCCGCTTCGAGGTTAACTGGTTCTCGCTCGCGCACCTTCTGCCCCAAATCCTGGTTTGCCAGTGCATCAATGAAAGCGTCACAAGCGACCGTCTCGACGATATCACTTGTTGGTCCTGGGTATGCCAAAGCCATTAGCCTCCTTACTTCCTGCACTACACTACTCAGCGTTTCTCCGTGAGCCTGCCGGTAAGTGCGAAGTTTCATCCGATATAGGCTAGTTTGGTCATCAGACCCGTACCGGGCCTTAAGCCGCTCAACAAGTTCTCGCCAAGACACGTCCCTCTGTGCACCCATGTCCCACAACAGCTGCGAAGCGGGACCCGTAACAATCTCGGCACCCTGCACGTACGCCAAAACGATGAGAACCGTGATAGCGACAGCCTTTTTAATGATGCTTTCGATCCGAAAGGGCACACATTAACTGGTCTGCTTTTTCCTGATCACTCCACCGGTTGCACCGTGCACAAACTTCGAACTTTGCTAGAAAGGCTGCGATCGCTGACTTGCCGTCGTACTTCTCTAGCTTGATTCGTATACCGCGATCCGATCGGTCTTCGCCTCTTGTCCGTGTAACAAGTGATCTTCCGACACTCTTCTTGGGATTTCCTCTCCGGTTGTCCTCATCGTTACTCCTGGAATCGTTTTCCTCGTCTGTCCTCACCACTGACCAGTGCCGACTCTGTCCCCTCAGAGTACCCAACGTCTTCCCTGTACGCCACTTAGAAGACATCGTAGTCATCTCTCGGTCGCCTGACGTTGCACTGTCTTCATCAGAGATGTACTCAGCCTGTCTCTGACCTTTTCTACGAGGCTCACCACCTTCGTAGTCTTTGGACTCCGATCGTTTATATTTATTGCGAGAGCTCTGAGAGTTTCCGTTGACGAACGTAACTCTTCTGTCTTCTTCGCGAATATCTCTTTTTCCTGACTCTGGCGGTCTGTCAGATTCGTCGTACCTAAGACAATTACGACTTCTCAAATCTGGTTTGTGCCCTTTAGAGTACCGCTCGTGGGTCTCATCCCAGGCCAAATGATCTCTGTCTCTTCCCATGTTCGATTCTCTCTCGGTTTCTCTATCAAGTGCCTGTTTTAAACCGCGTCTCTCGTACTCTGGTAGACGTTCCTTACCATACGTCTCCCTTTCAGTTTTCTCATAACTCTCGTGTCTTCCTCGTTGGCGGAGGTTTTTCCTGTCAAAAACTCCGGTTCTCATGGCCTCTTCTGGACCAACACTATCGGTGTCTGAATCCGAAGAACTCACTGACGAACGTAATTTCGCCTCAACTCTTCCTCGTGTCAACAGGCGTTGTCGACTCGATTGCCTTGCCGTTTTTCCGTGTGACTCTCTCCCGCTGTCCTCGGGAAGATAGCGGCTACGTAACTTTTCCGAAGTTTCCGAAAGCGAAACTTCCTCACGTGTCTCTGTGTTACCTCGGCTCCGTGCTGGCTCTTCGATCTGCAGCTTCCCTCGGCGATCCATCTGGTAACCTGGGCCCGTAGGTTTCCCCGATGTCTCGCGTCGGTAAGACTTCGCATGCTGAGCAGCAGGAACAGACAGTTCTTCAAGTTTCGAACTCATCATTGCCACACTCTGTCGCAGGTAAGACATCTCCGCTTGCCAATCTACATCATCGGTCACAGGTCTTGGGCGACCTTCTTCCATGTTGGTAAACGGTACTCGAATGCCTTCGTTTCGCTGATGCGCCACGATGTCACCACTCGTTTTCTGCACTACCGCGTCACCCCGCGGTTTCAGGCCTGTCTCAATGTCTCTTGGCCTATCACAAGCCTGTCTCAACTGTACAGGTTGCCTGCCCCGTACAATACTAGGTACTTGAACCTGCACAAGGTTCTCCGATCTATTGTCGACGAGTGGTTTGGACCTGTCAAACCTACTCTCACCAACGGTCTCTCGCCAGTGTGTGAATGTCTCGTTATTCACATCGTTCTGTACTACCTCAGTAGTCTTTGGAACGGTTATCAACCATCCGTTATCCTCATGGAAACCTCTTTCACGCCCACTGCGGGTTCCAGCTTCCGTTTCAAATGCACTGGTTTCGTCAGGTGCACCCGTTTCATCAAGCACCCTTCGTTTGCTTTTCCGTTTACGTAACTTTGGACGCGCGCCTCCGTGCTCACTATGGGGCACTTCATCCGACTCGTCCTCGGTATCTTCCTGACCTTGCCTGTTTCTGTGACAAGAAAACGCTAGAACCCCACTTCTGGTACCAGTTTGTGACGTTCGTCGCTCGAGATCAACTAACCCTTCATCAGACGTGGTACCAATTTGTGTCGGTCTTACCCGAGACGCTGCTTCGTCGTCGGGCTGGGTTCGGCTCCAGCCAACTGACCTTCTGGAGTCGCCCGGGTCACTATCCTGTCTACTTCTGCTGTAGACGAGCGGTTCCCTGTCTCCGCTCTCAGTGCCCATTTCTCCAAGAGGAGGTCCCGAGGGTATCGCTTGTTTGCGAACAGTGTCGCTGTCAAGCTCCATCTCACTTTCGGACTCTGCCACTGCCGCGGTCGCCGGGTGGGCAACGTCCTCGTCCTCAGGATGGCCGTCCTTTAGAACAGGGTTCGCTCTCTTGCCGGCAGGAGTCCTCAGCTTCCTGTGAGATCTCTTAGTCAAAGACTTCCTCTTTTTCTCCGCCTTAACCGAACCCTCACGTACCATTCTGCATCTCATGACTCTCGAGTTATCGTCAATAGGGGAAAACTCTGAACGTTCTCTTGTCCGAGAGGACAAGGTGTACATCTGACGAGTCGTCACGTCGTGCCGTCTCAAACACGCGAACATCTTGCGATAATATATACACGTGTAATATTATCGCGGTATACTGGTCTCACGACACTCTCTTCTGATAGGACAGGTTCTAGGTCTAAAACCTCCCTAACCGCACGCAGAACTGGGTTCCGACCGGCGCACGAGGTGGGCCCTACTTCGCACTTCGGTCAGTTCTCGGGACTACGTGTTTCGATCACCAAGTTATTTGCTCTGAATAACGATTGGCTTGAATACAAGATTTTCCTGACTCTATCGTTTTCCTGGTCTTACCGCACTGTAATCAGTTGTCGGGCGGTCTTTTCCCGTACTGCGGTCTTTCGGTAACAGTGGTCTTTCCCAGTAACTATTTTTAGTTACCGGGCGATGGAGCCCCTCCAACGCTCCACCGGCGTGTCAGCCATCCAAGTGTCACAATCCAAATGTAACGCCGACCCCGTAAGGTTACCAGAATGTCCTGAATTTTGTTCCCAAGAATTTCCGAATTTTGGTTCCCTAACGAGGGTCACGCTTACTCCCACGGGTAACCGGACAAGCTCCGATCCTGCCTGTCGCCAAATTTACCCTTATTATCGTTTTTGTACTAAATCGGGTTTTTCAGGTATCCCGACGGTCACTTCACCGAGTGCCGAAGTCGCGTAAAACTCTCCCAGCCGATGACGCCGAAGTCGCGTAAAATCCTCCCGGCCGAGTACGCCGAAAGTGCGTAGAACTTCCCTTGTGTCGAGTACGCCGAAATCGCGTAAAACTCTTCTCAGTGTATAAAACCAAACACTGTCGGATCTTGGAGTTCTTCGAACTCCAAGAGGGATTTCCTTGCCCGACGCCAAATTTACTCTTGGTTTCAAGGATTTCAGAATTCCAGAAAATGGCTACCTTAAGAAGGTCACCTCTACTCCCATGGGTTACCGGACAAGCTCCGATCGCGGAGTTCTTCAAAACCCAGGAGGGACTTTCCTGCCCGTCGCCAAATTCACCCTGGTTTTCGATCTCACACTGAATTGGTTTTCCTGTGTATCAACGGTATCCTTCCCCGAGTATTACTCAGCCGTAGATTTCCCACGATCGGGATCTAGACCGCTTCGCGATCAACGGAGGGATCCAACCCGCCGGATCGGCGCTGTCGGCCCGTCTCCCAACAGTGAACTTCTTTAGCTGTACTCGGGATCGCCTGATTATATTATTCGAACGCCCCTTTCGTCCGTAAATATATTTGTACTAACCGGAAACTCGAACTCTGACTCTGTCGTAACCAAAATCACTCGCCTACCACACTGAGTGCAGTATATTTGAATCGGTAACTGAATCGCTAACCAACAACGCTGTTTCACAGTATTGCTATGTATGAAGAGTCGAACCAACTCTTCACGTATAAAGCAGCACACCGTGAGGCAGGCTCTATGCATCCCAAATTAACGCGTCTGCTCGCTATGCGCTGGCTTTACACCGTCGATCGGGCTTCCCTGCCACGGTCGTTGCCGGCCAGTTGCCTATTGAAATTAAATAAAAATTAAATGATCGATGCTGGGTCTTCGCATGTAAAATTAAGAGAAACGATGCTGTTCCCTTCGCATGTAAACTGAAGGAAAACGATGCTATTCGCATAAAATAAATCTTCCCACTTACGCACTGTGGCCTTGACCGCCACATATGTATGTATGTATGTATGTATGTATGTATGTATGTATGTATGTATGTATATGTATATTGCTATATATCTGTAGTTAAGGACTGTATGGTTGGACTGTCTAGAACATTCTACTGTTTAAGGAGTGATCGTATTGAACATTGCACTTTACTGTTTAGCTATGCTTGACGGGTTTTTCTTTTGGCCATCTAGCGGTCATGTTGACCGTATAAAAGAAACTGTCTTAGGAGTGTCGTAGAGCTTCGTGATTTTACTTAGATCTGACCAGATCTCTTGTTGTGCTAAGCCACCAAGTCTCATTTGTATAGTTGAGTTTGAAGAACCGTACCAGGTTGCTTCTTTGGGTGTTCGTTTTCTGAGAAAGTTTTCTATAACATGCAGAGCGACATCTAGGTTAAGTTAGGTCTCAAGTTGTTCTACTGTTCTTCATCTTCATCTTCGCACAGTACCTGCTATGGCGCCACTCAACCGGTGCTCAGCAGCGCCTTACATGACATATTTATAGTAGTAACAAATACAGCTTTACAGAAGTGGAATTTAACTGTATATACGGCAGCCATGAACGGCGCCCATCTCCTACCGCTCAATTTTACAGTCGCCCTCTAGCGAATGCAAGGCTGGGCCAACCTTTTGGGGCTAGCGGGTATCGAACCCGCGTCCTTCTGATCCTCGTTCCACCGTGTTACCATTCAACCATCTTCCCGCCCAGACTTGTTGTGAGTCGGTTTTGTTCGTCTTGTCAACGAGGAGATATTAAAACGCTGTATTTTAGAGATTAAATAGTTTTATCATGCCTCTAGTGAGCCTTTCTAGTTGTACTAGATATATTTGAGGAGACCTAACAATATGCACATCGGTATGCTATGTGCGCATGTATGTGTGCAGAAAGAATTTATATTTTTATATCGCTTCTCAGCCTTTTGTCTAAGATCAAAGTATAGTATAGCGTATTTAAAGAACTTCTCAAAAATGCTGCTCATAGGGCATAGAAAACTCCAATCCTTTCCATAACGGGTGGTCAGGCCCAATTAGATCCATCACTAGTCATGCAAAAGGGTTGCCAATATCTTCGTCTGCATAGGAAGCATTCGTCTCCGTTGATTCAACGTCCAATGTATCGTCAACCGAATCGATCGAAAAAGACAGCGACCCAGTCAGGCATTGCGATCTACTGCAGCTAAATTACTTCGAGAGACTCTCTACACCAGGAACACGAAAACAAGTTGTTAAATTCAACTGGATCTCGCAGGATCTGAGATCTCAGCAGAGCTGTATCGATACCTCTACCCCATTCGTAATCGGGCCGATTATTAGAGCAATCGGCATAATTTGCATCGGCATAAAATAATCGGTGCCGATGCAAATTACTTTATTATTAAGGTTTTTGCACAATAATCGTTACAAAAAGAAAAATTAGCACAAATATCTATGTTTTGTTTCTTGTTATTGATTTATATTTAGCATTGCACTACTTACTAGGCACATATAGAAACCAAGGACCTATTATACACACGACTGGAAACTCCTTAATAACCCTTATACAGCGTCGTGTGCCTAAATTTTGGGCGATAACAAAATAATCGGACTCATACGCGGTATCGGCTATTTCAATAATCGGCTATACGCGGTATCGGCATAATCGGCAGAAAGGACTATCGGTACACCTCTAGACCTGAGCACCTCGGATTTGAGATCCGCCATACGAACTATGAGACCCTTCACCTGTCACTGTCAACCAAATTTATGTTTACAATAATCTACCATATAAATCTTGTTTTTCACAGTCCATGTTTTATCCGAGTTGCGAATATCGAGTATCGGTTTTAGCTTTGTAAGATAGGATTAGGTTTTAGATTTGCAAAAATTTGGAGGTTCAGGATCAGCAGTTTGACCCACCGAATAGGCGAGATTCAAGATATATGTTTTCCACTTTTATTTTTATTTATGTGTTCATAAAGTTCACTGAATTGTCCTCAAAGATTTTGATTACTAATCGGCAGAGAACAGCGAATCTAATAGAGAACAATAAACCGATATTACCGACCACAGTGTAATAGTATTGAGGATGGACAAAACATCTAAAATGTGTCTCCATTTCATCTGATTGTCTTTGTAGCTTTCTTGTCCTTTTTCTGCCTCTGTAACACAAAGAGGTGTTTGTCTGAATACCATTTACTGGATTGTCCAAAAATGTGAGACGTGCTCTCTCCTGTGGTGGAATCTATATGCCCGAATATGAGGCTTCTTTGGCTCTGTAGAAAGAAGAAGAGTAATCCGGAAAGTCCCTTGAGCTAGTCTGAGATTCAACCATGGGTATGAAGTGTTAGCGACTTCATTTTTCTTAGCCTCGGCCTATGAGGGTGGATGGTCAGTCCTCTCTTTCGCTGTCTCATCATCCCATCAACAGTGTAAAGTCCCTGTACTCATTATAGCTGAGTAGGCTATGGACACAGATAGAGCAGAAATTTCGAAACAAAATTTCTTTCCTGCCACGGCGGGGATTTAAACCTCTGACTTCTGCCAGAAGTTGTAGCTTCGTGGTTGCAGAGGGGGACATGTGTCTCCGGGCGTCAAAGCAAGGGGTGCCAAAATGAGGGATAAAATTAATAATTTTACTCTTAATTTTGATGCAATTTCAACTAATTTATCTCAAATAAATGTATAAGATTTCATTTTGCCGCCTAAAAAATTCAGTTATATCCTCAAAGTCTAGGCTACTTACAAACCATGCAGTTGTCAGGTATGATTTTGGCACCCCTTTAGGCATTAAGGGGCACCATGCATATACTATCTGTATTTTCACATTTTATTTCATTAAAACTTGAATTGCCATCTGATGTATTTAGAAAATGTGAAATAAATTAAACAGGCAGAGGACGCTAATTTCGTAGTTCGTCCCCGGACGCGTATATCCTAGTAACGCCGCTAACTTCTGGGCTGACAGTCCAATACACTAACCATTTGACTATCACGCGCACCTCTTTACAGCGAGTGCTCTCTATACACTGCCAAATACATGTATATCACATAAATAAACGTATGATATATAGGCCTACACACACGTGCACATACAAATGTACATGCACACACATGCAATAATACATTAACACACAACACACACACACACACACACACACACACACACACACACACACACACACACACACACACACACACACACACACACACACACACACACACACACACACACACACACACACACACACACACACACACACACACACACACACACACACACACATACACACACACACATACACACACAACACACACACACACACACACACATATATATATATATATTAATATTTATGCATATAGACTATGTATTAAATAAGACGACGGTCACAATTGAGACGTGTTAACAGCGAAAAGACGCACGTAACTGGAAAATAGCAATCATCCCGAACAACGTCGGCCGCAGCAGGATGCATTTTTTATCGGAATTTAATTTGATAGCTGCTGATATTAATCGAAATTATTGGCAGGCGTCGAAGATCTTGGCGGTCGGTCCAAAAGATCTCTTTGATTGATCGTCGAATTGATCGGTGAAGGAATTCTCTAGATTCTTGAAGTGCCTCAGCCGAAAGATCTATGGCGGGTCCGACGAGGTCGTGAAACGTTTGTCTTAAGAGTCCATAAACTGTGCGGGAAACGGCGGACGAAGCGCTGACGACTGTGGGGCCAGATAGGAAATTGGCCCATAAATACGAAACCAATGTCGTATATTGCGAGATGGCTCCACGCGAGATGTTAGATTAATGTTTGATTGGAGAACGAGGGTCCGGGTCTCGCTGGCGTCGATGGCACCATTCTTTCTGTGTGGCCGATGGACTCTTGTAAAATCATGTCTGATGCTATATGAGACAATAAATGTGGCCAGAATGCTCCTCTAGACATCAAATGACGCGAGAGTAATCATAGTCACATTCGCTTTTAAGCGATGACAATCAGACATAACGTGCCTCGAATTTGTCTAGATTGTCTTGTGTCAAAAAGTCAAAATCCCTCCACTGATACCTGCTGTCAGACAACTACTTCCAATGGCCACATTACATTATTGGCCACAGGTGAATTTTCAAGTTTTCCGAGCGTTGTTTTGCTAACTGATGAACGCTTTGTTTTTAATTAACTCTGAGATTATTTAGTTTTACCATTAATTAATTCAATATTGTTGTTCTGTTGTTAACTAACTCTAACATTGTTTAGTTTTGCTGTTAATTGACTCTGATATTATTATTGCCTTTAATTAACTCTAGCATAATTTAGCTTTACTGTTTATTAATTCTAACATTATAATATAGCTCCTCTGAATAATTTCTCATAAAGCGGCACTATACAAATTTTTATTACGATTACTGTCAGGTTATATGCCACAAATACCTGCGTTTTTACCAGACAAATAATAACCTGATCTTCTTTATAAATTTATTTCTGCCAGTTCCAGACATTGCTCTTAGCACAGACCTGGCATTATGGCAACTTTTGATTGTTAGAAAAAGTGTGTACGTGGTAGCCTCAGCTATCGTCCCATATTATCGAATATTAGCATTAGTATCTGCTGCTACCAGCCATCACTGATACAGTCGCCGCGACTGTATCCACAGACAATAATCGACGGGCCCTCTATCGGTCAGCCTCGACACTAAACGACCCCACGCACGAAATCGATGCGACTTCACAGGAAAAAGCTAACGTCAAAATTTGTAAACTCCTTCATCTGCGCTCGATGGCTGAGCGGTCGGGCGGGCGCCCGTTCTATTAGATTTTCCCGGACGGGTCCGAAAACGCCCGAGTTCATACGAGCGATGCTTGAGACGGGGCGCCATTACGCGCACTGATCAGAGTTGGCGCGAAAAAGTCAATAACCAATAAACGCCGTTGAGCCGCGATCTTATTACTCTTCTTGGCACATCGGTAACCGGAAACGCAAATAATTCTCGGTCCGTTTGAGAGTAGATCATCATCGAAACGAAGGCAGACTAAACGGATTTCCAAAAGACTGAACTTACAGGATGATGACGATGATGATGACGATGATGATGACGTCGACAACGACGACGACGACAATCGTGGTGATGATGACGACGATGATGACGATGATGACGATGATGATGACGATGATGACGATGATGACGACGATTGTGGTAATGATGATGATGATGATGGTGGTGGTGGTGGTGGTGGTGGTGGTGGTGGTGGGGTGGTGGTGGTGGTGGTGGTGGTGGTGGTGGTGGTGGTGGTGGTGGCAGCGGCCGTTTATGAGCACGCCTAAATGCCCACTAGTTATTTATAACAATTATTTCTTTTATTTAAATGGCCCTATATGTAACATCCCATCTGCCCATTCTTTCTTCTCTCCATCCTGCTGTTGGTCCGTCCGTCCTTTTGTACATCATTCGCTCCGTCGTTCTATACGATCTTCTGTCCGTTTTTCGTTTTTCTGCCCGTCCATCCGTCCTTGTATCCCTCCTTCCGTCCGTCCTTCGTCCTTCCTTACGTCCATCCTTTATCCATCTTTTATTCCGTTTCTAAGTCCGTCCTTCCTTAAGTACCTCTGTCCGTCCTTCCTTCTCTTCGTCAGTCTTTCTTTTAATCCCATCGTCCGTTCTACCTTCCGTCCCCCCATCCGTCCTTCTTTCTTTCCCTCCGTCCCTCCAACCTTCTGTCTCTCTGTTCGTCCTATCTTCTGTCGCTCCGTTATTGCAACCTTCCGTCCCTCTGTCCGCCTTTTTTCTTTCCATCCGTCCGTCCTTCTTTCCGTCTCTCCGTTATTCCTTCCTTCCGTCACTCCGTCCGTCCTGTTTTCTTCCCCTCCGTGCGTGCTTCCTTCCTTCCGTCTCTCAATCCGTCCTTTCCTTCCCTCCGTCCGTCCTTCTTTCCTTCCCTCCGTTATTCCTTCCTCTAGTCCCTCTCTCCGTCCGTCCTACCTTCCTTCCCATGTTTCGTCCTTCCTTCCGTCCCTCCATGCGTCCTTCTTTTCGTTACTTCGTTCGTCCTTTCGACAATCATTCCTGCCTGCACATAAACTGAACCCATCATCGTACAAGTTTAATATAGTACAGTGGTCTTCAAACGGTTGTACGCGTGCCATTAGTGGTACGCCAAGTGTCGCTAAGTGATGCGCGAAATAAAATCAAACAGATTACCTTCTTAAAATATATATATTATTTTTTTAATTTGTCTACCTACGGTCCTGCGCTAAGTGCAAGGGGACTTCGCGCTCGCCTGTTGTTTTTGATCTGACCTTTTGCTGGTACAATAAAAATAAAATTTGAAAACCGCTTGTATAGTACATCCGTGCTTATTAATTGTCAGGCCATCCGTCTGTCTATTGGTCTTTCCTTCTGTCCGTCTGTCTGCGTGTCTTTCCATCTGTCCGTATCTTCATCCAACATACAAGTAGTTCGTCACGCCCCACTTCATCTGTCGTTCCATTTCCAGTTATGTGAAGAAACGTCGGAGGAACTGACGTTGTCAGTGCATCTGTCTGCAATCGATGTATACCTCTCTCCTCTCCGCCTGTCCCGTCTTTCTTGTTCCTTACTCCTTCAATCCATCCGTCCATCAATCCATACGTCAGTCAATCCATCCGTCCATCCATTCATCCGTTTAATTGTCCGTCAGATGTACTCCAGTGCTCTGCTTCTCCATTCCTTCTCCGTGGAATCTTCCTCACATCTGCCCATCCCTTGTCCAATGCCTCCGTCCGTCCTATCTGCTTCTCCACTCGATGGAACCCCATCCCCACATCCTTCCACCGCCATCCTTTTCCAAGCCATCCAAATCCGGATGGTCCATACATGAGCGTGATTTCGAGTCTAACCGCTATCCCGACGCATCGGGTCCTGCATCTTTAGGAGTGGCGGCCGACGACGAGATCTCGTGACTTCTCGTCGCTCGGGATTTCCAGATCTCGCGTTTCCGCCAATCGGCGGAAGTTGGTCGGCGCTGATCGCAATTCGATAGCGAACGGTTATCGAAGAATAAATGTATTCCCATCTTCTACATCGTCGAACATCGAACGCTGCAGCCTCCGTAGCTGCAGCATCAGCAGCCGGAAGGAGAACTAGAGCCATCGTCGATATGCCCTGGAAACAGCATCAGTAATAATACCGCGCCTACTGTCTCCAATGACAGTGATGCTTGGGCTGCTGTCACGTCAGCATCACTGTGGCTGTCAGTGTCTGTGTGTCTGTCTTTGCGTTTGTATGTCTGGATGAATGGTCTTCGGTACGTGACAATGTTTCTCTTTGTCCGGCTTGTTTCGTCTTTCTCTATAGATTTCCAGTTATTTTTAACTTCTCAGCTCGTGTCATTCTCTTCCTGGTGGACATGTGTGTGTATGTGTGTCTTTGTGGATGGTCTTGTGTTTTTCTGTGTCTGACTTAGTATCTCTGTCTCTGTGTGTCTTGTTCCCTCTGTCTGTTTATATGTCTCCTGTCTCTCTGAAGTGTATTCATAAAATGTAAATCTGAAATGGATATGTCTGCCATGAATGTCTGAAATGCAGTGCTTTTTTTCTGGGATAAAAGGTTCCGGAACTGAATAATAAATTCCGGAACTGAACAATTATGGAAGTGTTAAAATCGCGAGAAAAACGGGATTGGGGTTGGTAGGGGTCTCAATAAGCACTGAAAACAGTTCACAACACTGAAATTAAATTAAAATACTTAAATTATTGATTTTATTATTAAAATAAATAAATAAATTATTTTTAGTAGCTGAAAAAAGGTGCCGGAATGCCGTTCCGGCGCGTTCCGGCTGAAAAAAAGCACTGCTGAAATGCATTCATGAAATATAATATTATGTCGGAAATGGATATCTGAAATGTACGTATACCCATGAAGTGTATGTGTGAAAGGTTTTTCCTGAATTGTATGTCTGAAATGTATCTCTCAAGTGTATCTCTCAAATGTCTCTCTCTCTCTCTCTGTCTCTCTCTGTCTGTCTCTCTCTCTCTGTCTGTCTGTCTGTCTGTCTGTCTCTCTCTCTCTGTTTGTCTCTCTATCTCTCTCTTTCTCCATTTATCTCTCTCTGTCTCTCTTTGTCTCTCTTTTTCTCGTTCTCCTCTTTCTTCGTCTCAGTCTGAATTTCCGCGTATGTGTGCGTGTGTGTTTGCGTGTGCGTGTGTGAGTGTGTGTGTATGTGCGTGCGTGCGTGCGTATATACAATCGTGTGTATGTCTTTCAAACTGTCTGCATGCAACGTTATCGATTTATCGTTGAGAAGAATTCTGTCTGACACTTTGAGGTGTCACATGGCAGATCTATGTCATGGCATTTGAATCGATAAGGTGGTTCTATATTGATTGATTTGAACCGTAGATTCGGCCACTTAATCCCGTCCATCTGGGGAGACGCCTCTCCTCCGCTAAGTTCATGAAGCACTTGATCTGTTTACATTAGTCAGCTAGCCGCTGGCACAGCGCTGCTGAAAGGTCAATACAAGCGCTGCATTAAGAGTTTTCACGCACACACACACATACACACACACACACGCGCACACACACATACACAGAAGTCTCTCTCTCTATTCATGAAACCATACATAGATACCTACACACATATATACCACAATTACTACTACTACTACTACTACTACTACTACTACTACTACTACTACTACTACTACTACTACTACTACTACTACTACTACTACCACCACCACTACTACTAAAACCACCCATAATAATAATAATAATAAAATAATAATAAAACCACCCATAATAATAATAATAATAATAAATAAATAAAAATAAATAATAATAATAATAATAATAATATCATTATTATTATTACTAGTGTATTTGCCCGTCATATTTTGACGTCATATTATAGGCCTATATGTATCGTTGGTTATCGCCGTCGTCAAGACAAACGGTTTATGTTTCACAATAGAACAGAACCCGTTTGTGACGTAGCGTCCCCCGACAGACGGACACTATATGGATGTTATATGTATAGATTATTATTATTGGTATTATTATTACTACTAACACATAATAACATAATAGATCTTAAATGTCATCAAGTCATTCAAGTTACGTTCCTGTCATTGGCCGCTTCCAACTAATGAATATTCACGACCAAAGACGTGCTGTTTACAAAATGGCGACATTGGAACGAACGTTCTTTTCAAACTTAATTCAAGGTAAATTTAAATATACCATAAACGGCTGTTCTTTTAAACCAAACTAATTTACTTAGGTGGCGAACGGGCTGAAACGAATGAGCGAAAATACATTTTAAAATTGTTTTTAAAGCGTCTTAAGACGTGAAAAGATCTTCACGGCTTTTCACCGGCTCGCGCCACGCATCAGGAAACGATATTATTCGGTAGACCCAGTTTATTAAAACGGGTTTAAGACTTCACAAGAGACTTTACAGAACTTACCAAATCTCAAAGAAATTAACAATTTACAATCCAAAATGGAGCGCAAACAAATATAACTCGGAAAACAGTCAGTCACTAAATTGCAATATGCAGCGGCCCAAACGGTTTAATCGGCCAATTAGCTCAGGAAAACTTTGCTTGGCCCCGATCCAAGTATCCACACGAGTCGATAGTTTTCATCAAAGAGGCCAATCTTCAAGGAAAACTTCAAAACAACGAAAATAAACTTACGCAAAACAGTGTTTACAGTGAGTTTCACAAATTTTTAAACTGTGATGGGGTCATAGTAAATTTCACCCACATTGGAAAATACATTTTAAAATTGTTTTTAAATTGTCTTATGACGGGCAATAATCTAGTAATTATAATAATAAAAATGTATCGGTAGGCCTGTATAATACTTTAACTTCCATATACACTGTGTCTCAATTTAACTGATACCCTTTTTGTTTTGGCAATAAATCTGTCAATTCTAAACATAATTCAACAAAATTTTAAATATTGAAAGAGGGTCAAATTATAAATATTTTCTGAAAATTTCATAAAATTTTCTCAACAGGTTCCAAAGTTATGAACATTCAAATTTGGACAAACAAAATTCGAATTTCCAAAATGTAAAATGTCATTTTTAAAATTCTTTTTATTAAAATTTAGAATTCGACAAAACATGAAGACATCAACATTTAAAATTAATTTGAGTCAAATGTCCTTCAAAGTTTATGTTGAAAATGCCCGCCATTAGCTCGAGTACATGCTCTAAGGCGATCTCGCCAATGTTCATTGATTGCACGATCAACAATTTCTTGATCAAAACGATTCCATTCCTGCACAACGCGCCGTTTGAGATGGTCAATGTCGCGTATACGCGGGTTTGGGATAAACACGTTCTTGAAGGACGCTCCATATCTTGTAGTCGAGCGGATTGAGATCATGGCTACCGGAGGACCAAAGAGTGGGGAAAATAAAATCTGGAGTTTCTCTTGACAGCAGATCCACAGTTTCTCTTGCTCGGTGAGCTGGAGCACTGTCCTGCTGGAATATGAAATTCCTTCAGAAACTTTTTATTCCGCAATGTTTTCCTTGTCTTAAAATTTTAATCAAACTCAAGTCATCTTCACTGAAAACCATTTTCTTTTATTATCGTCTGCTTAAATGGAAATGAAGTCATTATGACGTCATACCTTCTTAGTAAGTAAAATATGCAGTTTGCAAAGAAATAATTTTATCTTTTACATGTTGGAAAGTTCGAATTTTGTTTGTCCAAATTTGAATGTTCATAACTGTTGACCCTGTTGAAAAAATTTGATTAAATTTTCAGAAAGTATTGTAATGTATCCCTCTGTCAATTTGTGAAATTTTATTGAATTATTTTTAGAATTGACAGAATTATTACCAAAACAAAAATGGTGTCAGTTCAATTGAGACACAGTGTATATCTTCTTTTGTCTATATACCTTTATACTTTGCTTCCCGGAACCTCGGTGCCGCAGCACACAACAGTGCCGTGAGCCTGCTATAAGGGTGCCGCGGCTAGATGGCCTGTTAGATTTCCTTCAATTTTCCATAATATTTGTGCAGCTTTTTCTGTAAAAAATGTGAAAACTAAAAATTAGCACAACAGAGCATGTTTAGGCCTAGAAATATTTTTTGAAACTTAAAGTAGTGTAGAAATAACCGTAGAACTGCGTTTGAATACAAGGCGCATTCCCCGTCATTTTAAAAATTAAGGAAGAAGGCTAACTGAAAGAAAAACTAAATGAGATTAAGGTTTGGTGCCGTTGACTGAATTGCTTTTAGTAAGGAAGTCTTGCTATGAAAAATGAACCGCTGCCTTAGTATATTATATCCATATATCAGTATACACATAAAAATATATATGGGCTAATACATCCCATGAGGTAGAATAGAGAAAAGTCTCCGCGTCGTATGAATTGCAAGTCACATGGATCATAGATGGCGCATCGGAGAAGCAAGCAGTTCCCCGCATGCAAGGATCGGTTGCATGAGACCATTGGGAGGAGTTTAAGACGGACTCGTGTTCCGTGTTCTTGTATATGGTCCGTATACATGAGAGTGCAAGGATCGATAGTTCAGATCAAGTCCGATGCACGGCCGTTTAAATCCCCATGTATGTAGGAAAACGCGATAAGGAGCTGGGAGCCAGTGCAGACGATGCAAATGTCACAGCAGCAGTGGCTGCATCAGCAACTACCCACGCGAGGAAGATGGCAATGCGTCACAGTATCTTGCTACAGGATGCAATAAAGAGATGGTGATGGCCTAAAAGGGCCAGGAGGATGGACTGAAAAGAGGGTGAGGATAGACTAAAACGAAAAGGATAGACTAAGGACGGCGAACTTGGGAGTGGATGGCCTAAATAGAAAAATCACGGAGTGAAGCGGATCATGTACTAATGACAAAGAGGATGAACTAAAGAGAAAGAATAAGGACTAAAAGAGGCATACGTTTGGGCTAAAGAGGATTGTGGACTAAAGAGAATGAGGATGAACTAAAGAGGAGAGAGGATTAAAGAGGAAAACAGACTTAGAAACGAAGAGATAGTCGAGGAGAAGGACTACCACTACAACTACTCTACCACTATTATTATTCCTAAATTCCATGCCTTCCGTTTCCTTCCAAAACACGTTCATGCCATGCAGAGACACATGCGTGCTATTTTGCTACACGTGGATTCTACCAAACCCCATCATTCAAGCGTCTCACACTCTCTACGTTAAAGGCATGTCTGGTCTCTGTAGAAATATTCTTAAGAGTACTGTTGATCGATGTTTTACAGTAAGACAGGAAATAAGATAATATAAGGCCACCAATGACATCAGCAAACACTCAGTGAAGGCAATACCATCTGTCTCAACTTTATACGGACACGTAATACACATAGACTTAATGTATCATAGATCAGTTAATTAATTATTGTAGTAAGTAGAAGTAGCATCATTTCGTCGTATAATCGACTAAATTCATGCCTTCAATAGACCTATCTATAGGCCTACATATAGTTTCCTTATATGCAAATTTGTCCGTCGTATAACGCTCTATCTGTTCTATTGTGAAACCGTTTGTGACGTCACTATACTGCCGTCTTGACGACGGTCGTCTTGACGACGGCGATCAGAGCATTTTAGCCAACGATACATATAGGCCTATAATGATACACTGTCGTCACGTCATAATTTATGACGGGTTAATACACTAGTACAGGCATAATTTGCGTAATTTACATAACTTACATAAATTACAAATGTACTTATAGACTTATTATAGATAGGACGTATAATTAATACCATCGTAATCGTCGAATAATACATTAAAATTCATGTAGGCCGACATAGACATAATTTTGGGGGATAAGAGCGGTACTTGTAGCCTCTCATTCTGGACTCGAGGGTACCGTACCCTCCACTTTCATTTATAGAAGAAACGGTGCCTATTATTATTTTCTCGGAGGAAGGCTTTCATTTGAGCTATACCGTAAACCCGAATATCGAAGGCCTAATTAATTCTTTAGACCCGTATAATAGTAAGGAAACGCTGGACACTTCAATTCTTTCTACCTATTGTGATTTTACGTCACCCAATTTAGACCGCAATCGACCGAAAGTTTTGAGCATTTTGTATAATACCGTACTGACTTAAAGACTTATAATACACGTGCTGAAATTCTCCCAACACACAGTTATTCCTTGTAAGCTGTGAAGGTGTTGTTACTTTCACTGGATTCTCTTTATGATTTCCGACAGGAACTTTGCCCCTCGGTCCCATAATCCCCAATGGAGCCGGGTAGCTTTGCTGTAGTTGACCCCTTTAATTTTGGAACAGACTACCAGGCAACCTGCGACCAAAAGATTTTACCCTTTCTTAGCCTCTTTTGGGCAGCAGTTGAAGATCATTCTATCTTATCGTGGTCTTGGGTTGTCAAATCGGGACCATCCACTCCCGAGTAATTTTCTTTAAGAGGCGCTATATTAATGTGCAATTAAAATTGCCATGCATTTCAACAATGTAAATGGATATAATTACATGCACACTGTTGCACAGTGTTACGTAGCAAGTATAGGCCAATATTAATTACATTTATGATCAGTACTTGGATATTACAAACAATGCAGTACAACTGTATTTTGATATTGCCCTCCTCCCAAAGTTCAGAAGTGCACACGACCATACGACAGGACATAGCGCTGGGTCGCAATGGCAGTGGATGAGGTAGATTCGAACCTGCGACAGTCCAGTTACAAGACACAGAACATACCGCTACACCTCGTCCCTCGTCCCCGACATATGCTATATAAGTTACATTCTAAGTTACTCTGTAAATGGAATTCTCTAAAGTTACTCCCATGATTATATTAAGGCCTTTTCTTCTTATTTACAGACCTGTATCAGACATGAACAGGATGCTTTTCTAAAAATAAGTACCTTTATGGAAATAAGTATACCTGTGTCGTGCAGAAGAGATGCTTGGAGCCCTGGATGCGGCAGTAGATAGCCTGTTGCTGGTCCTGCTGCTGCTGAAGATGATGACGGTGCTGATGGTCGGAATGTTGTTTTCTGCAAGACGTAATGGCACCGTCGTTCGCCGTCGTCCATCCGCATCAGCTGACCTACCGAGGAAACGCGCGCGGCATCTAACGTCGGTGCCAACAGTTACAAGTCAATCGGATGCAACAGCAGCAGCAGCAGCAGCCGATGCAGAAGCTCAGAGGATGCACTGGTATCGGCCATCTCTCACTGTGTGTCTATGTGTCTGTCTGTCTGTCTATCTCTCTCTCTGTCGGTCTATGTATGTCTCTGTCTCTCTGTCTCTGCCTCTGTCTGTCTTTGTCTCTCTCTGTCTTTCTCTGTCTGTCTCTGTCTGTCTCAGTCTCTGTGCCTCTGTCTCTCTCCGTGCCTCTGTCTGTCTCTGTCTGGCTGTCTCTGTTTCTCTCTCTCTTTCTCTGTCTCTCTCTCTGTCTCTCTCTGTCTGTATCTCTGTATCTCTGTCTCTGTCTGTCTGTGTCTCTCTCTCTTCCAACGCCAAATATTATACATAGGTCACATCCGTCTAATTATAGACCTCTCTCTCTTCTGTCCATATCCGACCATTCTCTTCCAGTTCCCTCTCCTCCCTCTCTGTCTTACAGGATGAAATATTACGCGTGTCAGAGCAACACTTCCTCAATCTCGGAGGTAATGAAGTAGAAAACTCAGTCTCTCAAAGACTCTCTCTTATTAAAAGTTATTATTATTACCGTTATTATTTCTGTTATAGTTTTCAATCCAAGGGTGTCAGATCCTAGCGTATACTAATGAGACTCTAGTTAGTCACCTCACTGACCTTTGACCTTTCGTAAAGGTCACGGCCGTCCCTCGGAGAAGGTAAGAAACTAAGACGAGCGCGATTAAACAAAAAGTGTCAGAGGAAGAGGCCACGTTGCAAGGCAACCTGGCGTCTCCAATGGACCGTGACCTTGACTATATGAAGTCACTTGAAGCAACCATCGACTGATGATGGCGCTATAGAAGTCATTAGATTTCATTAGGTTCCATTGGGTTTCAGGTGGAACAGAAATCTTGATCAAAATTTTTTGCCCTGGCGGGGATTTGAACCCCACGACCTCTCGACTGACAGTCCAGCGCGCTAACCACTACACTATCGAGCACTCCTCTTTTAGATGACCGAGATAATAAATCCAGACAGCCGCAACAGGTTCATCAGTCAGTGATTGGAGAGTATGAGTGTGATGATCTGATGGAGTTATGCCTAGAAGTACCGCAATTTCCTGAAAATACAACTGTGAGTTGTGAAAATATTAATCAAGACCTTAGGTTGGCTTTAACACCTGCGCAGAAGTTGGATGAAGATTGATGACAGAAACCCATAGGTCAGGAGCACGAATTCCGGAGCAGCTTACATCGATTTCGATTTATCTTCTCAAGATTTTGTAGCCATAAATGCGACTTTTCTGAATTACTGTTTATCATTCATTATTATCACCAGTTCCTGACGTCAGCCTTTTGGCGGCGATGGGTTTGAAAAACTATCTCAATTGTCCTCGGTCATTTGTCAAGTCCACTTTAGTGTTAGTCCAAGTGATGTCACGTGCTCGTTTATATTTTCTATCCCGCGTATAGTCCTGGTCTGCCTTTGTTTCTGTTCTTCTTCGAATCTTGCATGAAGTGCATTGTATGGGATTTGTTCAGCTGCCATTCTCTCTACATATCCAAACCATCGCAGTTTTCGCTGAACGACTGTGTTTACTGTTTAGCAGAGTTGTTTGTATGCCTCATAGGCGCCGACTTCTACTTTGGTCTCTGTGTGCCAGTGTGTGCATGGGTCCTCCCTCCCTTCCCCTACCACCTCCCATTAGGTAGGTGAGTTTTAGCGGATTTTCGGAGAAAGAAAATTGTTTTCTTGTCAAGGGTTCCAGTGTTATTATTATTATTGTTTAAATAATAAATAAATAAATAATATATTTACGTACTGGCTGTGACTGTGAGATCATGCAATGTTAGGTATTTGTGTTGTAGTTGTACTTCTCACGTTGTGAGATTACTGCTTAGGTGTACAATTTGAAATTGGGGTCCGAATTCTTCTGGGTGCCAGGCACCCACTGAACTTTCTCTCTTGGTGCATTGGCACCCAAGGCTCCCAAGAAGTCGGCGCCTATGGTATGCCTGGTGATTGTGTCATCGTTTCTTACTTTCTGCAGTCTTGAAATCCTTGCAATCTTCCGCAGCCAACTCATTTCTACTGTAAGAATTCTTCTCTCATCTTGCTTTCCTATCCGTATAGAAAAATCAGTTGTAGGCTATCGTTGTCTCGTATATTTTTGTCTTGGTTTTCTTTGTCACTTCTCTGCTTCTCCACATCCTGTGCATTAAATCAAATGCTTGTGAAGTGCGTCCTATTCTCCTTTGTACGTCTTTTTTGTTGCTGCCATCTGCAGTTAATAGCTCTCCTATATTGACGAATTGTTCTACTTGCTCAATAGCGTCTGTTTATCATTACAACTCAAATTTCTCATGGGCTGTTGCTATCCCTGGGCGTCCGGAGGGGGAAGGGCGTATTTGATCCCCGGATTTTGCGCATATTTTACAAAAATTAAGTCTTTTGATTATTATGATTATTACAACAGTCCCAACACGATTTCAATGCGAAAAAACACTTTTTTTAGGTAAAGTCCTTGATAATTATTTATTTTTAAAGTTGTCACGTGTTCTGTGTTCATGAATAGCTATGCAAAAACATCATTTTGCTCCCCCTAAAAATGTTTGCCCCTCCTACAAAACGCTTGCCCCTCTCTACAAAAATTCATGCTGACGCCCATGTTGCTATCACTCGCATCGGGGGCCAAAACACCTATCCACGCCACTGGCTGTATAGATAATAATAGATAAATAGAACTATTGAAATTTTGAACGAATTGAAACTGATCAAGGCTCGAGAGAATGTCGTCCTGAAGCCACCCTTCTGAACACGTTGAACATCTAACCCTTCTCCTATGGGCTACAGATTCAGAGAGGATGCTACAGCGCGTCATAGTGTTCGATCTGTCTAATATTAACGAGGACATGACACTCCACAAATTATATTGAGAACTCTAGAAATTACACTACTCTATATGAAAGCTGTACCAGTTTACAGAAACCATCAAACACCTTGCTCTTCACTCTCTGTACCATGGCTTCTTTTCTCAGATCTGGTTCAATCTGGCGTTCCTCTTAACTTTACAAAGCACGTACAAAACATCCGCCATCCTACCTCATTCCTGGCTGTATCTTGTAGCACATTTGTTCCCCCCCCAATTTTGAAGAAAGATTGCGTGTGAGAATTTTCACAGCCTTTTTTGACCAGACGAGGTAAAAATAAAATGAAACATCCGCCATCCTACCTCACTCCTGGCTGTATCTTGTAGCACTGGGAATCCTCTATTTAATCAACATCTTTTCGAGAGTAGGCATAGGGGCCAACATAATGTTCTTCCGGTGCCTGTGTTTATTCACCGTTTGCAATTACCTATATCCTATTTCGCGTGTTTGCAACTCTCTTTTTATACGGAGTCCATCTTTTGTGCTCAGCTAGAAAATTACCTCTTTCAGAGTGTTTATCGTTCATAATGTTTCCTGCTGCCGGGCCTGGAAGTGTACCATGACACTATAATAATAGTCTCAGATAACAGTCTTTTCACAGAGACATCTATTTAATGGCATGCATCCTATACATCGGTCTATCCTACGCCTAAGAAACTGCGTTCATAACGTTAGGCACTTAAGTAAGTAAATAAGTAAGTAAGTATGTTCTTTATTGAACCGCTTGCAGACGCACTGCGGCTTACAAAACACAAGCATGCCAAACGAGGCGCAATAAACAGAATAAGAAAAACCAATAGATAATTTAAATGATGATAAGTTCGTAAAGATGAAATTAGGTTAGATTTAACTAATAATGTTTGGATAAGGTATATAACATTCTCATGATGAAACCCCAATAGATAATTTAAATGATGATAAGTTGGTGAAGATGAAATTAGGTTAGATTTAACTAATAAAGTTTGGATAAGCTATATAACATTCTTATGATGAAACCCCAATAGATAATTTAAATGATGATAAGTTGGTGAAGATGAAATTAGGTTAGATTTAGGTTAGACTTACATGTATATAGGTCATCACACTGCACCCTCTTCAACCTAAGCCTATAGATTATCTATATTAATATATAGTGGCGGCGATCTTGTCTGAGAGGTGGGGGGACAAAGAGTCGGCCGTGGTCTGGTTGATTACGTTTTTTTAAGGAATTCATCCTCCACACAAAAAAGTTTCAGACTTTTTTTTAGGAAAAGTTGGTGACTTTTTCGCGAATTCTCCCAAAAAATTGAATTCTTTTATTACGGATTTCTTCTTACTTTCTGACAATTTTCGGGGGACACTGCTCCTGAAACATTTTATTTTTACCTCGTCTGGTCAAAAAAGGCTGTGAAAACCCTCACACGCAATTACATTTGTTGGCCTTTTTCAATCTTTCTTCAAAAATTGGGGGGGGGCAAATGTATGGCGTGTCCCCTACTCTAAAAGGTGGGGGTCATGTTCCCTTCGACCCCCTAGATCGCCGCCCATGGGCATAAACTTGTCCAAAATATTGGGGTTGGTTGGTTATTCATTCTACACTTGTTGCATTGGGTGTATAGTCCATCTCAATTATTGGGTGCACTGCCCCGGCTACCCCCAGCCCCCCAGAGTCTACGCCTATGGTGGTGGTGGTGGTGGTGGTCAGTGTGAGGATTGTCGAAAAAAGACTTGGGTGGAGGTTAGACTTTGTTGAGTTTGATCCATGTAAAATTGAATATTTTATCCGTATTTTGCAAACTGAGAAGATACAAAAATGCAACAGAAAGTTTAAATTCCTTAAAATAAAGCGATAACATCACCAAATTTATTAGTATACAATTCACATGGTCACAAATCTCATAATAAACCAAAATATTACTTATATCAGTAACCACAAAGTGAATTGTGAAAGAAAATGCAAACATATACATGGACAATATGATCACACTACACAAATGAGGGGGTTGGAAACGACCCTCTGGGGTATGCTATGAAGACTTAACTGGGGAGTCACAAGAAAGACTAGGGGGGTTGAAGTGAACCCAACCCCCGATAATTCTCACCCTGGTGGTGGTCATCGGGTGGCATTGGTGCAGGTATAAAATCAGGATAGAAGAGCTTGAACAGTTCGGTTTTCAGTCCTGAGTGGAAAGCTGCGAATTCAGCCGGATCCCTCCGGCCGCCGGATCTCAGATCCGGCACTTTTGGTTTGAGATCCGCCACCGAAAAGTGGAGACCCATGGTCACCCATCACCTTAAAGTGCAGACCCGTCACATGAATATATCTTTGGTCGCAGTAGGCCCTAATCGATAATACGCATGATATTTCATGCATTTTTTTAAGTTTTATCCAGTATGAGAATTGTAGAAAAAAAGACTGGGGGGGGGTTAAATCTTGATTCATGTGGAGTTTGGGTGTGCAATGAAGACTTTAATATGGGGTCCTAAGAAAGACTAGGGGGGTTGAACCCCCCAACCCCCCGACAATTCTCACCTTGGTTTTATCAGAATAGCACAGAGCGAATATCAGTTAGCCTACAGATTATTCAGAAAGACTTCTGTTTGTGCTTTACAAAAATCTGGAGATCAGCCACCTATCGACGACCAATTTAACCACTGGAGGGCAAGCGGGAAGACTGAAGACGAATAAGGAGGACGAGATCTTCTTGGAGTTCGTTCAAAAGAGCTACTACAGCGTAGGTTAAGGAGTGGTTGCAGAATTTCAGAGAGGAGGACTCTCGTGGAGCTGGAGGACAATTCCATCGACCGTTCAAATGTTAGCACAGGTCAGCGCTTGCAGGACCTGGTATATATATATATATATATATATATATATATATATATATATATATATATATATATATATATATATATATATATATATATATATATATATATATATATATAAAATACAGTATGTATATAATACACAAACATTATATATAATATAATATAATATGTTCAATCGTGTAGTAGCAGGCTTAGCAGTTTCTGTTTAACAACGCGTAAGTAGAAATTAATTTAATTACTGAATTTAATTAATGTCATGGTTGAATTGGGTTGAACCTAAGATGTTTAGGTTGAACCAGAGCCTTCGATTAGGTCTATAGAAGGCTCTGGTTTGAACGAGGGATACCGCGGCCAACCGGGAAAATGGACTCGAGATGCACGTGATCAACATCGGTTCCGTGATTGGATAATGATTAATGACGTCAATTTGTTAAACAAAGGGCACTGATGACGTAATATCTGTTGCTATGGTAACGTTAGTAGACGTATCTGCAGAGTTGCGTTTGTCCGAAGATGTCTTTTGAAACGTTCAATCGGAAATGTCGATTTTAAATTTATTTTCGGCGTATTATTGGCAGAAATGACAAGCCTGATGTTTACAAATAAGAAGATCGACAAGTTTATCGATTGCACAATGTATTAAAATCGTTTGTTACCGAAATATTCGAAGAACGAGCTGGCAGGACGCGTGAGAAACTCTACGTGGTTAGCGTGCTGAACTGGTTTGAAGGGCGTTGTAGGTAAGAGATACATACAATTTTGTTAAGGATGAGTTGAGGACTTTTAGCCAATGAAGTTATGTGGAGGTATTTGGGAGTTTTGGTGACTGCGCGGGCGAGAGCATTCTGGACTGTGCATGCGTTTTATTTGAGAAGGGAATTGCAGTAGTCGAGTTTGGATTGGACAGTTGAGGTGGCTAATGTGCAGGCCTTAATTGTCATGACCCACTGTTTCATTCAGGCCTTTGCGATGCCATTTTGGTCCCACCAAACATTTCTCCGTGTCTTCGATTAAGATTTATTGACTGTGGATAAAAGCAGTGATTTAAAGTAACAATATAAAAAGAAATTCTAATGAATTGTAGCAGTGTCTAAAATGCTCAGAAATGTCAACTACGCACCCTTTCCTAAACTTTCAAACTGCACTTGGACTGGTAAGGAAGATTTCAGGTATTAGAATGAAATCGTGTATAGTTAACTTGAGCTAGTTCTCTCAGAAATTCTTACTATAGCATGTATACACACTGTTACACAGTAGCCCTACACACTGCAAACTCCAAACAAGTCAACTGCGCATTCGACAATGTCAACTGCACACTTTATGTCAGAAAACACTCTACCTTAGGCCCTGAATTGTAGGTAGCTCATGACAACAGACCGATTTACGATCAACCGTTGTCTATGCATCAATAACAGACACGTGGGAATTGGCCCACGAGGTGCGTCAGCCCTCTGCTATCGTGTCTGCGTCTGCCGGGGTCTCGTCGTCAACCTCCTCAACTGCATCAAACTCGACCCCAGCCGCAAGATTAATGAGGCAACGTTCGGCGTCTAAGAAGCCATCGACGCCTACGATACCACACCTAATTCGAGACAGAGAGGACCGCCATCCTCATCCTCAACTGTATCCTTAGCATCCTCATAAACCTCACCCTCATCTTCAGCCTGATTCTCGTCCTGATCCTCATCCTCAGCATCCTCATCCCAAGCATCCTCACCCTAAGCATCCTCAGCCTCACCATCCTCAACCGCATCCTCAGCACCCTCATCCTCATCAACCACATCTTCATTCTCATCCTCGTCCTGGTCCTCATTCTCAGCATTCTCATCCTCATCCCAAGCATCCTCATCCGAAGCATCCTCATCATCATCACCCTCGGCATCGTCATCATCAGCATCCTCAGCCTCAGCATCGTCCTCCTCTTCCTACTCTTCTTTATTATTATTATTATTATTATTATTATTATTATTATTATTATTATTATTATTATTATTATTATTATTATCATTATTATTATTATTATTATTATTATCATTATTATTATTATTATTATTATTATTATTATTATTATTATTATTATTATTATTATTATTATTATTATTATATTACGCATACCCATTACACATTTTTATTATTCGAATTTTTTAAATATTGTTATTATTATTACTAGAGTATGCCCGTCATATGACGGGTTGAAAAAGATGAAGAATAGATTAATCAGAAGAGAAAATAATTTATTTATTGGGATGCTTGATTATAAGTCACACTGCGAGTGAAAATTCCTTGACGGTCGGTTTTCCTGATGAGTACTTTGATGTTGTCTCCGGTGATCATGCGCATCACTCTCACGTCTTTGCCTGTGACGAATCGATGTTTAGGCTAATCAGTCTTCGCCTCGTCCTTGCTCCTCCTCCCCCTCAACCTCTCGTCAGATCGTGTGCCATATTATGGGAGTGATACCGGGAGGGAGTTAGGGATGGAGGCAGTGAGAGAGGGAGAGGAATGGAGGGAGCGAGTGAGACGGAGCGAGATGAAGAGCCTTGGGGAGGTCGGCCAACGGCCTCTCAGGCATGTTTAGCAGAATCAGTTACATTACATGCATTCCACAGCGTTTATCGTAGGACACACAGATCTGGGAAACTATATAAGAAATTATTTTAACGCCCGAGGTAAAAATAATCCTTCCGGCTCTTAGAAACTATCCGAAGAGCTTGGTCGTTCTGGAGTATAACCGCAGACCTCTAGTGTCTACATCTAATTTTTATTTTGTCTTGAGACTTGACACATTTGGTTACGTGTGAACCTTAAATAATAATATGTTCAGCAATGTGTGTTATATTGGTAAAAATAAATTTCTATTGGGCTTCCTTTGTAGCGAACTACTTGTGAAAATCGGCGACGACCCGCGAAATTCTGTCTGGCAGAACTGATGTCTTCACTCGATGGAGCGCAAATCGATCCAGGAGAGATACCGAATATCCAGTTGACAACTCTCGCAGCAGGTAGGCCTAAGTTTGAGTTTCTATGAAAATTTGCGACGAATCCAGCAGAGCGGTTGACGATATAGGGCCTCCTCAGTAGCTGAGTCAGGGTCAGTGTATAAATCAGAGTCAGGATCAGGATTTATTTACATAATCGTTATTCTGCCAATGTGTATTAAAACGCATGTTTATTTCAGGCGGAATTATGACGCTTAAGTAGTGCTCGAGTTTGTATGGGTGTGATCGGTAGTGTGGTGGTTAACGTGGTGGACTGTCAATTAAGAGATAGATTCAGATCCCCGTCATGGCAGAAATTTGATTCAAGATTTCTCCTCCACCTGCGTCCATAGCCTACTCAGATATCAATGAGTAGGACTGATACTGCACTATCATTGGGAAGATGAGACGGCGAGGCAGAGGACTGGCCACCCTCGCTTATATGCGGAGGATAAGAAAATGAAGTCGCTATCTTCGTGCCCATGGTTGCCTCAGGGCTAGCTTAAGGGACTGCTCTTCTTCTTATTCTTTTTTGCGTTGTTTACCATATCATGGGTTTCATTTAGTTTCATTGGGTAGGACCTATAATTCGTTCCATGTTATTAGGTTTCATTAGGCATTTCTATGTTTCATTGGTTGTCATTGGATTTCTGTGTGTGTCAAAACAAAACCGTCACTGTTACTTAATCCTATTAGTAGATTCGCACACGGAAGATTGAAAAAAAATTAAATTTATCATATTTCTTATAACGTTGAATATGCACTATCCAATATAGCCGCTCTACAGGGGTTAGGAAGGAAATTCTGACCATTTTACAGTTCCTCGATCACTGAATCCTTTTGTATTAGCCTACTTTGTCAGCCTCTGTAGCGGATCCCGTCTTTTGCAGACTTGGTGCCAGAATATGACAGGGTTGGATTGTATGGATACACGATTATGCCTCTGAGGTTTATTCTTTGTATACAGTCATAACTGAATGTATAGCGCATAAACCTGGTATGTGATCTTATACCCAGCGCTCGTGATTAGGTTGGTGCCCTGAGCTTGACTTTCGAGTGGAGCTTTAGAAGTTTGGAGATTACGCTTACGATTACCCGCTACTTCAGTTTAATAGCCCCTATCTTTAGCATTAGATATCAAATGCATAACATAGTAATGAATGTCAATCAGTTTAATTATTCAATATATATGAGGATAGCGCATATTCATTACACAATCATGTGATCAATGTTCCATATATTATATAAATTGCTAACTGACAGAATCGTAGATTATCACTACCAATCCAGCATCGCGATTAACTAGTTATTATTTACCTATGCTAACCTCCCCAACTTGATTCTTGCCGTTGACTCTACTCGGATTGTCCCAGATGAATGTCTCTTCACAGTTCGCACTGCTCGTAGAACTTGGGCGTTCCACATTCGAACTAGTTGAAAGTCCAGTTCAAAGTTCATTTATTGTTGAAGTGTAATATCCCCGATCGAAGATCGCTGCCTTTGATCGACGATTATTTCGCACGTTCTTGTCACTGTCACTTCGTACAACTCACAAACCGTCCGTGCAACTGTCCTTGAAGGTACTAAACCTCAAACACCGTCTTCACTTCTTGTTGAAGTAATATCCCAAATCGAAGATCGCTGCCTTCGATCGACGATTATTTTGGGCTTTCAGAAAGCCAGATAAGGTTGCATCACCTGGAAAAATACCAGTCTGCGTTTTTAGACCTATACATTACAATCCTTGCGATGTTTAATCTACTTAAAACTACTAAAGTAAGGCGCTATATAAATGTATACAACATCACCTTGTCGATAAATTACACAGGTCGGACCACTCCGGCAGTTTTGGTACCGTCCAATCCGGCAGCCATGGCAGATGATTCATGGGCGAGTGTGACGTCAGTATAGAGAATTGGCATAGCCAGTACTGAGACACTGTAAGAACTATAGGCTGGACATCAACAGCCATTGCACGACTGGTTCTTACAATGTGTCAGTACGGGATTCTGCCACTCCTGACCCCGGTCTCCATGACATCTGACATGGCGCGCTGTTCGAGAGTTGTCCGCGGCATCTGTATCTGCACCGCCAACGACTGGAAGAATGCCGCCAACGACTGGCAGAATGTCAAGTCTCTTCCAAGTCTCGTGGAAGCAGGTACATTTTAGTTTTCATTAGGACTTGCGACGAATCCAACAAATAGGTAGACCCCTAAGTTGTTGATGAAATCGTCATGATTCACGATGTTTTGGTTACTACATGGGAACCAAAATAATGTTTTTGCAAATGTGTGTTCTATTGGTAAAATGAAATATCTATTGGGCTTCGTTTGTAGCGAACAACTTGCAGTAGGCTAAGCGTGATCGTCGCATAGAGAGGTATTATAAAGACAGTGTAGGCCCTATAAATGTTATATATATATATATATATATATATATATAAATAAATTTACAGTTTGGTGCTAGATAGCAAGACTTTTAGTCACAATATTTTATTAGATTTAATTAGATATTTATTAGATTATTGTCATCGGTTTAATTTAGCTTCATTGGATATCATTTACTAGCATCTTATTGGTTTAATTCGATATGGGCTATTATTGGGTTTCATTAGTTATTTTTGGGTTTCACTGGATGTTACAGGGTTTCAATGTGCGTAAAGTTTGCCACTGCAAGTCACTAGTGTTTGGGGTAAATAATTGTGGATTGAATAGAAAATGATATGTAACATATTTTAGTTAATACTGAACACGCGCTTCTTAATTATGCCGTTTTAATGTGATAATCTCTTATATAGTTTTCCCAGATCTGTGTGTCCTACGAAAAACGCTGTGGAATGTATGGAATGTAACTGATTCTGCTAAACATGTCTGAGAGGCCGTTGGCCGACCTCCATAAGGCCTGCATGCCCGATGCAGGCACACGGGTGCTGCTAACCATGCTTGAGAGGCCGTTGGCCGACCTCCTTAAGGCCTGCATCGGGCTTCGCCTGATGCAGGCGCACGGGCGCTGCTAACCAAGACCTGCATCGGACATCACTCCCTCAATATGGCACGCGATCTGACGGGAGGTTGAGGGGATGAGGAGCAAGAACGAGGCGAAGACTGATTAGCCTAAACATCGATTGGTTACGTGCAATACACGAAAAACAACAATAAAGAGCAAATACTATATTGCTGTTAACTAGTCCTTGAAAATTGCGTTGTTCCATGAATGAAGAAAGTCCCCAAGAGCGACGATTACGTTTAAATTGTGAGCGACAGCAAAGATGGATGACCCGACAAAGCCAAGAAACTCTCGATCGTCTGAGGTCGCAAAGACGTGAGACTGATGAGCATAATCGCCGGAGACAACATAAAAGTACTCATCAAGAAAACCATCCGTCTAGGTCATTTGCTAAATGATGCTCGAATTTTACTCGTAATGTGATTTATAATTATCAAGCATTCCAGTAAACAAATTCTTTTCTCTTCCTATCAATCCATTCATTTTCTTTTTCAACCCGTCATATGACGGGCAAATACTCTAGTTGTTTTGATATTCTGCATGTCCATTATAACCACTCTACAGAGGTTAGATTATAAATTCTGGCCATGTTTCAATTACTGGATCACTGGATCCTTTCATCTAAGCCTACTTTGTCAGCATCTGTAGTGGGTTTCGTATTTCGCAGACTTTGGGCCAGAACCTGGCAGCGTTGGATTGCATGGACCCATTAAGGTCTCTGATAGGCGTTAACAAAATCATTCATAATGGGTTAACTCCACGCGTTTGATTCAGTAAGCATCAAATGAGCAGACTCTCAGCCGCAATATATCCCGAATACACGATCGAAGCCTTTGCAAACACACCGCATAAAATCCAATAAGGACACATTCTTTTGGAACGAAAATTGGCGACGACCGGATGTGTCGCCCGTGAAATTCTGTCTGGCAAAACGGATGTCTTCACTCGATGGAACACAAATCGAGCCAGAAGAGACACCGAATATGCAGCTGACCGACTCTCGCGGAAACAGGTAGGCCTAAGTTTGAGCTTGTATGAAAAAAAAAAGTTCTAGTCGGTAGCACTGGCGGCGATCTTGTTTCACAGATGGGGGGCACTGTTGAACTGATCTGGTGAATAGAGTTTAGAACTGATCTGCTCCTAGTAGTCCTTGGATCTTAACCTTGAATCGATTTTAACTTTACCTGGCTAGCGATTTTGTTTTGACTGAGCGCCTCTGAATAAGCTGGTGTCCACGATTCCGATTTTGGACGCTTGAGATTACGATTACGTTTTGTCAGTTAGACGGGTGTGTTAAAAACTGCATGGAGTGGCGAGAGATTAAGTAAGGGAAGAGGAGGAATTAGGATAGGATTTATGAAAAGCAGGTTTTTAGTTTTGAGTGAAAGATCGTAAGAGGTGAAGGTCTGGCGAGTTTATAAGCTTACTATGGATCTGAAACTGCCATAAATGTAACCCTTTGCGTGATGGAGAACCTTAAGCAATTTGAACAACGATGGACAATGGCCACCTAGGCCTATTTGATTTTGAAATGCTTGATGCCAGAGCCCTTTGGTATCACTGTATTCGGGTCTTCTTAGTTTATTGAAATAAACTAGCTATTCTTTACCATGCCATGAAGTCAGTATAGGCGTGCTTTTTTTATTATTTGTTAAATCAAGCTTTAGAAAAGATCTCTGATTTCTGTTTTTCATTCTTTAGTGTACTTTGTAAATATGCATGGCTATATTGACTCTTCTGTCTCTTACAGAAATTTGTAAAAGCGAGGAAGAAAAAAAATACGATCCGAGTCTAATAAGCAAAAAAGAAACAAAGCAATAGGCCCATGTACAACTACTGGAGTGCCCTGTGTGAATGTGTAAGAAAGTGAGAATTTAGCGAGCAATTTAAAAAGATAGAAACATGCAGGCTCACAAAACAATTTGTGTAGTTCCACATATTTTACATTGCGGTACGCGGAGACACGTGCAAGAACTAAGAACAAACAAGCTTGGTAGGCCCTAATTAGGTTACTCATTATTTAATTAAGATTAACAAGAAAATAATCAAAGTTAAAATACAAATTACCAGTGCTTATCTGCACTCACTGCCAGGGGCGTAACTTTGGTCTAAAAAGTGGGGGGTACCAATTTCTTACATACACGAAGCAAGGCTGAGACTGCGATCTCTGGGAAGGCACAATAACAAAATATTGATTGGCATTGTTCAAAAAGTGGGGGTACTGTACCCCCCCAGTCCAAAAAGTGGGGGTACGGGTACCCCTCGTACCCCCCACAAATTACGCCTATGCTCACTGCCTCTGAACTGACTGATTCTATTTCGTTTCTCTTATCCGGCTGGATGCCTTTCTAGCACATCATTTAGCCCAAATGTTCTTAAAATTCATACGGGAAATGCCTTTTTGTAATTAAAAATGATGAAATTATGCTTTTTTGTTATAATGCTCTTTTGTCCATATGCTCTCCAAATATCACACGCTCTTTTGTCCTATGTTCTTTTGTCGCTTGTTTTTCTATTACTAGGCCTAACTATTGTGTTCTTTTACCACATGAAAGTTACCACAGCAGCTCCTTTGTCTCTTCTTGCTTATCTATATGGCAAAGGAATTTCACTTGACTTCTCTGGACAACCCCTCTGATACGACGCAGCGCGCGTGAATAAGTTTGTACCCTGCGCTTAGCTTTAGAGCAGCGCTTTATAAATTTGGAATTTGAGATTACGATTACGAAAGTCAGCCACTAGATGTGTTGTATAGATACCGTGCATATGTTGTAGACACCCTGCATATGTTGCATAGACAGTATTAGACACCCTGCATATTTTGTAGTGACACCCTGCGTATTGGTTGGGTACCAGAGGTAGGCCTACGAACGAGAGCAGGAGAATTTTTGACTTCATATCTCATTTGTATTCATACGGTTTTTCAGTTCCGTTTGCTCGCCTGGATATACTCGTTCGTCACTGTCTTTCCTACCCGATCCATCATATTCTCGTTCAACACGTCTACAATCCAGTTCTGCTGCGATGCGATGCTCACTCTAGTATTCGCAAGAGGGCTATTACCAAAATATTCGGCAGGTGACGCTTCATAGTCTTAGCCTCAAGATGACGTATCGCTGTCTTATTAACTCGCAGAATCAATTTAATCATATCTTCTAAAAATCAATGAGTTTTCATATTATGCCAAGGAAAAATAGTGCTACGTTAGTTTCTGTTTGTAAATTATAATACGCCTGCAAGTTATTAATAATAACAGTAATCGCTGTTGCCTGTTTCGCATTATGAAGGTGATTGAAGCACCGAATATCAATCGTAGTCGTATTCCTAGGCCCAAAAAAGCGGGAATCAGCTGATTGACAGGCGCTCGGTCAAAGCAAAATCGATAAGAATAGATGATTCTAGCGATTGATTCGTAAGTGTAGGAAACACGATATGAACGAACACACAAGTAAACGAGTAAGCTAGCTAAATTAGCGATAACCTACCTTTCAGCTGAATGACAGTTTCTACAAATGAGCTAACGTGTAGCCTACATGAATGGGCTTGATCGTAATTTAGTGACGAGACATAGATGTAAACATGTAAACATCTTAAGTTTCAGTCGCCAAACCGTTATTAGGGCGCATTTATATGATCCACCAGCAGGTCAGCATTAGACCTCAAAGAGGGAAGCTGACTGACTCACTCTCTATCTATCCCTCTTCCCCTCTCTCTATGGTTCTCTCTATCTTTCTGTCTGCTCTGTCTCCTGCTCTATGTCTCAGTCTAACATATTCTACCCATATTAGCTCCTACCGTACGCTTTTGTTTCTGCAGTTTTTCTGCCTCTATACCACTCTATCGATTTGTCTTCAGTCTCTGTGTCTATATATATGCCTCTATGTCTCCCTCCATATTCCTGGCTGCCTACCTGCCTGTCTGCCTCCTTAGCTTCCCTCGCTCCCTCGGTCCTCTTTCTTTCAATCTCTAGGCTCAGTCAAGCGCCTCATATTGCTAACCATGCACTTAGTTGAACAATCTGGATCGCTCTCAACAGACTTTCACCCACTCCACACACCGACCGCTTTGCTGCTGGATGACTATTGTATCTCGTATGTTGGCGTAAAGCCACTAAACAAAGAACAACTGCGCTATATGAATTGTCCATTAGTCAGTCGACTAACATACTATTCTACTAACGGGTAACCAACACAGTGATTGCCCTATATCAGAGCGACTGAATGTTCCATCTTCTATAGTAGTACGATGGTTCGGTGACAGTCCGAAGGAGGACGTCAAGTTTGCTACCAGCAAAGACGGACGCGCTGCCGAGGAGGTGATGATGGATCACTGGACCTTGCACATGGTAAAATTTCAAGAAGGAAAGGAGCGGTTGTTTCAAGGCTTCAAATAATTCTTCGACACGAAATATCAATAGAGCAAGGGCTCGGTGTTCCAGAACTCGCCGCCTTGGAGGAACCAACGCATCCAGGTCGCTAATGAAATCCATCGACAAGAAGACCGCATCGCCTGAAATCCAGAAAACGCTTTCTCTAGAGCTCATCGACAGATAACGAGACCTGCATTATACTTTATACACGGACGGGTTCATTTAATTGGTAAAACTAAATTTCGGTACAGTTCGTAAATAATTAGGCCTACGTACGGGGATACTAATACTGTTGAGCTAAGCTGATCTATGTGTAATATTCTGGCGATAACAATAATAATGCTCGATTAAGATTAGTGACAAAAAATTTAAAAATTAATACCCAATACTCATTATGCGCGACCGTTTTATTCGTCACACTCGTAAACAACTAAGATCAGTGTTACCACTCTAGAAAAATGAAAAACCCATGTTAGGACAGTTAAAAAACCCAAGAAAACCCAATGTAGATTTTCTGCCGATTTTTTTATTTTGCAACTGAAATTAGAGCCTACTACAAAGCAGTAGTTTTCATTAAGTAAGCAATTTAGATACTTTGAACTATTGAAAGCTGTGCAGAGGGATCTAACTTAACCCTCCAATATAATTTTTGGAAATCACTGGAGAGATTGAAAAATGAATGAGGGGAGCTTCCCAACTCCCTCCCACAACAATTCAATCCCTGCCACCAGCGAATAGAATTGTCTTCAAACACTTACCAGGAAGAGACATGGAAGGGAGAAGACTGCATGGAAGCCTGTTCCAGAGTTAGAAGCTGATCACGGAGAAGCTTCCATGTTGCCCCATTGTGGTAATACGCGCCTGGGAAAAACCAGATCACCCTTTGTTGTAAAGCGATGAGATCTGCGACCAGGTTAGGGTGAGACTGAAATTCATAGCATTCTACTCTGTGCTAGGATGTAACCACAGGAGTCCGCACGTTGGGTCAAGGGAACTTACCCCTCCTGGATTTTGAATAAAAATGTGTAAAATATAGAATATTGTTTAATTTTAAATAGTTAAAATAGGTCATTATGGCATTTCAGTAGTAGTTTCAGTTTAACGACACTGCGTGATAATAAAGATCGTTAGCGTCTTCCTCTTCCTTCATCCAGGCTTGGGACTGGCACTAAGGCACGGACGTACCTTGGCGGAGTTATTCATTTCATTTGATTTCTTGGTGAATTATACAAAGGAGCTCTTGTACACGGAGGTATAAAAACACCGGATCATTGGTTAAACAGCATGACATTGATTAATTATAACGTCTATGGTGACGGTCGGTTTGGCACCACTGACCACATGGCGAGGAAAGTTAATTATGGGTGTATGCGATGATGTATGGTCCGAGTAGGGCTACAGAGAGTGGCTGAGAGGCTGAGAGCACACAGGTATGCGTACTCAAGCTGTTGGCAAGCAGAATATTTGCACATTAAGTATATATATGTATATATATATACTCACATAGACATATAGACACATGTACATGTATATACATGTGCGGCGACCCCGGGGAGTTCGAGGGGGACAAGACCCCCACCTTTAAGAGTGGGGGACACGCCATATATTTGTCCCCCAAATTTAGAAGAAACACCAAAAAAGGTCAATCGATTTATTCGTGCGCGAGCGCCCCAAAATTTGTTTGACCTCTTTTTTGAGCAGATCGGTTCAAAACTCTTTTTTTTACCAGATCAGTTCAAAATTGTACCCCCATCTGTCAGACAAGATCGCCGCCAGTGTGTATATATTAGACATCAATGGAACACACATTTGGGGTTGATCACCTCAACCTCAGGCAATTAAGGTGTCAAAAAATTTTTGCAATATATCCAATAACTTCTATAAGAATATATTTTCAATTTGTTTAATAAGAATATATTTTCAACTTGTTTAATTGCACTGCACAGATGGGAGATTTTGTCCGGGTGGGGGGGATTTTGTCCGTCCTAAAATCGGGGAGATTATGTTCGGGGGATAATGTCCGGGATTATGTCCGGGGGACTATATGTCCAGAGGGATTATGTCCTACAATCGATCTTACTAAAGGCAATAGGCTATTCACCATACCGTATATAGGCCTATAGACTCGATACATTACTTTTAAAATAACATTTAACAGTGATATTGTTGATAGGCATACATGTAGGCCTACTATATTCACCGCTAAATTTGGTTACAGAAAAACTGGCGTAAATTTTGTTTCAATTTAGTTTTGTAACTCTTTGTTCTCTAGCTGTTTGTTTGACGAATTTGGGTCAGAAATTCAGCAAAAGAATTCAAATTTCCAGACAATCGCTGAACTAAATCTCGATTGAATGTCAATAAATTAATTGCATCGTCCGAGATCAAACTATAGCCTAATTGGAAATGGATGGATCTACTTTCTGCGCCGGGCAGAAACGCAGGGACATACAGTATCTATATGAATCGATTATCTAGATGAATCGATATTTGCAACGAGCCTACAATCATGTTTAGGGTTCTAGCCTCTTCGTAGTTGCATCTATATATAAGACCAATAACAGAGTATGTAGTGTGTTGGTTGTGTGTGGTGAATAATTATAATTGCAACTGCTCATCTATATTGAAAATTCAAAAATAGGCACCCATGGATGTGACACAACCGGCCAAGCTGTAGGACATTTGGGAATGCTGTCATATGGGCTTAATTAATTTTGTCCAACAAATGACGTTGCTATTTGGGATTATGATAGTCATTTACTGTCGGAAAGACCCAAGTACTCCTTGCGGCATATATGGGTCATTATCCGAAAAGTGCAGAATTGATGTCCCATGCTGATTTTTTGAGTTTTTTAGATAATTTCTTCAAATTTATTTTGCCTATCCTTCAAAGAATGAGCAGATTAACATTTCCCATAACTGTTGTAGCTGCTAGATTTGGGAAATTTAGAAAAAAATTACTAAATGTATACCAAATATCATTACCATCCTCTGTCCGAGACGGTGTACAATGCATTAAATTAAACTTTTACGCAAATTTATTCCATTACAACCTGTAACAAAGTTATATTATTTTGATTAATTAGTAGCTAGCATATGCAATAATTAGACACTTAGACTCATTTTCTTAATATTTATTTCTGTTTGGGCCTATTTACACTTGTCCATAGAAATAAACATCATAGCCATCTCAATTTTCTTTGGAAGCCTATAACTTTAGAGAACGTGCTTACTTACTAAAAGAAAAACATCATGAACAAGATATTGTCAACTATTGAAATTCATAATGTTTTATTTTTAATTTAAGTTTGTGTGTTCCAAATTACAAGAAAAGTACATTTCTGTTTCATTACCATCCAGTGTTGTATTTCTTGGTTTAGGTAGATTACAACATTGATAACTTATTTTATTTGCCGCATTTTTTGAACTGATTGAAATTACTTACCTGATGGAGTAATTCACGTGAAAATGTTTGACGGCTGTTATATATTTCATCATTATGTCATTACCATCCGCGGTTGTTTTTCATCATTACCATCCGTATACATAGATTTCTGCTATTTTCTCATGACAGTCCCATCTGGTCATGGATGGTAGTGACGCATTGCTAAGAGTGAATTACATGTATTTTTTGTGAATTATTTGATATAAAAATAAATTGCAAATAATTGGAATTTACTAGCAACTCTTAAGATGTTGTTCAACTCGTATCTAATGTTATAGCTAATGCTGCGCAGATTTTTTCTGTAGCTGAAAATAATATTTCTTTTTAAAATAATTTCGAAAAATGTCTTTATTTCTTGACACCAGACTAACACATTATGTGAAGGAAAGGCCTGTTGTATTCCTCTAAATGCTGGTATCATCTACTTTTAAGAAATTGCCATTTTATAAGTACCAGAGGAATATTTCAGGTTTCTCTGATTAAATATGATTACACAAAAAGGGCGGACTGGAATGAAAAAAGAGGAGTTTTGACTGTATAAATTCTGGGAAAAAATTAACTTATGATTAAAATATAGTGGATTTCTGGCAAATTAGTTAAATTTAAAAATGTACATGACTAGAGAAAACACTTGCAACCATTTTTTTGGAAAAAAAATTCGGATGCGATATTTGTAACATTTCGGATAATGACCCATATAGCCGACAGCATAACTCCCATCTATTATTTATCATGGTATGGACGACATTGGACGTCCATGTCATTCCAAGGCTTGTCTCGCTTTGCACTGAGCGACCGAATTTGTTGACGGTGAATTATTACTCACTTTTCACGCTTGCCTGGTCGCCCGAAAATTGGGATTTATTTCGGACAATAATAGAATCCTAATTTATTGGTCATATATATGTGCGGACTTATCGGATTGTGTTATCTGTCTTTCAAGTAATATCTATTACCCTTGATTTTCGAGAAACGACATCGAAGCATTAAAACTGACCTCCGAAATCATCAGGATGGAGATACGACGAGCAAAGAGGAACAGGGCATCGAAACAGACAGACGGACGGACATACAGAGAGAGACAGAGAGAGACAGCAGGCTGTACAGATAGATAGACAGACAGACAGACAGACAGATATATATATATATATATATATATATATATATATATATATATATATATATATATATATATATATATATAGAGAGAGAGAGAGAGAGAGAGAGAGAGAGAGAGAGAGAGAGAGAGACAGACAGACAGACAGACAGACAGACAGACAGACAGACAGACAGACAGACAGACAGACAGACAGACAGAGACAGACAGGGACACTTTTATTATATTCTAATTGTCATTCCAAATGCATGACTGTGTTTTTCCTCCTAACTCACTCGAGGAGAGTTCAACAGATGACAGAAGCTGTCGAGAAAGTCAAGTAAAGCACAGCTGCAGTTACGAGCTGATCGACGAACATATTTGGGTGTCTGAAATCATCTCATAAAATTAATTATAAGTGGAGGGAGTTAAAGAGCCTGTACTGCGTTGAAGGAAGTTTCCGCCTGGTAATAACCTGAAATCAAGATAATTGTCCAAAACAACAGTAAAGCCTCAGTCACGCCGTGTAAATACTAAAGCAATTGTTTTAGTAATTATTGGATAAATTTTTAAAATTCTTGCGTTTTGTTAGATGACTGTTCACATTGTCAAAAGTCTTGGTCGTGGTCTTGCAAAACCAGGACCAAGACTTTGAACCTCAAGACCAAGACCAAGACCTTGAACCTCAAGACCAAGACCAAGACCAAGACTTTTGGCCTCAAGACCAAGACCAAGACCAAGACTTTTAAAAACGAACTCGAGTGCACTCGAGACCAAGACCTTGATGTAAATGTAAAAATAGTGAATCTGTTTTGAAATCAATCCATGGTAATTACCTGAAATCAAGATAGGCCTAACTGTAATTTTGGTCTCGAGGATAACAAGACTGCATATCACATTGCATAACATTATATCACATTATATTACGTTTCATTTTGCATCACATCTTATCACATTTCATCACAGTGTATCACATTACATCACATTACATCACACAACATCCTATCACATTACATCGCATCACATTACATCGTATCACATTACATTCCATTCCATTGCATTACATTACACAGAGGCGCACTCATATGCATAACATTGCTCCACACTCATTGCTTGTCTTTCTGCTCGTCTCAGCATCGTCTTCTCATTCCCTTAGTCGGTCACCAGCCTCTGAATCTGCTGCTGATGCTGGTGCAGATGGATTTAACCCATCGTCATCGTCGTCTGATTTGTCAGCTTCGATCCGTGTATCGTAAATCGAATCGGATTTGCTTCAGTAGAAGATGACCCCGCATCATCGAAATCCAGCTTCATTCATTCTGCTCTATCCTCCTCCCGACAACGCCGCTGTACGTCCGCCCAGCCACGGTCGAGATGATTAACGTCAGTCAGTTTCCAAGCAGACGAGTTGGGAGGGAGCAAGGAAGAAGGATGGAAGAGCGAGAGCGAAGAGGGAGGTTGAGGGAAGAGGAAATGAGAGGGAGGACAGCAGGAAATGATGTTGAGGCAAAGGACTAGATCGTACGTGGTTTGCGAGGAAGGGTAGAAGGTGTAAAGAAATAGCATATGGTGGGAGAGAAAAGATGGGAGTGACGAAAAAGCAGGTTTTAGAATTAGGGGAATGTGGGAGTGAGAAAATTGAAGTGAAGAGAGAGGACGATGGATGCAATCGGGTTGGTGGAAGAGAAGGATGGGAGTGATGAACGGTTGAAGAAAAAAGGAGTTGGAAAGAAAACTGTGAGTGAGGAAATGGTAGAAGAAATAAAGGGATGGGAGAGAAAGATTGGGGCGAGGAAAGAGGGAGGTAGAAGAAATAGAGGTTGGGAGAGAAAGATGGGCCCGATGATAAAGTAGGGTAATGGAAGCACAGGAGGTATAGGAAGAGAAGAATGCGAGTGAAAAACAGGAATTGTGGAAGTACAGGAGGGTGGGAGAGAAAGATGGGAGTGATGAAAGAGGAGGATGGAAGAAATAGATGAAGTTGGTTAACATCACGTGACATAAGTGAAAATTTGTAAAGCGTAACTGCAAGAAAATACTCATCAGCATGGGCGGCGATCCCGGGGGGTCGAGGGGGACAAGACCCCCACCTTTAACAGTGGGGGGACACGCCATACATCGGACCCCCAAATTTTGAAGAAACACCAAAAAAGGTCATCACATTTTTCGTACTTGGGCTATAAAAGTTTTCGGCGTCTTTTTTGACCAGATCAGTTCAAAACTCTTTTTTGACCAGATCATTTCCCAAATGTTCCCCCACCTCTCAAACAAGATCGCCGCCACTGCTCATCAGCAGCACTCCCGACCAAACAGAGGGGTCCCACGATCAAACCAAACAGACTTCAATCCCGTACGGAACGAGGAAGGTGACAGACGATTAGCTCACTTCTGATTTTAAAAGGAAGATCTGTCCAGGTTACAGGGCCAACAATGGTAACACTTCTGTGCTGGGTAGTGGACGACCTAGCCCGATGGACGACAAGGATATCATGTGCAGCCGATCGGACTGGCCTGCGACAAGGGCCGTTATAAGGTCCGCCAGTCGTAAGTCCTAGGCTCCCTTGCATTCGTAGACCCCAACTCAACTGCCAACTCTTCATTAAAGTTAAACGCATCCACATTATTTCTTGACGTCATATTTAATCATGATTCACGAACGCACCCAGTTTCGATTTTAAATCTCAATCTACTTTTCTCGTCACATTTTCAGATTTTCAGACTTTAGTAGGCTGCTGAAAGTTTCGTAGACACACAATCGGTTTCTTGTGATGGATGCATAATTATATTATGCTCAACCAGTGCTTCGTATTCATGTCATTATAAGCTTAATCCCTATTGTTCAGCGATCGGCAGTTGCTCCTTGTGCAATACGTCGACTGCCTGCTCGTGAGATGGAGTTTCCTTGATGCCATGCATAGAAATAGCTTAATCCGGACGATGTCGCTAGTTCCTGGCTGCGCCGGCAGAGGAGGTTCCATACTTTTCAAGCGGGTTGATTTATCTCGATGTGCTGATGAGTTAAGAGTCATTTTGTGCCGCAAACACGATCACTGTTCCTATTGCAGTCTCATGTCGACAATCGACAATAAATCGACTGGGTCGGCAATAGTCCCCGGCCAAATTAATCGTCTTCGTTTCTCGACGGTCTACGCAGTCTCATGAATAAAAACGGCGTTGGTCTGTGCCATATGCATATAAACGGTGCTCACCAGTGGCGTAGCCAGGTTTCAACACCAGGGGGAGCGAGCACATGAAAAAGGCCCCAACTACCAAAATAAATAATTATCGGCATTCACGTTGCAAATATGTTTGAATCTAATTAACACAGCTAAATTTGGAAGCCACATTTGTAAAATGCTCAAATCTATTAGTTGTGCTATTTATTCATTCATTCATTCGAGGATTTATATAGCACCTCCTCAGAGGGGCTACTCAGAGGTGCTCCCGACTCCTGCAGGGCCAAACAAGATAGTTTTCAATCGAGTATAGAGTTCTCGGGAACAGGCATAGATCCGGGAAGCCCGTTCCATGCCGTCGGGCCCACCACTGAAAAACACGGTTCTGCATGGTGGCTGAGCGGGCAAAAGGCACAATGAGTTCCCCTTTGCCCGAAGATCGGAGGTGGCGACAACCATGAACTCCCAGCATGGGGCGGCAAGGGACCCGCAGATAAGCTGGAGCGCATCCCAGCAAGCACCTTCAGACCAGGGAAACAACCCTTATACTACACGCTGGCTGACAGTTGGCTGGAGCCAGTGCAGGACCTACAGCATAACCAGAGACCTGACCAAATTTTGGTATTCGACCAATAAGACGTGCCGCAGAGCATTGCACTCGATGGAGGCACGCCAAACGACTAGAAACTAGGCCATAGTAGAGTGAGGAACAGTACTCAAGTCAAGATTTGTGACACAATCTAGTGACACTATATATTTAGGTTTCAACCATGAATCAGATATTCGATTATCCACTCGTGGAATCTCTTGCTTTTTCGAACTTTGTGTTGCTTACAGCACAGTTTAAATAATTACACAGTAGGCCTACGTCGACTCCCGGCCGATGCAGCAGTGTGACCGACTGACATTTGAAAATGACATAAAATATTTTTTAAACGTTACAGCAACATCGAGGACTTCATTAGAATTAACAATATTATTTTTAACGTTTACTTCAGCTTAAATCTATTATTTAAGATTGCACTTTTAAAATGGCGTCACCCCAAAAACAAGTCAACAGTTAGCAATGCGAGTCGACGTACTTTGCAATTATTTATACTGTGCAGTCTGTGCTTATAGTCAGTAGCATGGTGTAAGACAGGGATGGCGAACCTATGGCACGCGTGCCCAACGTGGCACGCCAAGAGATTTTGCTTGGCACGCCACCTGAACTCTGAACCTTCCTTTTTTTCACACTTTTTATATTTTTTATTTCTTACATCCAGCAATTTCTTTCGTGCTTCATCGTCAAATAAAATTATAGTAAATGTAAATAAATCGCATTATTAAGTAGCCACGTCCAAAAATAATACAATGACTTTTCAATATTAGCTTTCACTTTTTGGGTACTTCATTCCGTGTTCCTTGGTTCAATAAATTTCTGGCACGCGAAACTTTCCGCTTTCTTTAAGAGCCATTTAATGGCACGCGAGCTAAAAAAGGTTCGCCATGCCTGGTGTAAGAGATATTTTTACATCATGGTCACTCACTAGAAATACTAATATCACATTTTTAAACCAGCTCGGTTGCTTCATTCTCAATCCGTTCAAACTCAAATTTGAATTCAGTTCGCATATTTTTTTAATATCGTTTTCATAAAGTTGAATCAAATGAGAATTAAGGTGTTGCCAAATCAATGCTACTTCTCTGTAAATATGTGGATAAACTGAAAGCCAGGGCAACTATTAGTTCTGGTAAATTCTGCAAGAGTAAGCCTACATGTACTGCTGATTTTCTGAATGCCTATCTGGTATCGCAAAGTCTTTCTAGAGTTCCAGAAAACTTTTTATGTCGTTCGAACGATAGGAATAAAAAAAATTTTAACGATTGGAATAAATATATTTTGAGCGATTGAAATAAATAAACTGTGAAAAAGGCCCCGCATCTTCGAAAATGTTCTCAGAGGGAGCGGCCGCTCCCCCTGCTCCCCCCCTAGCTACGCCTCTGGTGCTCACTGTAGACCCGTGCAAATAAACGGTGTTCATCTGTAGACCTATGCATATAAACGGTGTTCTTCTGTAGGCATATGCATATAAACGGAGTTCATCTGTAGACCTATGCATATAAACGGTGTTCTTCTGTAGACCTATGCATATAAACGGTGTTATTCTGTATGCATATGCATATAAACGGAGTTCATCTGTAGACCTATGCATATAAACGGTGTTCTTCTGTAGATCTATGCATATAAACGGTGTTATTCTGTAGGGAAATGCATATAAACGATGTTCATTTGTCGATCTACACACGAGCTGCAGGCGTTTCCCATAAAGACGTCGTTATCGGTTTACCAGATTTGATCCGCGATTCCAATTCTGTGAATAGCTACAGAGTAGCCGCATACAACGCAGGTTAACCGTAGGTCCCCTACCGAAGGGTGGTCGGCCTATGTGTCAGTAATACGGCTTCTTTCATCTTGGTCTGTGTATGCGATAAATGCGACTTAAAGACGAATTTGGTATATTCTGTCGGATTTACGCCGTGTTAAGACTTTCCGTGTCGCGAAATTTCTTCGGCTTTCTCAGCGTAATAAGTCGGCTGTGGCAAAATATGATGCAATAATTTCCATCGTATTCGCCTTTAGAGCTTCCACACACGATCTGCTGCAACGTGGCCCAGGTCTTGTGAACATAAAATTCAAACTGACGTTTATGACATCGCTGATCGACGTAATCTGCGTAATATGTGACACGGTCTGTATGTGGGTTTGCGTGTCAAAGTACGATTGGCGTTAGTGTTGGAGGAGCTTTGACGGGCTTTTGCGAGGCACGTGTCGTTAGGTGCAATATGCAACAGTCTTTCTCGATTGGCCGAGCAGCGGTTATACCGCACGTTCGCAAATTCCGTCGTTCATGGGCGAAATTTTCCATCTCCTGCGACCCTCGCTGATCCACGTTGGCTGAACCAGATGGCGGAGTTATTCATTACACACGTAGAGTACAGTGTACTACAGGCCTACAGTCACAAGCTCGCGTTTGAGGGCAAGTTTTACCATTGAATGTTAAGGGGGTGGCTGAACCGAAACGATTGCAAGCGGACTCTGATCTCCAGGGGCGCAACGTTGGTCTAAAATGTGGGGTACCAATTTCTTACATACACGAAGCAAGGCAGATACTGCGATCTCTGGGAAGGCACAATAATGAAACATTTATCGGCATCGATCAAAAAAGTGGGGTACAGTACTCCCCAGTCCAAAAAGTGGGGTACAGGTACCCCTCGTACCCCCACAAATTGCACATATGCTGATCTCCGCTGAACATAGCTGGACAGCCACTCTGACACGACGCAACGCTCGTAAATAAGCTGGTGCCCTGCGCTTAGCTTTCAAGTAGCGCTATAAAAATTTCAAGTTTACGTTTAAGATTAGAGCCTACGATTGCATAGCTGGTGGTTGGCAGTCATTAAGCCGGTTCAGTACTTGAAAGGTCCTACCCTAGTTCCGGTTTAACGGCGGAGTCAGTGGTCGCTGCTTTAAAATATTGCAGTGTCCGTTTTGTGAAATCTCCTCTTTGGAACCAATGAAAACAAGACCAAAATTTACGTAAGAAATTAATATTTTCTGCAGAATACAACTACACTTAGGCTACCACTATTTAAATTAAATCTTAATTTAAATAGTGGTAGCCTAATTTATATTTTTACTTACACTAAAGCTGTAGGCCGCATCTTCATCAACAACATTTCTGTAGACATGTTAAATAATACAACTACAATACAACTGTATTTTGATATTGCCCTCCTTACAAAGTTCAGAAGTGCACACAGAGCATCGATGGCGCTTGGTCGCTACGCAGCGGCTCGAGGCGGATTCGAATCTGCAACCTTCCGGGTACAAGGCACGGTGGCACCGAACATATACCACTACACCAAAGCGTCCCCAATGTTATGGAAGAAAGCAAATTCAAAGGAGGTTATAAATAATTAAAATTTCTGTTAAATTAGCATCTCAGTAAATTGTTTATATGTTTTTGTCCATAAAATAGTCGAACTGCAACTGCATCTACCAAATAGCCTAGGGCCTCTGTAAGAACTTAACTAGGGCCTAAAGGCATTGCCTCCGTTAGCACTGAATTCAGTTTAGCCTACCCCTCAGGAAGAAGCATTCATCATACAGGGACCAATTAGAAGTACAATTATAGTCATATTATTCATTCACGTAAGAGCTAACTCAGTACACTGAAGTATCGTCGGATTTTCCAGGTAGATGTGATTGAAACAGCAACACCTCAGGAATGAAAGCACTCAATCGTTACAACATCATAACTGATTCATCAGGTATTTCAGACAGAGGTAGAGAACAGAATTTGTTACACGTCAAGTGCCGTAGTTGCTCAATCACTGCACCATAGTCCCTAGCACCCATACGGAGGTATCAACTGACTGAGCTCAGTCAAAGGAACAGAATACATTAACAATTTACATGCATTAAAATGATTAAAAGATCCAATAAGATTTGAATCCAAAACTTGGGACAAATTACACAGCATTCCATAAAAAGGTGGCTACTGTGCAGCATCTAGCGATTAACGAACATTTCTTCACATCCTTTAATTAAAGGCTGAAACCTGGTTGGTGTGCAATCGATTTATATATGTGCTACATAATTAGATCGCAGCACTAAATAAAGATGAGAATGTAATAAGACGTCAAGTAATTAATATTTCAAAATGACTATATTTGTCATTCATGGGAAAACGTGGCATGTTGTTTTAGCCCGAGCTTGGTGTCTGCGAACGTTGTAATTTTAACTGGTTGTTGGATATTTCTAATTTACTCAGGTTTTCATCGACTCTAAATTTAGTTAGTTTAATTAAAGAATAGTGTTACCTTCTTCATATTAGGACAACGCTAGGGATAATGGTGTCATCGTCAGTCCTTGACGCCAGCCATTTGGCGGCAATAGATGCGAGTAAATGACCTCCGTTTTCATCGGTGATTTGTCAAGTCGAGTGCTCCTCTCAATGTTAGTCCAGGTCTCGTTATTTCCTCATTTATTCTGTATATCCAGGGCAGTCTTGGTCGACCGTTATTTCTCTTTCCTTAAAAACCTTGCATGTAGTGCAAAGCCCCAATTTCGTATTTTGTAATCGAGAATTTATGTAGCGCCACCCGAAATCAGAGTCGCTCCCGACCCGGGTCAGTGTCTTCGCTAACAAAGAGAAATGTTTTGACGCTCTTGCGGAACTAGAGAGGAGAGAGAGAGACAGACAGACAGACAGACAGACAGACAGACAGACAGATTTAACAAGTCTTTTAACTAGATTTTTAGTCTACATTTCCTTTGTGTTCAAAAGGTTAGACTCGGATCAAATTTCATTTTTGAAAGTCAATCACAACATTAAAGCATTCTTCAGAGGGAAGCCTAGTGGATAATGCAGTGTTTTTTTCAGCTACTAAAACATAATTTATTTATTTTAATAATAAACAGAAAAGTTTAGTTATTTTAATTTAATTTCGGTGTTCTGAACTGTTTTCAGTGTTTTTTAGACCCCTCCCAATCCCTAATCCCGTTTTTCTCGGGATTTTAACCCGCCCTTAATTGGTCCGTTCCGGAACCTATTGTTCCGTTCCGGAACCATTTTTTTCTAGAAAAAAGCACTGGGATAATGTAATGTAAATCAACACGGTGCCAGTAATGTAATGCAATGACACGTTTTGGAGGCTAAAACGTTGCTACATAAATGCAGTTACATTACATTAAAGCAGAAAGTCAGCATTAAAACAAAGCAACTCGGCATGTTCTAATAAATATTTCGTATTACTCACTAATGTATCGTCTAAAATAATCAGTACAGTAAATTAACATGTTAGATACTTTAGAAATTATGAAAAATATAAATGCTACAATTACAATACACGACAGCTAATTAAAAAAAGCTGATGAGCATGTTTGATAAATTCTTAATTTTGTCTTAAAATGCAGAAGGTTATAACGATGCTATACTGAACCGATTACCCAAATCTCAAAACACGTGGCATCTAATTTTTAAAACAACTGTAAAATAAAATTGACCTTAATATGAAAAGGACAAGATAATTATATTCAGTTACTTTAACACTTTAACCGTAATCGTAATCTCCAAACTTCTAAAGCGCCACTCGAAGGCCAAGCGCAGGGCACCAGCCTATTCACGAGCGCTAACAATGAGAGTGTACTAAATACGACTGGAAACCAATGCAGCTTATCATTAAATTGTTAAGTGTAACAAGTTTAGGCATACATCAACAAAAATTCAAGTTGTGGCGCAGGATGCAATAAAAATTCTGAGTATTTTAAGCAGCATGTGAGATTAAGTGAATGTAAAATTAACCAAACCATCAATATGGGATGCAAATAATAAATTCTTGCTGTAATTGTATTCGCAAATTGATACATAAACTTCAGACAAATTTGCGTCAATGGCCATCTACCTGTAATATCTGTTGATGCTCATTAAGTTGTATTTATTATTAAGCACCACTATCTAATTCAAGCATTAGTCACTAACGCCCGTCCAATGATGAAGAATGTGCTCAAAGTCCCTACACAGTAACAATCTCAAGGGAGGATCGAACTTCAACTCTCTGCGTCACAAGGCAAGTGTGCTAACCAGTTGGCTACCATGTCCCACAGTACAGTCAAGAAGTTAAAGAGAAGGACAGAATTTCAGTTATTCCACTGGTGTATGATTGGAAACGGCAATTGGAAACATCTGCAGAATGACATCTTCCAGATGTTGCAATTCAAAACAAATGGAGCTCCCATGATGGCAGGAGTTAGTAAAATATCAGTTACAGCCAATAATCTCAATATTCAGTCTGTTCCATAAAAATTAAATTGAATTCTTCACACAATGTTCATCTACTCTACACCCTTACATACGAATCATTTACTCTACAGTAGATGACACACCAACCGGCCTCCATCTTAAAAGCCGTTCTTCTCAGAGTCTACCTCTCAAATATCACAGTTGACATAAAGATCTGAAACTCAGTATAAACTCCCGGATAAGACAAGCGCTGTCTGAAAACTCTGCTTTAATTCCGCAACGTTCACAGCCAGCCTCAAACACATAGTTGATTGATTTAACACTTCAACGACAAGAGTGTACTAAACAGCGACTGGGAAACCAAAGCCTGTGTTTAATCTAGTCCCCCTCTTCTGGGAGGGGAAACAAGGTTTTTACACATAACTTTTTGCATCTTGAAAGAGTTTAAGACTTTTTCAAATTTCATCTTTTTTTAGACATTCGTCCAAGTTTTAAGGCTTTTTCTATTGCGAATTACTCTCACAAAAAGATTGATGACCTTTTTTTAGGAATTCATCTCTCAAGGGCGGAAACATGTATCTTGGGGCGGGAATTTCCATCCCCGCAAGGTCTCTATATTATAATATTGCTGGCCTCTGGGGGGAAAGAAATCCGGGGGGGGGGAATTTCCCCCAAAAGGTGTCTAGATTAAACACTGAACCAAAGCAGTTCGTCGTCAAAGTGTTAATCACCAAGCCGAGGTCTGACTCGGTGTGATAAAACTGAAACTTAGTTCAAATGCACGAAACGCGTAAATCAATCAGCAACAGTTTATAAACGGAGGAACTATTTCTTATCACACGATCACATCATGCCCCACCATCACCGAATTTTTTTCCAGGGTAGACTGGCTGTAGACGCAGTCCTTTGATTTTGAGAACATTCGATCATACGTAGGCGTCTGCGATCGCTTGTAGGGGTCAGCAGAGTCGAGTTTTGACAGCTGGTCAAGCGTAGTTTTTCGTCGAGACAACTGGTCAAGCGTTGCCTGTTGTTGTCCGGGTAACCTATTGCTAGAACCGGTCTGTTGTTGCACTGGGAGTCTGCACCCGGCGGGTTTCATCGGAGCGTGGCGCAGGTCGTGAGGTTGCATCGTGACCGTCTTGGCGTACCGAGGAGAAGCCGATGAGTTTGACGAATAGGGGTGCTGTGACTGCAGAGAGGGTCTCTGGAATGTCCTGTCCTGGTAAGTAGTCGACAGACCGGCATCGGAAAGGTCGACTGCCTCTTCCGGTGTGCTGCTGAGGCCCTGGAAGCGAACCGTCGGATGGCTTGGGGGCGTCGAGGTCTTCTGCTGCTGGAGCCAGTAGGCGCCTCGCGGGGGCGGAGGGGGCGGAGGTAGGTAGCGCTCGCGATTGTGCTTTATGTGACCCGCTTCCCCTTCCTCGCTCGGTCCACGGCCGCTGTCGGTGACCGAACCCTCGACCGAATGAACGCTGTCCTTGTCCACATCAGTACCCGTCTTGTTGTGTATCCATGGATGAACCTAAAGATGGACAGTAAACAGAAGTAAGAGTAGTAAATTACATGATGTAATGTAATACTGGTAAATTACATGATGTAAAGTAATAGTGGAATATTACATGATGTAACATAATAGTGTTAAATTACATGATGTAATGTAATAGTGGTAAATTATATGATGTAAAGTAATAGTGGAATGTTACATGATGTAACATAATAGTGTTAAATTACATGATGTAACGTAATACTGGTGAATTACATGATATAACGTAATACTGGTAAATTACACGATGTAATGTAATAGCAGCAAATTACATGATGTAGCGTAATAGCGGTAAATTACATGATGTAACGTAATACTGGTGAATTACATGATGTAACATAATACTAGTAAATTACATTCATGTAACGTGTAATCAGTACACAAAAAGAGAGCAAAACATAGACTGTAAACCAAAGTAAGGTTGGTGATGTGGCAAACGTTAAACACTGGCGCAATAGAAGTTATAAGTTATGAGTATTATTACATGCGTATACTATAAAAAGAATAAATGCTGGTAAAATTCTATGATGTACCACGTGAACAGTAGACAAGGAACAGAAACTGTAAAGAGAAGTAATGTTCAAAAGATCTGTGATGTAACATGAAAACAGTAAAAAAACAGAAAAGATACTACACAAATCGTTCACAGCATTGCTCCTTTTTACGTCCCTATGTCAACTCTTTAAAGTCATTCAAGTGTAACTTAAGACCCATCTGTTTCAGTTGGCTTAACCACTGTAACCTGCTTTTGCATTATAGTAAGCGCATCTCAGAAGTCATTAGAATATATGAGATGGCAGCAAAAGTGACATGTTGACAACATGACAACTGTCTCGTCAGAACCAACATCAGAATTAAACGTCGAGTAAGTGACGTGGAGACAACGTGACAACTAACTCATCAGAACATAAATAATGTTGTCAGAACTGAAGGAAGAATATATTACATGGAGGCAATGTGGCAACAGAATCCTCAGAACATACAGTGTTGTCAGAACTGAAAGGAGAATATATTACTTGGAGGCAACACGGCAACAAAATCACCAAAACCAGATACAGTGCTGTCAGAAATGAAAGTTGAATAACGTGTCACATGGCAACAGAATCCTCAGAACAACTGTAGCTTTGTCACAATTGAAAGTGGAACTTCGGCGTTGTCATTCAGTAACTGTCAGGTCACGCAGAAGAGTTCAATCGAAGCTCAGCATCCCTTAATGCAACTTCGACGTCCAATCCGTCGGCCAATTAGCACTGACATGCGCCAGGATAGTGCAAGTGCAATCCGCTGAGTTGTCCAATTAGCTCGACCGATGCATTTCCAAAGCGCGGCGCATCTGCCTTTACAGGAAGCCAGGTGACTGACGGACGGTCATGAATCAACAGTGGCGTTTCTGCTAATTCAGTATCAGCCAGTAACAATTCATCTGTGTGCATGAGCCATTCATGGCATTGATGATGATGATCCTCCCAGTCAGATCAAATCATGCAGAATCATTTGATAAACCGACTGTATATATAGGACAAACGTATTATTTCTGTAAGAGTTGGACATAATACGTTTGTCCACTATACAAAATAATAATACATTTACATAATTGCAGCAATAATGATGATGGTGATAATAATCATAAAAATGGGCTATATTTAGAAGATACTAAAAATACAGCCCACTCCTTACAACACATGACTTTGTTTCTCTATCCTCCGAAATCTTCAGCCCATTAAATAGCGCCGGTCTAGCATTCATTACGGATTTAGGATGCAATCTAAACGGCATTTCCGAGGATGGCATTTCCGAGGACGGCATTTCTGGATGCCATTAACTGTCTCCGGACAATTTTGTTATCTTTTGGGGATTATAAAAACATTTGGTATAAAAACATAACAACAGAATTGATTTCTTGCAATAATCTAGTTTTCCTTCCCAAGAATGTCAGCTGCAATGGCAGGGAAGTAATTTCTCTTGCATCCATGTGCTACTAGGACAAGACTGTAACTCTTTGGTCTGATCGTCTTTGATCATGATCACCTTTGATCTTGATCACTTTGATCACCTTTGATCTTGATCATCTCCATGTGCAACTAGGACAAAGTTGTAACTCTTTGACATGATCGCCTTTGATCTTGATCACCTTTGATCTTAATCACAGGTGATCTTAATCACCTTTGATGTTGACCACCTTAGATCTTGACCACCTAAGGATCACCTTTGATCCTGATCAGCTCCATGTGCAACTAGGACAAAACTGTAACTTTGATCTGATCATCTTTGATCTTGATCATCTTTGATCTTGATCATCTTTGATCTTGATCATCTTTGATCTCGATCATTTTTGATCTTGATCATCTTTGATCTTGATCATCTTTGATCTTGATCATCTTTAATTTTGATCACCTTTGATCTTGATTATCTCCATGTGCAACTAGGACAAAACTGTAACTCACTCTTCTGATCATCTTTGATCTCGATCACCTTTTTGATCTTGATCATCTCCATCGCCGTCAGTGGAAGCAAGCTACATACAGCATACAACACAGTTTACACTGACGGGAGATTGTTTTGTCAACGTTTGCTGATGATCAAAGCCTTGACGCAATCTTATTTTGTCAGACCCACGACTATGTACACCGGAGAACAGAGGCATGCACAGCAATCCACTCTCTTAAAGGTTCGTTCAGTTGATTTTTTTCGTGTTTCAGGAGAAGTCAAGAACGATGTCCAAAGCAATAAGACCAAGTCATTTTTATTTCATAACAATCCTTTAAAAATGTGCTATATAAATTCTGCAAAAACTTCTATATAGCTCAACTGTATTTGTCTCTGACACAAGTTTTGAACTCTGGCATGATAACCTCTTTATTATTATTATTATTATTATTATTATTATTATTTATTATTATTGTTATTTACTATTATTATTCATTAATTATTATTTTATTGGTTATTATTATGCTTGGTACTTAGTGCTTTGGACATTATTATTAACATTATTATTATTATTACTTTTAGTCTTTTACTATTATCATTATGACTATTATTATTAATACATATGCTGTTGTAGCAAACATTCTCAAATGGTCTTAAAATGCATTTGTTTAGATCAGTGAGATAGCCATTTGTGCAACGCTTTTGTGAGGTACTGAAAAGGTGCTATATTAAGTATCTTGATACATCCATACATACACACAAACATAATTCTATATATTATAATTATTATTTTTTTTGCCCCAAGGTTCATATGATCCCTCGGGGACTTAGATATTAATTTGGTGATATATTATTTCTAGGAAATCAGGACTCGTCCTCCGGCCTCCGCTGAGTCATTGAATGTGCCACGGAATGCAATGGCATTATAGCGTTATTATTATTATTATTATTATTATTATTATTATTATTATTATTATTATTATTATTATTATTATTATTATTATTATTATTAATTATTATTACTATTATTATTATTATTATTATTATTATTATTATTATTATTATTTTTATTATTATTATTATTATTATTATTATTATTATTATTATTATTATTATTGTTATACGTTTCAACCTCTTCAGTAACTTAGACATTAGACAAGCCACAGACTGAGCCTGACCAATATTTTCATCAACTAACTGTTTCCCTTATAAACAAATAAACTGTCAAAATTCAAATGCATTCTTGTTGAAAAGAAAGAATGGAACAGGAAGGCTGGAAAGTCCATTAACTTGAGCAAGTGCATGTTAATAAAATTCTGTACTGTATGTTCTGTGTTGAGTTTAATTTTACGAGTATTGAGAATTTTTGGTGTTTGCGTTTTACATTATGGAATTTACCAGCGTCAATTCTGTTCATAGTTTTCTTTGTCGTCTATTGTTTAGTTTATAGTTACATAACGTACAACTAACAATATACTTCTGTTCAGAGTTGCTGTTAATTGTTTAATGCTAACAAAGTACAATACAACTAAAGTGACACCTATTCAACTCTCAATGGTAGTATATAACACAGTGGCAGTGCAACTATGGGTCGCGGTAGGTCATTTGACTTGCCTATTTTACTCTTGACCTGCCTTATGACCTGCCTATTTTACTCTTGACTACTACCTACAGCTGGGTAAAATTCTTTGAAATTTCTAATATCTTTTTACATATAAAACATCAGCATAACATCACTTGTGCAATTATTAAATCTAAACGACTTATTAACATTTTATCTAGTATGTCAATAGAAGTCTATGTTGCAGGCCTGCGCTCTAAAATTGAAATGCTTAAGTGTTCTTTGCCGCCGTTGCGTCAGAAATTTGTGGAAATAAATATAATAATGTGCCGTTGCCATTAATTTCTTCGACCTGCTGAATAACTCCCATGACCCTGAGGAGTCCTGCTGAAATTGTATAGCTGGCGCCGCCAACTGTTATAATAACCTCTGTACTCTGTAGTGTCACTGCAATAATTTGCAAGACATGTCCAGTGGATGAACTAGTGTTACTAAGCAAACAGAACAGAGGCAAGCCATTGTCCAGTTCATTCCAGCTGGAAGCCAAAATTGGAACCATAAAAACCATCAGCTAAAATCCACAATACACAAAAAGACTTAAGAAGAGGTTAACGACCCATGCACGGCTGCACTAAAAAGGCTTTCCGAAAATAATACCGTCTACCCAAACAGACTAGATGTCAGTAAGAAGTGTGCTCGTACACAGCGATAATATCCGGCTAAGTATTTCACAAGGATCCCTACAATCTACATCGCACTGAATGGAATTCACGTTCGACCACAGTGTTTGCACGTGTCTCATCGTGACACGTATTTGCACATTCCATATCGAACGACCGAACACGTTTCGGAGACTGCTCGGCCAATAACGCCGTGACGCAAACCGCCCATCATCAGTTCTTTATAATCACCCGGAATGTCAACCGATTTTATTGTCAGCATATCGCTCTCTTATAACTACATGCTGTCTGATGCATTGATATTTTCCAGGTTATAAATCTATGGATGTAAAACATCAGGGTTGGGAAGATGCCATAGGCCTATAAGGCAGTTATATACCAGTTGAAACAGTCTAAACTCTAAACCAACCTATGCAGACTGGACTTTTAATCAAAACTAAAAACTGTGCTTCCCAAAAATACTATTTTGTCTCCTCCTAGTCTTCTTATCTTTTTTGATGCACCAATTGCAAACACCATCCAGCTTAGACATCTGCCTGTCTACCTGCCGGACCTTTGCCTCCTGACTGACTTGCAACCGAACCTGACCATATACCTGCCTCGCCGATTGTGTTTTTCACTCTGCACCTGTATATATGATTGCTCCCTCCAATTTAACTCCATTGGATGGTAAAGGCATCCGAGGATTACCATTACAAATCCTAATGGTAATTAATAGTAATTAATGGTAGTTAAAAGTAATTACTAATTAACTGTCTCCTAAATCTCGCATGAACTGATTGAAGAAGTTGGCATATTGAGAAATGAAGATGCCTTGTCCTTCTGCAAATGGGTTTGATTCCTGGTTCATTGTGTGAAAGCTGTACAACCCGTAAGGAAGGAAAGGTTCTCCAGCTATTCAGTTGCATGTTGTTATGTATGTGCTTCAACCCAGGATCAAGTATGTAAGGCTAATCAATATAGAATATGTAGAAACATTTCATACATGTATGTGCATGTACCTATGTATGCATGCATATAAGTGTGTGTATGCATGTACGCTATATGTATGTATACATGTATGTAAATATGTATATACATGCTTGTGTATGTATGTATATATGTATGTATATTTTATTGTACTGTGGATGGGTATTTATAAAGCGCCTCTCACGGTATAAACCATTTAGAGGTGCTATTTGTCCTTCTGCAACTAGGTTTGATTTGTGAGAGATGAACAAAACATTGAACATGCTCACATATACATGTGCATATATGTAAGCATGTATAACTGCATATATGTATGTATGCATTTATGTATGTATGAGGTCGTGTTATAATCAGGTCATTTTCTATAGCAGAAACGAAGTTAGGTTCCATTTTCCTGGATGTGTTTTTTATAAGACTCTGTGTCATAATGAAGGATGGTTTCAAGGAGACTCTGGGGTCGATGAGCAATAACTTGACGTTTTTTAAAGTAAAATCACACAACGATCCAGCAGCAAAACCATATCCAAGTTCAGACGTCTTAAGTCTCACGACAACCCAGAAGTCTCGTATTGAAGAATTATATCAATGATTCAGCCCACGAGTGAAGGCCGAGCACGGTCTACCACTGTTTTATGTATGAAAGCTACACACACTCCATTTCGTACATATAAATCCTGATGGTAATCTGGTAGTCATTGGCTTGAAGAATATGTAACTCCCATTGGCATTTCTCGTCCTGTCTTACTGCACATACCGGCCGAACAATCGGCATTCCCGGCACGTTTGGCCAAACCGTGGCACGACACGGCTCCCGACGTCCCAGTCATTAGCGAAAGGGCCACCGCCACGATTCAACAACCACCCCCTCCATATCTACATATTTCTCACGGCCACATTCGTAATTATGGCGGAACTTGTCTACCCTTTTCACCGATATAGAGATATCCATACGCTTACTGAATATCGTCTTTTGCCATTAGAAATGATTATCCGAGTCTTTCGAACAGTTTTTGGTAGTATTTAATAACCTCATAAAAAATTACAAAAATGAAAAGACATAGACCTACATTTATAGGTCGAGTCTATCTGTTGTAAGCATATAGGGCCTACACGTATAGCCTAATATTTTCAGATAGTCTATAACTAGGCCCTATCGGTCTACATCAGGGTAAACGTACGCTTCAGCGTAAGTATTGGCAGGATTTAGAAAAAATGAATAGCGTAAATAATTATTTCATCCAGTTTCTCATTTGAACTATGCTTTCATCGACCTTCCAGCTTCTAGTTTAGTTTTAACATTACACGTTTTAATCGTTCATCCATCTAGCTTCCAGTTTTTGCTCATTTTCATCGCACATCCAGCTTCTATTTTAAGTTTTAATACGACACATTTTCATCGCTGATAAAGCTTTCAGTTTGAGGTCTATTTTCTTCGCACATCCAGCTTCTCGTTTGATCTCCATTTTCATCGCTCATCCAGCTTCCAGTTTGATTTCTATTTTCATCGCCCATCCAGCTTCCAGTTTGATTTCTATTTTCATCGTCCATCCAGCTTCCAAAAGCCTAATTAATTACGCTAAAGCGAACGTGGACATTTCGTCCAATAATTAATAATTACAATCATTTCACGCTAAAACGTACGTTTACCCTACATCAGTCCTCTCTGTATTTTTCTGGACTTTACCTAAACTAAATGCCAAAAATAGCTGAAATACACCAAAATAAAACTCCTCTAGCAGCAGTTGAGTTACGTGTCAATGATTGTACGTCGAAGTCAAGACTGTTTAAAATAGAATTCCTAGAGAAAAAACGCTGAGGGAGCAACCCAGTCTATCCCTTCCATTAAACGGAATGCAACGAATTCAGTCAGCGACGCGAAGACGAATTCGTATTAAACAGGGCACGTAATCAGAGAAAAGGGCGTTGAGCAAAGTCAATCCGCTTAATTGAGGTCATGTTGTCGGACATCCGGCTCCGACGACGTCCGCGCAAAACCAACCCAGTGAACACACGCGCCGCTCCGCTCAGATGATTGGGGGCCCGTCCTCATATGGCCGCCGACAGCCTTTAGTCCTAATGGAGTCCGAAGTCCTTACGTCTTCCTGACACGTTAAACGAAACTTTTATTTCACAAAATAGTTAATAATAAAATTCAGTAAAATTAAAGTTATAGCACTATGACACCAACAACTACACGCCGCTTGCTTTCGTAACTGATATGACGTCGGTACTCGGTAAAATGGAAGAGCAAAAACAAAGATCCTATATCTCATAGACTAAAATACATTTAACGGGTAGGCCCTAATATAAGTAGAGAATGTGAACTGTCTGATTGCTGTCAGCCCACAGAGCGATCTTAACTGGCTCTTTTGCTTTTAGCGGCTGGAATATTTCCTGAGTCCAACCAAATGGCAGAACCACATTTTCAAAATAATGCAAGGGCGTGCCTTTGAGGTCCACCCTATAATCGTCGGCACCTCCACCTGGGAATTTCCGATCGTCGTACGTGCGCGCAAAAATCAAATCAACTACGTCAGTGCTGTTTGCACTTGTGTTTACGATTCGCATACGTTGATAGGCGTTTATTAACGCCGCAAAAGACTCGTCGAAAACCCCACTAATTTCTTTGATTCAACAATCAAATCGGTTGTCGGGTCGGAGGGCACCCGTCGTTTGACTGGGCGGATTTAGTCCTTATTCAGAGGATCTACTGTATACTGTCAGCGGTGGTGTGTGGTAGATTTTGGCGTCGTTATCACGGCAGCGCGCAGAGAGGTGCTCTCTCTCCCTGGCTCGTATACGGTCCAACAACCGTGAAATGGTTTAATTTCCAAGTGTGCACAATATAACAATGGCCTCGAAACGGGCGCGGCTTTTCCATGAGAGACGTCGAACGGTCGCCAGATAAGTCGGAATTGCATTGGCGTCCCAACGTGACCGGATATTGTCGATAAGTCGGCCAACTGGGTTCAGACGAAGGCCGCCAGATGGCTTCCTTTGTACGGAACCACAAGAAGCGTACAGTCTGCTTGTCAATAAAGCGACGGCTACGGCAGACAGCGTTGCGTAAAAAACGACAAATGAAGAGTCAGACGAGGACGTCTTCATACGCCTTACGAAATGCAAACTCCCACTGGCCAGCAGCTGTGTCCGCTAGATGGCGCCTCGATTGGAAACCATCTAAATATAATCATCTGGACGGTCCTTTCATCTGCAGCTTTACAACGTGATATGGTCAGACACCAGCGGGAATCGGTTAACATCATACTGTAGCAATTGGAATGGAACCTTATAAATTAAAGGGTATGGTACGTATTCCATTAGCTAGGCATAGATAATATACATCTGATCATTGTTGCCCTTCTTTATATATATATATATATATATATATATCAAATCAAATCAAATCAAAAGTCTTTATTGCAACCAAAAAAAACCAAAACGTAACAAGCTTTCCATATATCAACGTAAAAAACCACAAGAAAAATACATCTTTTCGATTGTAAATACAACATATAAATACTGGTTAAAGGTTGCAAAGGGTGGCCCCAAAGGGATATAATCCCGCTAGGCGGGGTCACCCATACAACGTATTATAATTTCTAAATTCATGGCTGGCTTTTCTTAATTAAGTTCAAACTCGCTTAACTAAATTCTTAACTAAATGGCTCAACAGCCGGGCCCCGGTGCACGTACACGCCTACCAATTGGAGATGTCTCTTCTATTAATTAAGGCTTTATCATATAAAACTGGGGGGAGCTATACATTAATTAGATATTCTCTTAGTTGAAGTTTAAATTCGAAGCGATTTTTAGAGTGCCGAATTTCAAGAGGAGTCTCATTCCAAAGTTGTGGCCCTGATGCTTTCATACTAAATTCTCTTATATTTGTACGAGCCCGTATTGGGCGATATGTAGCTGCTGTTCTAGTGTTATGTGCATGGATTTGTGATCCCATGGTAAAATATCCCCTGAACGACTTTGGGAGTAAGTTCCGTTCATACTGATATACGAATTCTACTATTTGCATTCTTCTAATTTGATCGATTTTTAATATATTTAAATTCTTGAATATTGGGTCAGAGTGTTCTCTTCGAGGGGACCCATTTATTATTCTCACGGCTTTTTTTTGCAGTAACATTAGTTTATTAAGTCTGGACTCATAATTAGAAGCCCATATCATACTACAGTAGCTTAAATAGGGGTATATTAGTGAATAATATAGGTTCAGTCTGATGTCCTTGGGAAGCAAGTATGATACTCTAGATATTATCCCTATAATTTTGGCAATTTTCAATGTGATATAATTGATGTGATCCTTCCAATTTAAGTGTTGATCAACGTATATGCCAAGAAATTTAGTAGTTTTAACTTGGGTAATGGGTACTCCATCAATTTGTAATTCCACATCAACTACTTTGATTTTTCTATGCGATTTAAATAATATGAAATTTGTCTTATCAATGTTAAGGGTGAGTTTATTTGCTGCAAACCATGTGTTTATAGTTGCTAGTTCCTTATTAACAATCTCAGTAAGGGATACCCAGGAGCTGTTTGAGTAAAAAATATTGGTGTCATCTGCGAATAGTATAAAATGCATGACTTTTGAGGTGTTTGCTAGGTCGTTTATATATAAAAGAAATAGAAGTGGTCCGAGGTTTGAGCCTTGTGGAACTCCATGAGTGATATACCCAATATCTGATAATATACCATTACATGCCACCTTTTGGGTTCTATTTTGTAAATAACTTTGAAACCATTTTAACTGTGTCCCTCTTACTCCGTAGTTAGATAACTTTTTTAACAAGATGTTATGGTCCACAGTGTCAAATGCTTTTGCTAGGTCGATGAATATTCCAACTGAATATTCATTATTGTCTATTGCCTTAGAAATTCTATCTTCCATTTCTAAAAGTGCCATAGAAGTAGAGTGCCCCTGTCTAAACCCATGCTGCGCCGGGTGTATTATATCCGCCGAATTTATATAATTGCTAATTCTATCATATACAATTTTTTCGAAATACTTAGCAAAATATGGGAGAACTGATATTGGCCTATAATTGGTCACATTTTCTGTATCTCCTTTTTTAAAAATTGGTGTTATTTTAGCTATTTTGAGTGAGTCCGGGACCACACCGGTTAGAAGAGAACAGTTAATTATTTCCACCAAAGGATACACTATCATAGATAAATTGGGGGTAGCGATATATGGGTCAATCTCGTCCACTCCTGCTGCATGGGTTTTTTTTAGCATCTTTCCTATTTTCATAATCTCCTCCTGGGAAGTTAGGGTCAGTCCCATTGAATTACATCGTGAAGGGGGCATATAATCCTCGAAGGAACAAACTGAGTTTTGAATTTTACTCGCTAAATCGGTCGCTATACTGGTGAAATATTTATTAAACATGTTTGCTATTTGCTCTGGGTCATTTATTTTATCTCCGTTTACTATTAATGAGTCCATTTTTACCTTTTTGTCTTCTATGTTCATCGCTGCTCTGATAACTTTCCATGTCATCTTCATATCATTATGATGTTTATAAAATTCCTCTGCATAGTAGTTCTTTTCGGCATTAATTCGAAGTGTTTTAAATTTATTCCTATACTGTACAAATTTTAATTTATTTTGTTGGTTTGGACATTTCAGGTATTTTATGTATAAGAGATTTTTCTTTTTGCAAGATTTCAGCAGTCCTGCCGTCATCCACGGCTGTTTCGATTTTACCTTATGCTTTGTCACTTCTCTATGTGGAAAGGCTTCATTATAGGCCCGACTATATTTCTCCAAAAAACTTTCATAGGCTTCATTCGCGTTACTTTTATCACAGAGACTTATAACCTCATCCCAATTCATCTCTGTCAGGGTTCTTTGAAACTGATCCTTTCCTGCCTCAGTTATTACTCTTTGAGTCCTATCTTCGCACTTTCTTTTATATACATTCTCCAAGGAAAAACTTGCGTAAATCGGCAAATGGTCGGATATGTCAGAGATGACTATGTATGAGTTTTGCAACTTGGACCATGAGCTACAATATATATTGTCTATTAAAGTACGTGTAGAGGAGGTAATTCTAGTTGGTTTAGTTATGGTTGGCAGGTAGTGATGTGCTATTAAAGAGTTATAGAATATGTTGGAATCTCTGTGTTCATTTAGTTTGAGTAAGTCTATATTAAAATCTCCCATTATTATTATCTGCTTAGAGCTATCCCGGATTCCAGTTACCAATTCATCAAATTCCTCATTGAAATCTTTTAATTGCAGACCGGGTGCTCTATAAATTACTCCTATTATTGGGTTCGAATTTTTTAGAAGCAGTCTTATAAAAAGACTTTCATACGTTTTATGGTTTTTGTAGCCTTCTTTAGGTTCATACAGCTGAAATTTTAGAGTATCTTTAACCAATAGTCCTACTCCGCCACCTCTTTCTCCCAGCCTAGCCTTCCCTATGAAGTCATAACCAGGGATTTGGATAGTTTCTTCCAGGCTACCATCCAACCATGTTTCCGATAATGCAACAATTGATATTTGGAGTCCCTCCACTAATTCCCTGATTTCAGTTAATTTAGGCAGTACACTTCTGCAGTTTATGTGGAGGAGTCTTAAGTTAGTTCCTTCGTACTCACTCTCCTCCTTAATCTTTTTAGCGAGCATATGTGGTGATATGTAATCACTTGACCAGTTCACATTCTGAAAGTAATTAATGTCAGGATCTGTATTCATGCTGCTCAAGGTTTCTTCTTCATCTTCATTAAAAATTACATCTAATTCTTCCTCCCCTTCTATCTCTTCTATTACAATTAACTCCCTTTCTAGTCTGAGTTCCTCAGTGAGTTCCTCATTCGTATTTTCATCACTATCATCTGTTAAATTTAGCCTGGTTCCATTACATATATAACAGGTTCTTGAGAGTCGAGCGTTATAGCTTCCACTTGTATTATCTAACCCAGCATAATTAGCATCGCCCACAGTGTCTTTACTCCCTTCCCTGTATGTATCTACTAATTGACTGCACGTGCACCATCGGCCCGGCCCGCGAGTATCTGTCGCCAGCTGAATTAGTTCCAGCGTATGGTCATTCCTGCGTTTGACTCTGTTTATGTCCCTAGCATTTCAATTTAGTATATATAGTCCTGTTTATATGTCTCTCTATATATATCATATCAAATAGTCCCATGCCTAAAGTTCAATGCAATCAGTCTAATAATCAGCCTACATTCAGGCCTTGAGATCTGAATCATCACTTATACATATGTATATAAATCAAACAAAAAATCCACCAAAGAGAACAGTGTTTGTAACAGTAGAATTACTGCAACCTTTAAGCAGTAGCAGTTAATTAATTCCATAACAAATTCTCTTGTTTCAATCTACTGTATCATTCTATAGAATTCATCTCCTATATGTCTCACAAGTACCTCCATCTATCATCATACCAATGACAGGCATTCTTGCAGACAAACGAGTTACATGTATAACGCAAGCAGAGAAAGGTTTTTACAATTGTGACCAATCGGGTCAAATCATCGACCACACAAAGAAGTACTAGTAATGAATGCAATGTAATGTAATGAAAATGACTCCTAAGTAGCTTATACTATGGTTATCAATCTTTTTGGTAGGTCTCTAAAGATGCATGTTCATCTATTCCTTCCAGTGCTTTTCGATTACTCAAAGAAGTACTAGTAATGTAATGCAATGTAATGTGATGTAAATAACTCCTAAGTAGCTTATACTATGGTTATCAATCTTTTTTGTAGGTCTCTAAAGCTGCATGTTCATCTACTCCTTCCAGTGCTTTTCGATTACACAAGGAAGTACTAGTAATGTGATGCAATGTAATGTAATGTAAATAACTCCGAAGTACCTCATACTATGGTTATCAATCCCTTTGGTAGGTCTTTAAGGATGCATGTTCATCTAGTCCTTCCAGAGTTTTTCCCAGGCCAAACTATTGGGAGATAAGATAATATTTGCTCTTATGTCCAGTGAACCTTTTATGTAGAGCAAATAAGTAAATAAGTGGGCTACTGTGCCTTAATGATGCTTTATCAGCGTCGAATCAACGTGAGGTGAGCTGGAGGATAAGTGCGACTTCTCTGCTCCTTCCGTGCCCATGTAAGGTAAGTCGTCTATTCGAAGAAGCTTCTTTAGCGTACTCACATTGTGGATTTTCAGTGGTTTGTCTCCCGGTTTTTCGGTGGTGCGAAGGTACACTACTCCTCCCATAGTCCAGGTAGATAACACTTTTCCTTCCTTCATAAGGCTCCTTGCCTTTGCGTAGGTTTGCGCGGCTTGGGATGATAGGTGTTCATTGATGTAGGTCCGCGATTTTTTTAGAGTGAAGCGGGCTGCATAGACCAGATTTCTGGTCTTCATTTCCCGAAACTTAACCACTAGCGATCGATGGGTTTCCTTCCCTCTCTTTGGTAGTCTGTAGGCCGATTCAATATCTCTCTCGTCGACTGACAAGCCTAATGTTTTATTACAAAGCGACAGGACTGCTTCAGTGGCTTCCCTTTCTGCTGATCCTTTAGATCCTTGATAGGTATCCACTTCCTGAAGCCCGCAGATTACCAAGTTAGGTAGCCTCGCCTCTGCTTCCATAAGGTCCACTTTGTTTTGCAGTCGATCGATTTCCTCCTCTAGGAGGTTTTGTTTGTTTTGCAGTTTCTTGGTATGTGCAGTGACTTGTGCCGTTATATTCTTTTCCACAAATGGGTTTAGTTTGTTTAGAATTCTGTCAATGATTTTGTCTAATTTCTTCTCAAGGATTTCATCTAATTTCTTCTCAAGGATTTCGTCTAACTTCTTCTCAAGGATTTCGTCGATTGCTGGGGAGAGAGTTTGCGTAAGTCTGTCAACGAGAAGTTCCGTTACCTTTTCCTCTTTCATGAGTTCGACTAGCTCCTCAACTTTTGCTGCTTTCTTAGCCATGGCTTTCGCGGGTTCTTTTAGATCCGTAGTTGTAGTTGTTAATTTTTGAGATCACAGTCACTTCACATTGATTGTAGATTTTTGTTCGCTAGTGTAATGTACAATGAATTTGACAATGTGTTCCTTGCGTAGTCCGGATTTAACAAAAATAGTAACAATCTTTGGTGACACGTTATGTTTATCCGGTAGCGATTATTGCGTAGGCCTACATATCCGTTGTTATGAACATCTACTGAGAGTTGATTTACTTGTTTGGTCCACGATTAGGCCTACTCGCCCCTTATAACGTATCGTTCTATTTCGCCTGTTGCTTGTGTTTACCTAATCTGGTGTACGTCGCCCATCCTTCATTTTTTTCTAACCACAATTTACTCGTTTTTGCGTTATTTTCACCAATTCGAGCAGTACGACGAAAATTTGTTCTCCATCCGAGGTCCTTACTGCCTAAATTCGAAATTGTACCACTTTTTAAGCTTTAAATTACGTCGTAGTTCGCATAATTTCCAAAATTTCGCAGGACAACCGCAACGCTTTCACCACTCACTCGGCAGCCATAACATATATATATATATATATATATATATATACATACATATATATATACATATATATATATATGTTATCAGACAGATTAACACACTGCAACCAGTTACAGCAGAGAAAGTTTAAATATACATGACATGTAGACAAGCATAGGTATGAGAATTAGAGGCCTACTGGTGTTTCTGAATCTAAATATTAACCCAAGGCAACCTTAAAGCCCACATCTCTTGGAAAAGAATTGTTATTACTATATTAATACTGCTCTTATTATTATTGTTGTTGTTGTTGTTGTTATTGTTGATATTACCATTATCACTATTGTTGTTATTGTTGTTGATATTATTATTATTACCATTATCACTATTGTTGTTGTTATTATTGTATATATGTATGTATACATGTACATATATATTTCTGTGTATGCATGTACATATGCTTGTGTGTATGATATTCATAATGTATATGTATGCATATATGTATGTATATTTGCACATGTGTATAAGTAAACATTGCATGTGGGTAAGCACTCATATATGCATGTCTGAATATGCCAGTGTGTGTCTGTGTATGTATCGATGCACTTGGTCATTTATATAGTGCCTTTTAGAATTTCACAAAGGTGAACTCTAATTCATTCGTGATCTATCACTTCATCGCCAGTTAACAGTAACAACGATTAACGAAAATGGAATGGTATTGAGGAGATTGTTAGGGAGACTAAAAGCAACGCTACCTCTACGTCTTTGTTCGAATGCCATGATTTCGATATTGTCTGTTGATTGTTGTCAACTGTTGTCTGTTGCCCATTGACGTCTGTTGTCACCTGAGGAATCATCGCCTTGCACTGTAAAATAAATATACAATACTACTACTGATAATTGAAATACAACAATAAGAAATTGTAATTTATTATTAATTAGTAACTTCTGCGGCACTGGTGGCTAATGCACAAAGTATCAATCAATGGCACACCAAAACCAAGCAGTTATGAGGTCAATAAAGTAGGTATGTAATGTACTATAAATTGTAAGTATATAATATAATCAGTGCTTTTTTTCAGCCGGAACGCGCCGGAACGGCGTTCCAGCACCTTTTTTCAGCTACAAAAAATAGTTTTTTTATTTTAATAATGAAAAAATAATTTAGTTATTTTAATTTGATTTGTGTTTTGAACTGCTTTCAGTGTTCATTGAGACCCCTCCCAATCCCGTTATTCTCAGGATTTTAGCCCGCCCATAATTCCGGAACCTATTGTCCCATTGCGAAACCTTTTTTCTAGAAAAAAAAGCACTGAATATAATAATAATAATAATAATAATAATAATAATAATAATAATAATAATAATAATAAATTGTAAATAATGTTGAAGTCCCTGAGGGATCCTGTTTACCTTGGGGCAAAAAAAAATAATAATTAAATAATAATATTATTATTATTATTATCATTGTTAACAATATTAAGCGTCATTGCCTATCGCACTTCTGTGCTTCCAGAAATCTCTTTTCTGGATAATTTTTTATATGATGTGTAATTATTTTTCGACCTTGAGTTAAAAGTATAATACCAACATTTCAAAATCCTTCTCAAATGTAAGCTAACTCATAAAAAGATGAATTAAATTTCCCGTTTTCAGCTAACTGGATTTATAAACTGTCATACTCTTAATCAAATCATTCTTAAATTATTATTATAAACTGAGGTAACATAACAACTATTTTACCCGATGTAAAAAATAATACTTATAATTAGATATTCACATTTTCTTTTCTTAAAGCGCTTTTGGCCAACGCTCATCTCTGCATCTTCTAACATATACACTTGTGAACAACTTCTTCTGTTTTTCTTACTTCAAAATCACTACAGTATATTCCAATATACGATTTAATCTAAACTAATCTCGTTACACAGCCCCACATGCAATACGTGTTCCAGGTCGTCATAAACAGTGCGACCTCTGTCGCCGCTGATGTCGTCACCACCGTCTTAATCTTTTTAATTATTGTCCGGCGGACGCAGTGACGTGAAAATATTGCTGAAATATACTGCCCGCCCAGGCAGGCAGGCAGACAGACAGACGGACGGACCGACAGACTGAGAGTAACGACGGACGGACCGAAAGAAAAGACCGATGCATGGTGACATGGAGACAAAACACAGACACGCAGGCAGATAGACAAGTCTACAGAAGGAAAGAAAGAGACAAATATACACATGCTTCCTGAGAAGAGTTTTCCTATCTGAATATATCAATTGATATATTACTCAACTCTTTCTCTCTTTTCTGTCTCTCTGTCTCTGTCTGTCTCTGTTTGTCTCTGTATCTGTCTGTCTGTCTCTGTCTGTCTGTCTCTGTCTCTGTCTCTGTCTCTCTGTCTCTCTGTATCTCTGTCTCTGTCTCTGTCTCTGTCTCTGTCTCTCTGTCTCTGTCTCTCTGTCTCTCTGTCTCTCTGTCTGTCTGTCTGTCTGTCTGTCTGTCTGTCTGTCTGTCTGTCTGTCTCTCTCTCTCTCTCTCTCTCTCTCTCTCTCTCTCTCTCTCTCTCTCTATGTATGTATATATATATATATATATATATATAAATATATTTCGAACAAAAATCGAACAAAACGCCTCTTATAAGCTACCTATCTGCATAATGTAAAACATTTGTAAAGCGCTCCTCGCAGCAGAGCTATTCAGAAGCGCTCTCAACGTGATAGGCTCGTGTAAAAAGAAAGGTCTTTAAGCATTTAAGCGAAGCTGGCGAAAACTCCTCGAGAATCCTCCTCCGGATCACAGAAGGGAGTTCATTCCACAATGAAGGGCCAGCCGAAGCAAAGGCCCGATGCTGAGTTAATGAGGTTCGCGACCGAGGTACAAACAAGTCCAATCGCTCAGTAGAACGAAGGGGGCGAGAGGAGCGTGAAGAGATGGTTTGCTCATCAGTTCAGAAAGGTATATAGGCGCTAAGCCTATAACTGGGATCTAATGACTAGAAGAAGTACCTTGAATCTTATTCGAAACGGGACAGGTAGCCAGTGAGGTTCATTTTGCATATAGGAGGCGATGTGTGAGTATCGTGGTAAGCGGGCAATAAGTCTAGCTGCAGCATTTAAGACAGATTGCACAGGAGACAGCCGAACATTAGAGAGCTCAATTAAAAGAGAATTGCAATAGTCAATCAAATCAAATCAAATCAAAATCAAATCAAATCAAAAAATTCTTTATTGCAACCATATAAATGTACAATGCAATCAATTTTACAAAAGGATGAACAACAAGATGGTTACAATGGTAGGCCCAGAAGGGATAAATAATCCCGCTAGTAGGGACACCCACTTGCAACAAGTAATTGCAGGGTATAGTTAGAGACCAGCTTGAATGGCTTAAATTACTATGGAATTTACTCTTTATTAAACTTATTGAAAGTTGACCAGAGACCGCCGCTACTTGAGGCAGTAAAGATAGTAGATACAAAGGCATGCACCGTGGTCGTAAACACCGCATAGCAAACCGATCTCCTGATGAATCTAAGACGCCTGAGTTGGTAATAACAAGAACGGGTAAGAAGAGAGAGATGCTCAGTGAAAGTCAAGGCACTGTCTAGTGTGACACCCAGGTCGCGGACACTAGAGGAAAAATTGAAATCAGGGAAAATTGAGGACAACAATTTTAGATCAATCTTTGTAATTGAAATATGTTTATATATATATATATATTGATGCAAAAATATATATTGAAGGCAAAAAGCATCAATATATATATATATATATATATATATATATATATATATATATATATCGGTACGTACAGGTAGAGAGCACTCCCCTAAGGTTGTATATGCAGTGTCTGGTATGTATTAGTGTACATGCCAAGCCCATTTGTGTGGGTGTGTCAGTATTATCAGTCAATATGCCGAATAGGCCAACACAGAACCTATATCACATAAAGCCACAAAATGTAAAGCAATAAAATATTCATATATGTCACCCGTTAAAGGAACTCCTAGATGACGCTCTGTGCTCATCACATTGCAATTTGAAGGAAAAAAGCATCAATAAAAAGCACTAAAACGTCCGACATTATACACACTGTGTGCAGAATTTAATGTCAATAAAATGCACAAATGCCACAAAATAGCACACGCACTGCGGTCTGAGGAACAATAAAGGTAAAACAATAAATTCTGATGCCTTTCATGGGCTTGGGATCGGAAAATACAGAGCAATGGCATCGAGAGCTCCATAGCAACCATTCGGCACTGGAATCCCAAATAAGATTCCTCGTGTATACCGGCGTTACCGTTTTTCATATACTGTATATCTACATACAGCGATCTTGTATAATCATGCTCAAATGCCGATATCCTGAGCATCATTACTGTTTTTTCATAGTGTGCATGTGGGTGCATGGGCGCATGCGTGCTTATATGTAGGATGTAACTCAATGTTTTTCATCACCCGATACGCTTGATAAATTTCAAGACCTGCAGGTTATGTTGCAGTCTTCCAAGCAGTTCAACAAGGTCTCGCTGCTCATATATCTGTATGCATGTGTGTATATACACACAAATATCTCTCTCTGTATATATGCATTATGCACATATATGTATCTGTGTATGCTACATATGTTTAGGAAACACACACATGTTGGTTTAGATGATTATCAACCCTTGAAAATTCTTGTACTGTTTTGAATTTAAGATTGCCTGCAGTCCTTACAAACACTGGTCTGCACGTCACAAAATAAACTTAAGCTTTGAAGGTACGAAAATGATCAACGGTTTCGAGAATTTTATTCAACAAAATGCCAGAAGGTTTTCGTGATCTGTGGTCTCGTAAGCTGCTGAGGCATTTTACGGATATTACGTATTCCTAACAAAAAATCGTGTGCTTCTGAATCTGTTTCAAGATAATGACAGAAAATTTTGCTCCCGAACAAACCTGGGAAGAAATTTCTTGAAACATGACGCCATTCGGAACCGTTTAAACAGCCAACGCAGCGGGAGAGAACGTACACACACATAAATGGCTTAGAAAAAATCCTGGTTCGTTAATAACCATAATCCTATACAATCTGTAACAGATGCCTTATGCGCAATCTCACAGTCATTATATCATCATCTTCTGAAGCTGGTCCTATTCTCATCCTCAGCAGCTTGCACATCAATTCCTTTCCAAGACAAAAGATGCTTCCGGAATGATGCCTCGTGGCAGTCGTTTAGTAATGAGTCTGTCCTTTTATATAGAACCATGTCTACCATTTATATAGCACCCTATGTAGCACGACTCCAGTTTTTTGTTCTAGTTTCATCATAATTCTTTGCACTGGACAGGTGGGGATTCAACGATGTATCTACCAACTGAATTTAACAGTAGACGAGAATTTAACTGCTCTATAACAAGAAATTTTCCAGCAGTGGTGTTGAGCACGAGTCCACCTGAATTTCACGACAGTAACACTCTCCCTCCAAAGACGGACACTGCAGATTGCTCGACTGGATTTTTTACCCGTCTTTCATGATGTGTCACTTTTGAATGTCTAGACCAGGGTGAGAATTGTTTGGGGGTTGGGGGGTTCAACCCCCCTAGTCTTTCTTAGGACCCCATAGTAAAGTCTTAATTGCACACCAAAACTCCATATGAATCAAGGTCTAACCCCCCCCCCCCAGTCTTTTTTCTACAATTCTCATACTGGTCTAGACTGGCAATGCACATGTGGCAGTACAATTAATATAACGATAATAACGTTTGCAAATCATCTTTGACCAGGCTTTGTCTAGATGCACACTACAGGATGATATTAGAGTTTAAAAAGAGTAGAGGCCTAATCGCACGCATTACCGCTGGAGCTTCAGTTTAAAGATTCTTCAAGCCGAGTCCTAACACAGGTGCAGCAAATTGAAAATGACTGATCAACTCTTATACCTTGTCTTACTTCACCTGCTATTTCTGAAGCCAAGATATAGATAGGGCAACGTATGTATACTGTACACATGTATATATGTATATATAATATGCATAATTGCATATAGTTATATACATATTATTTATGTGTATATATAGGCCTATTGGGTATACATGGATATTTATATTTAAGCTCTTAACGTCTTCTAGTCTTGTCAACCGAGATATCATTTATTACTGAGCTGCATCGAAAGAGCTTTTTAAATGTTCCTCTGCATACATACATGCACGCATACATACTTACATATACACAAGCTCTACATGAATAAATGTTAAGTAGCTAAACGTTCTACTTGATCGCTGGCTATTCTATTCAGCTAGCGAACTGAAGTGTTCCTTCCTCGCTCCACATACAACTTTTGTTCTGCGGGTTACTGAAAATTTCTTAAATAAGAAAAATTAGCCGGGGAAACAATAATTCCTAAGATAAAGCTTATCTCTGACAAACAATCAGATTAGTGACTCATTGAACATCAAACAAACTACGGAACGGAAATTGAAACCGTAAGAGATTCAAAGATTCCCGGTTTGTTTCGTTAATCTTTCGTCATTCATCATTCTTGCTGTTTTTCGTTCACGTGGTCATTATACATCAAATCAAAAACCTAGCTGACAATCCGGTTGGGTGCAAGACGACAAAGATGTTGCAATTTTGCGTTATCATTCTTATATGGCACGAGGCAGAAGTCTGAGGAAATAATGTAGATTCATCACGCGGCCAATAATGACAAACTGCCCAGAAATAAATGAATGGCAGGATCCAAAACGCACGGACAAATACATACATAGGAAAACGATTTCGCATAGCGTCGCTCTCTCGGCAGGAAAAGCAGTTTCCAGCCTGGAGTAGCTAGTGATTGCCGGTTTTATTTTAATTCAGTTGTTATTGATCATTCGGCTGTAACTTTCATGGGTGGATGACAATCTGTAAAAGAGACAATGGCCAGATTACGGTTTTATTGGATCGTTATGTTAATGCGAACGTGCCGGTGCAAGCGCTGTGGAGACAAGAGATTATTTTGTGCAGATTTGGCGACCAGCTGTAAATAACCGGCTGAATCGAAATTTGCTGCAAAGCGATGCAGGTTGGCCAATGGCAATAATATTGAAACTTGAGTTGAAATGGTTTTTATTAACACTACTGTTTTTTATACTTTTTTACATTAGCTTTTGGTTGTTGATTTGGTTATTTATTTGGTTATTTCTTGGTTGTTTACTATTTTTGGTTTTTGATTTTCTCCTTCAGTGTTATTTCTTGTTATTTACTGAAGATTTTTTAAATTTTTTTGGGTTAATTCTTAATTATTTATAATTTCTGGTTTTTGGTTTTGTACCCCATTGTTCTATAGTTACTATTTTTTTCTTGTTATTTACACCATTATGTTTTGGTTATCCACGTCATTGTGTTCGGTCCTTTAAACTGTTGTTTTTGGTCATTCTAATTTTCTTTCTTCTTTCTCAGGTATTGCTGCAATCACTTGAGCATTGTCATCTGTCTATGGTTGAGACACATATAGTAGGAACTAACTAATACCAAGACATCAGCCTATGAGAGAGATGTTCTCTCATCAGCAGTGCTCAATTACGTTTTATAATTATTATTATTAAAGCAGTTTTATACAGCGCACATTCAAGACTGCCTATTCAGGAGCACTCCCAGCCCAACCACGGTCGAACAACGCACTTTTGAGGACAGTAAGAAACAGGGTGAAAAGACCAATCGGTATTTGACGGAGCTTGGTACGGAGCCCATTCCAGGTCATGCGGGGGGGGGCAGTCACAGAGAAGGCCGTCCGCGCGCGGGGAACAGTAAAACAGCTGTCGATTCCAGCGACAGAAAACCACAGAGCATTAAACGAGAAAAGACGGAATAAATAACAGGACTTACTTCCGTAGCATTCGTTTCTTTACTGATCAACGGCTTGCTGCCATTCAGCATCTTTTTCCGCGGTGACGATTCCGGGGATGATGAACAGACTTGGGACTCCTTCGTCGTCAACATCCGTAGGGCTTCCATTCGACAGTTGTACTTGCGGATGTGTCTCCGCTTATCCCTCTGTCGAACGACGATGATCGCGATTACGAGGAGGAATACGACGATGGCACAACCAGACCCGATTCCAATCACAATCACGAGGTTGTACGAGGAAAGGATTGCCGACTCATCGTCACTTCCGCTTACAAACCCCTTAAATGGAATCGACTGGTTGACGTGGATGTACAGAGTGGCAGACGTGGATCTGGAAGGGTTGCCGTGATCCAGGGCCTGTATCGTTACCTGGTAGACACGAAAATCCACTAATGGCAGCCTAGCGGCAACGACTACTCGGTTTGAGTCCATCTTGAAAGTGCCATTGTTGTTGCGATTATCAAGAACCTTAAACGATAACTTGGCGTTTTCTTCAGTGTCAGCGTCGTTGGCTATTACCTGAGTAACGGCATGCCCCACTGGAAGGTAACTGGAGATATGGACCGAGTTGTTCCAGATGCTTGGGAAAGCAAACTCAGGCGTGTTGTCGTTCCTATCGAGGACATTGACGCTGACCGAGGCCGTGTCTGTCATCGAAGACATGTTCGGGTCGTAGACCATCACGACGAACTGATACAGACCCATCGCTTCCCGGTCGAGAGTTTTACGCGTCCTTACGACTCCGCTCGTTGGGTCTACGGAAAAGACGTCCGCGATGGCACCGTCCGATGCAAAGGCAAACAAGAAATTGTTGTACGGTGGATTATCTCTGTCCTCCGCGGACAGGAAACCGACTTCCGTTTCCGGTGGCTCGTTTTCGGCAACGCTGAAGATGAAGCTAGACTGAGAGAAACTGGGCTTCTCGTCGTTAACGTCTTTAACGTCGATAACGACGAGGGCGGATCCGGTCTTCGGCGGCGATCCCATGTCCACAGCGTAGACGGGGAAGCGAAATGATCCGTGCGTCTCACGGTCGATTAACTGGTGAGCACTTATTACACCGCGCTGGTCGACATGAAAGGAAGCGGTGACGTCTGGCGGCAGTGAATACTGCACCGCTGCGTTATTACCCTCGTCCCAGTCGGTAGCAGTGACCTGCAGCAGGGACGTCCCGACGTGGTTGTTCTCCGTCAGCGACCCGGTGTACATCTGCCGGTCGAAGATTGGAACGTTGTCGTTAACGTCGATGACGACCACCCTGAGGGTCTTCTCCGCCACGCGTGGAACCGTCGCACCGTCCTGACACCTTAGGGTAACGAAATACTGGTCGGTACGTTCTCGATCCAACATCGTCGCCGTGACGATCTGATATTCGGTTGAGTATTTCTGCATGAGGGAGAAGACCTTCTCGTTGATGGTGCAGTTGACGCGACCGTTCGCCCCGGAGTCGTGATCGACGACGGAGATGTGAGCAACGAACGCCCCAATCGTCGAGTCTTCGAGTATCTCAGCGACCGGAGCTTCGCTGGAGCTGAGCGTGTGGAAGGTGACCGACGGGGAGTTGTCGTTTAAGTCCTCGACGTGAACGATGACCGTCACCTCGGACGACAGTGTATCCGGTCCATGATCTTGAGCAATAACAATCAGCTGATAGACGGAGGATTTTTCGTGGTCGACGACGCCCTTAACGACGACTTCACCAGTTAGATTATTTATTCCGAACAGCTGTCCGTGCAGGCTCTGAGTCTGCGATGCAAAACTGTAACCGACCAATCCATTCGGTCCAGCGTCCTGATCGATGGCCAGGACTTGGACAACTGTACTTCCGATCGGAAGGTTTTCCATTACACTCGCCTCGTACTGTTGGCTCATAAACTCCGGTCTGTTGTCGTTGGAGTCCTGAACGACAACGTCGATCGTAAGGGTTCCTGTTTTCGCCAGCGTACCACCACCGTCGTAGGCCATCAGCTTCAACTGGTACTCGGACTCCGTTTCCCGGTCGAGCTTCGCCTTGAGCACGAGCTTTACCTCGAGGGTGCCATCCAGCTTTGGATTTATTTGCAGCCCGAATTTGTTGGAGACCGAGTCGAGTTCGTACCGCTGGACACCGTTCGTTGGGCTGTCCGTATCACTAGCGGTGGGGACGATGTAGGCACTTCCGACCGCTGCAGCCTCGTTTATAGGCAGGGTGATTCGTGATTCGCGGAACCTCGGAGCGTTATCGTTGACGTCGATGATTTCGATGATCACCTTTAGGATCTGGAAATGTTGGCTCGGCTGGATGACGACGTCGAGACTGACCTCGCAGATCTCCCTCTGGCGACAGAGCGTCGAGCTGTCACGGTCGATGACAGCAGCGGTTGTGATGATTCCCGTATTAGCACCAATATCAAACAGCGTATTCGGTTCCGTCAGAAACCGAAAGCGGAGGAGGTGAAGAATGTCGACGGAGTAGCTGAGCCGAGCGTCTTCGATTAGGTTGCAGACGTGCATTCCTTTGGGACCCTCTTCTTGGATCTTGTATCTCAGCTGCGGTTCCTCCCGCTTTGACGACTCGATGCCAAGCAGAAGCGTTAGAAAGACGGCCGCGTTGGCGATACACCAGAGCGGCGATGAAGCTCGTTGTGTTTGGGTCATTCTCAATCAACAGACTGGCAAACGGAGATATGATCTAATAGAAACTAAAACGATTTCAAAACGCTCTATGTTTTTTTTGCAAAATGTCATGCCACGAGTGACATTTACGCATTCGACAAACGTTTTCGAAATCTCAGACAAACCCTAAAACGGAAAGCTGATTTTCTTTAATCGTGCATTTCTCGATACGCGTTCTGACATCTTTGGAGTTTAACGAAGGATTTCAAGACTGAAATCCATGCGCAACGAGCATTGTTGTGATGCTCTGACAAGTCACAGTTTAGTAGCTTGACTGCAAGTCTTGGATTTTAGCCTGCAACAAAACATATAAATCCGCTCAGTACAAATTAAACAACAACACGTTCGGCTATCTGTTTACAGCAGTAAAAATGTCACATAAAAGTAAATTGCATCTACTAAGACTCCTATATCATTGTTTGTTTTTGAATTTAATCTAATTGTTGACATCATCCGTCTAATTAAGCGAGGGCTCAGTGGGACTGGACTGGCCCAGATATCACTAGCAATGGAAGTCGTTCTAGGAGGCAGAATTAACTGTCCAGGACAGAATAAAACCAACTTGAAACAAACCATCAGAATCATTGCCTGCAAGATGAAAAACAGCCCTCACTAAAAACGGAGTCCGTCAGGCCCATAAATATCATGCGTGGTATGATATTTATGATTTGGACGAAATTACATGCTCGCAGTATCCAGTCAGTTCTTGGAACTGCGCACTGATCAGTCGCTAAAGCATCGGAAACAGGCATTAAAGGGAAGTCAAATTTTTCTGCCTTCTTTCATTTTTTCTTCCTCAAAGAAAGTAATGCACTATGATCAGAGTAATTTCAGAAGTCACTTCAAAGCGTTTTAAATGAAGCAACCAGAGAAATGCTATTCAAATCCCTGAACGCACAGGCAGTAAAGGTCAAATCAGTGATGCTGCTGCCAGGCTCTAGATTAACTCATTCCTTACGGGGTGAGCGATAGATAGTCTAGTGGATGGCACGCTGGACTGTCAACCAAGAGGTCGGGGGTTCAGAAAATCTTACAAGGACCGGAAAGTTTTTCAAGTTTTTTGGCTCCACTTGCGCCCCATATCCCACGCGGCAATAATGAGTACCCCGACTGTTCACTGTCAATGCAAAGATCAATTGGAAAGGCTGGTCAGCCACTCTCATTTGCCGAGGCTAAGACAAATGAAATCACTAACACTTCATAACTATGGCTGCCTCTTAGGGCTAGCCTGAAGGACCCTCCTCCACTTCCTGCTCCTCCTCCTCCTGCTCCCCATCCTTCTCCTCGTCCTCCTCGTCCTCCTCGTCCTCCTTCCTACATACCTTACATGAAGAAATGAGAAAGTAAAAAAAGTTTAATTAATGGTCTTAGTAGACTAAATTTAATATTTTTTAGCAAAAGTAGGCCTATGGCACTGTACATTTTTCCCATTTACACTCCTCCTCAAACGTTGCTATACATAACATATTGTGGACATACTTAGGGGCCCACCTGATGATAATTATTATCGTATTGATGATTGCCTTAGAGTGGTATTGATAAGTAAACATGATACCGTTAGCCAATTGCATAGCAAAGGCAATGACCCGTGAATTCACAGCAAGTACAACTTTTAATGACTTTGAACAGCAGCACGTATGTTTTCCATCGTTTAATTCAGTTGATTTGTGCTTTATATGTTTCGGTTGTTTTTCTTCTATTTTAGCCTCAATAAAGGCGTTCATTGTATTGATGTCGTTAGTTAAATAAAATCTGTACACTTCAAGAGTGCTACTTTGTTAATGCACAAGTCACCGAATACGATCCTCATAAAATATTTGCTAAAGTCCCGAGGTTGTCAACGAGGTTTGGCGACTGTTCCTTCTCTTAGTGTCGTTGGACCAACTGCATGGAACAGTCTTCCCAACCATGTGAAGAATGCGCCATCTCTGGATATATTTAAATCACAGCTCAAGACCTATCTTTTTAAACAATCCTATGACTGTCATTGATATTTTAAACTCATGAATCAGAGCCCTTATCTTTGGCCTCGGCTGTGCTTCGGCGCTATACAAATCGTCTTACTACTACTACTACTACTACTACTACTACTACTACTACTACTACTACTACTACTACTACTACTACTACTACTACTACTACTACTACTACTACTACTACTACTACTACTACTACTACTACTACTACTACTACTACTACTACTACTACTACTACTACTAGTTCTACTACTACTACTAGTTCTACTACTAGTTCTACTACTACTACTACTACTACTACTACTACTACTACTACTACTACTACTACTACTACTACTACTACTACTACTACTACTACTACTACTACTACTACTACTACTACTACTACTACTACTACTAGTTCTACTACTACTACTACTACTACTACTACTACTACTACTACTACTACTACTACTACTACTACTACTACTACTACTACTATACTACTACTAGTTCTACTACTACTACTAGTTCTACTACTACTACTACTACTACTACTACTACTACTACTACTACTACTACTACTACTACTACTACTACTACTACTACTACTACTACTACTACTACTAGTTCTACTACTACTACTAGTTCTACTACTACTACTACTACTACTACTACTACTACTACTACTACTACTACTACTACTACTACTACTACTACTACTACTACTACTAGTTCTACTACTACTACTAGTTCTACTACTACTACTAGTTCTACTACTACTACTACTACTACTACTACTACTACTACTACTACTACTACTACTACTACTACTACTACTACTACTACTACTACTACTACTACTACTACTACTACTACTACTAGTTCTACTACTACTACTAGTTCTACTACTACTACTACTACTACTACTACTACTACTACTACTACTACTACTACTACTACTACTACTACTACTACTACTACTACTACTACTACAACTACTACTACTACTACTACAACTACAAGCAACAACACACACGCAATCAGTCAGAGATAAGAGTCAAAACTCAAGTCTTACATCTTTTCCAAGGCGTATACCTGACTGATTTCGTGTGTGTTGTTGCTGGTCAAGGCGCCCTTGTAACGGCATGAGCTGTGTTACGGCGCCGTAGAAATTGTCGTCGTTATTATTATTATTATTATTATTATTATTATTATTATTATTATTATTATTATTATCATTATCATTATCATTATTATTATTATTATTATTATTATTATTATTATTATTATTATTATTATTATTATTATTATTATTATTATTATTATTATTATTATTATTATTATTATTATTATTAGTTGATATTCACCTGCCAAGTTATAACTCACAGCAGGGCAAACCAATCTGCATCTACACCAGTTGTCATGTGAGAGCTTGCTTAACTAGCTTCAGATTTCAGGCAGCCAGATGGGACATGTAAAGACTTCAACAGTCAAGGAGTCTGATAGAAACTCTAAACAAACTAACGCACCCTCCACACAGTTACAGTTGTTAATACAGAATTCCAGTACGAGATAAGAAATATAGACTCGGATGAATTATTCATTTCCAAACAGATAAATCTGGACTCTGGCTAACAGACCATATGCATCCAGGCGTCAAATCTTTGCCGTAAGGGGCTAAGTGAATTAATCAGCTGACCCCGACTGGAGGAAAGTCGTTCATATTCTGGCAAAGCATAATTTATGGTAATTAGACGCGCATAAAATCGACATTTTCCATATGTGTTCGTCGAGATTTGTTGATATCACGCCAATCCGTTTTGTGCAGGGTTTACAGGCTAGATAAACAGCCACTGGGATATGATATGCGGGACGCGGTGGTGTAGCGGTATGTTCGGTGCCTTGTAACCGGAGGGTCGCAGGTTCTAATCTACCTCAAGTCACTGTGAAGCGAATTTGGACAAGTTGATCACCTACAATTGTCCAGCGCTCGTGAATAGGTTGGTGCCCTGTGCTTGGCCTTCAAGTGGCGTTTTAGAAGTTTGGAGATTACGATTATGAATAGCCTACCACATAGTAATGGCATATTCATGTATTCAGTCCCAAGTCCACTGAATAATGTACTCATTCAATTATATAATTATTCCATTTAGCCTATAAATAGCTTATATCTAATGACGGGATGTGCTATATTCTAGTGGTTAGTGAACTGGAATGTCAACTGAGAGTCAGTGGTTCAAACCCTCAACAAGGCGGAATTTTGTTTCGGGATTGTGGCTCCCTCTAGTGAACTCGGCCATAACGAGTGCATTGACCATACACACTGTCACTGAGAAGACCAGAAAAGGAGGGAGAGGACTGGCCACCTGCCTTCATATGCCGAGGCTAAGAAAAATGAAGTCGCTAATTCTACATATCCATGACTGGCTCTCAGGCTAACAAAGGGACTGCTCCCCTTCGCTAACGATATGGTATGATTACCCAATTGGGTCTGCTGATACCCTTGGGCATGCACAATGATCTTAAGAAACTCTAAGCCAGGTTGGGACTTGGATGATTGATGGTTTATAGAATACCACGCCATCTCGCGCTCACTCATACGTCCATACTTTACTAGTCAGTAAATGAGTACGTAAGTTGGGCGGTAAATAGGAGTATATCCCACTGATTGATTTCCAAGGGGTATACCTTTACGTCTCGCTTGAATGATTCTCTGATCTCATGACCATGCTCCCAAGTCCAATCTTTCCATAGTGGCACGTAACACCATGGGCGGCGATCCCGGGGGGGGGGCGAGGGAACAAGACCCCACCTTTAACAGTGGGGGACACACTATACAGTTGTCCCCAAATTTTGAAGAAACACCAAAAAAGGTCAGCACGTTTTGAGCGCGAAAAAAATTGTTCACCTCTTTTTTGACCAGATCAGTTCACCCCACCTGTCAAACAAGATCGCCGCCACTGCGTAAAACTGCTTTAGCTTTACCTTCTGCTACCCATCCGCAATCGTAACCTCAACATTTCTACAGCACTACTTCAAGCTATGCAGAAGGCACAGCTTATTCAAGAGCACTGTGGCGCGTCCGAATGGGTTGTCATGGAAACCAGGGAGAGAAAGAAAAAGAGACCGAGTAGCTGCTAAAGGGGATTTGGTCCGGGACGAAAATCGGACGGCCGAGGACAGGGAATGGATCTGTGTAGGAAATCTGGAATCAATGCTCCATAAGCTTACAGTCAATAAACAGCACGTGTCTCTGGAAATAATTGAACCCATAGACCCAAAAAGGCAAGCACTCAACCACTGTACGAACTCTAAGCCATCATTCAACAACAATAAAAACTAAATAAAAACACGGAAAGTAATAGAACCATACATAAACATAAAACAACCATTGCGCTCGGTTTGAAAAATGAAAAAGTGATGAATACGCCTATAAACATTTATATGATGCTTTTAACGGTCTCGCAACGACATTAGGCCCAAACAACTGTGCACTGGTTATCACAGTCCTAATGTTTTCCAAGATCTGGGAATAAAGTGACGTTGATCGTGATATGTTAATAATGACATACAAATGAACCAACTTTTGCAGACTTGAATTTCCTGTCCGCACTTCCTGACTGTCCAAGAAAGGAATATTACATCAGATGAGAGCACGCTCTGCGGTCACAAATCACCCTGAAATAACTACATGTGCCAAACTCCCTAAGAGAAAGATCCAGAGTATGGAATCCCAAAAACATAAACCATTCGCACCTAAAAATCACATGTCACCAGCGCAAGTTTTTATTTCATAACAAAGAACATACGACAGGATCACTTGTCGAAGAAAGTATTGGTTAAAACGAGTGTAAAACCGTAGCCTACGTAGGGCTCGTCCATTAATGACATAATTAATGGACAAGCCCTATGTAGGGGAGAGAGGGGGTTTGAAAAAGTTTGACAATTCTTTACAGGGGGTAGGGGGTGTTCGACGTCAACAATTATTTAATCAAAAAGCAACCATAGATTCGGAAAGTCTTTATGAGTGATCTATTTCTTTTTTATAATGTAATCAAATGCGATATTTTCTTCGTTAAAAATTACCTTGTTTGTTTTTCCCCAGATTATTGAGAAAATATGCTGCATAATCTCTTAAATGCGAATATCCTGGGTTCTTTTCAAAAATCTAATATTTCGAGTTTCTCTTCGATGGAAAGATATGGAAGGGGGGGTAAATTGTTTTGACATAATTTTATTAGGGGGTCCTTGAATATTTGACAGTTGTTGACAAGGGGGAGGGTGGGGGGGGGGTCAAAAACTGCCTAAAATTAATGAACGACCCCATAGGATGCAGAAGAAGGGTTCTTATAAGATCGGATGCTTTACATGAACTTAACCTCGTTCGCGTGCCCCTTAGTATTCGATTTTACCCCCAAAAGGTTTTAAGGTTTCATACAGCAATACACGCGTCTATACTGCGCAACGCAATCTACGCACACACACACACACACACACACACACACACACACACACACACACACACACACACACACACACACACACACACACACACACACACACACACACACACACACACACACACACACACACACACACACACACACACATATTATATGCATATATATATATATTATATGCATATATATATATATCACGACGACGTCACCCACACGGATCCACTCATCTGCGCATGCGTCGATCATCAGATGACGTATGAACAAGCACCACATCTAAGAATCGATCCATCTTTTCGATGCAAATTTCGGTCAGAGCACAATTGATCGAAGGCAGCTCAGGTCCTTCATATCATCCACGAAATCAGACGGTAAAAACCGTGGAAGGGAGCGGGGACCTTTGTGCTCCGCTGTGCGGAATGTGTAATCGTTTGTGGAAACGGATTTCGAAGTCTAAGATTTCGATGGCGTCAGCGTGACGTGACAGTGATTGACGTGAGCCTCTCTTTGAAATGCTTCATTTTCATTCTGCCTCGTTCTGGCTTCACAGAAATGTACGGAATGGCTTGGCAATGCAAACTGACCCGTCTATATATATGTAAATCATATCAAACAAGTTTTTTCGTCAACTGCATATAACAGCCTCCATAAAGACTTAAACCCTAGTACAATGACATCTATAGTATTGTTATCATAATGCCAACTGTGTGTGTGTGTGTGTGTGTGTGTGTGTGTGTGTGTGTGTGTGTGTGTGTGTGTGTAGGTGTGTGTGTGTGTGTGTGTGTGTGTGTGTTCTGGTATGTGTAGGCCTACTAGTGAGTGTACTGGTAAATACAGTTCTGAGAAAGCAAACTGCAAACCTAGTCTCTGAGAAATATCCTTGTCGCAGTACAAAACAAAAAGTTGATAAACACAACAGAAACTACTGTGTCATCCTGCAGAAAAGCTAGTTGCAAACCGCGACCTCTAGCGTGCAGAAACTACATCACACCACAGCAACACAGCACACGAAGCGGTAGCAAGAAATATGGCAGCAGAAAGGGCGGTGCGACATACATACAAGACTGAAACGTATTAGGTGCATACCGTAGAATTCATCACGACTGCCACGTCTTGTACTCGGTATTCCCAAGGCAAGCAGTTAATCACCTTGATTACACTCCAGCAGCACAACCGTAGCCGTAGTCCTGGCTATAGCAGAACAGAACAGTCCCCTGTGATGGAATTCATCTCCAGCAACTGACAGATTAGAATAAAACCGTCCAGCATCCATAAAATAACGAGCGGATGGCTGTAAACTTCAGCCCATGCATCAACGCACGCGTTCAGTTTCGCATGCGTTTCCTGTTCCAGAGAAACGTTCCTCATCTATATATCGTTTTCGTGCTGACTTTAAATGTCACATGACACGTCACGTGAACTGCGAGTACGATCTAATCAGAATAATTATTACCTAATTAATATTAATTTTACGCAACAAACAACACATCGTCCAGGTTCACCGCGACTTCGCAATTAATTTAGATTACAGATTTATTCAAATAAAGCCATGAATCATACGAGCGTCTACTACCACTGGTGCACGGGGTTTTGGTTGGGGTTTGGAAGGGTAGGACAATTAGTTAGGAAAGCAGCCTTAAGCAGCTGAGTGATATATGCTACTAAACCTTATGACCAACATCAGCTCATGCATAATTCAAAAGGCTGAGTCACCTTCATTCATTCATTGTGCTGGTCATCATTAACAACAACAGCTCAGCCTATGACCTATGACCAGTTGAGTTATTGCAAGGAGAAAGCGAGTCACAGATGAGTTTCTTAAAGAGTGCTTCATAGTAGGATACATGCATACATACATACATACATACATACATACAGACATACATACATACATACATACATACATACATACATACATATATTTGTATAAGAAATGAAAATATATACATTAACAATAATTTTCATTAACCTTGTGTTGTAAAGCTGTGATGTGGTGTGTCATCCTCCTCTGATTTATAATAAACACACACCCATACATACATACGCACATACGTACGTACATAGATATATACATATATATGTTACAGGGAATGTGTATTTTCAGGGAATATGTATATTCCCTGAAAATTTCAGGGAATGTGTATAGAAATCACTTGAAGATTTCAGGGAATATGTATATGATTTTCATCGCTAATCCAGCTTCTAGCCTTAGTTACATTTTCATCGCTAATCCAGCTTCTAGCCTTAGTTACATTTTCATCGCCAATCCAGCTTCTAGTCTTATAGTTACATTTTCATCATAGATCCCGCTTCTATACACATTCCCTGAAATTTTCAGGGAATATACATATTCCCTGAAAATACACATTCCCTGTAACATATACATACATATAGATATATACAAACATACATATATGCATACAGACATACATACATACATATATGCATACATACATACATATACATAAGCACATAGACATGTATTCCAAGATGGATACATATGGATGCACATACATGCATGCATACACACACATATATATATATACTTACAGAAATCCATGTATGCAAGCATGTGTATAAGGAGGGCGACATTAAGGAACTACTGTACATGTAGCTATTGCTCTGCGTTGTTTCAAAGTCTGGTGATCTAAGAAGCTGTTGTCATAAGACGTTGAAGGAAAGAGACATCAAGAAACGATCAATTGCTCTGCAGTAACAATGTCTCAGAGTCTTACTCCAAGCAAAGGCTTGATCGGACCCATGATCGAACGATCTTTCGGATAAAATTCAACTATAGCAACAGCGATCCAAAAACTAGGTAACGTTTCCTTAAGGGTTACATGGTGTGTGACAGCGCATTGTCAGTTACGTACTTTAAACCTGCATTCGAAAGCCACAAGCATACACTGAGAGGCAAATGCATTCGCATCCATCACACCCTGGCTTCTGCTTTCTCTGATCTATTGCCTAACCCTAACCCTAACCCTAACCCAACCCCTAACCCTAACCCAATCCCTAACCCCAACCCTAACCCAACCCCTAACCCTAACCCAATCCCTAACCCCAACCCTAACCCAATCCCTAACCCTAACCCAACCCCTAACCCAACCCCTAACCCTAACCAAACCCCTAACCCTAACCAAACCCCTAACCCTAACCAAACCCCTAACCCTAACCTGGCTTTCCAATGGATTATGATTTTTAATTTCAATTTCACTCCAAGCAGCCACCGATTGGCATCTTTGGCATCGTGATAACGGCGATATAGAAGTCATTACATTAGCTTAGAATTGTGCTTTTTCTACTGGAACACTCCGGAACAGTGTTCCGGCACCTTTTTTCAGCTATTAAAAATAATTTAGTTATTTTGATAAAAGAATAATTTAGTTATTTCAATTTAATGTACTGTCAAAAATGTTCTTGGGGAGGACCTCCCGGAACCCCAAACCCCGTTTTTTCTCGGGCTTCGCCCTCGATTTACCTCTTCCATAACTGTTCAGTTCAGGAACCTTTTTCTATAAAAAAGCACTGGTTTAGACTATAAAGCCACTAGCTGTGCAGTAATAAATCTGGCTAATATCCTACTCATATATTGGGTAGGTCGTTACTGTCAAATAACGCTGTGTCAAAACGAAAATGACTAGCGCTGCTCTTCTCTTTTATCCAGGCTTTGGCAAAGGCATCACCCCAAAAACCGCAGTGGCAAAATTATTCCCTGCTTATAGACACTTAAACACGCCTATATATAAGCTCAATGGTCCTGTGTCGTAGCTCTAGATTTGCTCCTCTGCTCCTAGCAGATATGTAGCCGAGTCGAACTGCAGTCATTTCCTTGCTTGACAGAACCGCATTTAGAAACACTGTATAATTTAAAGACGTCCATAACTCGTAAAACAGCTTCAGTATTTCTGCTCCAATGCCACTTACGTGTAGCTGAATCATAGATAAACACATATATTCCAAATGTCAATTCATCATGTCTTCTGTTGCTCAATGAAAGAAAGCTAATTTACAAGTGCTCAGTCAAAATAAGCCTCGAAAGGTGAGATTGGATCAGATTGGGTGGAGGGTTGTTACGAAACAGCCTCGATTTCGTCGGGTGTAATGTAATGCAATGGATGTAATGTTTCTCCCTTGCAATCAATTGTTGGAGACAGAACAGTTGTCTTCAATTCTTAATTAAGACAAGTGAAGTAGACAGGTAAAATAGTATTAGTAATAGATGAATATTTTGTTATGATTATAAACGTATTATATTTTTCATGAAGAATTTCCAGCTGCCTGAAAGGAGTTATTTTTGGTGTAGAATAAAATAATGTTCCTGCATAAGCTAGCAAACACAGGAATTGTTATCCAGGGAGATGTATCACCTGTGATAGCAATTGTTATCCAGGGATATCAAAGGGCAAATAAGGAAAACTAAAGCCAAATTAGAACTCCATGGCTAGAAATGCAATCACACGTAATAACAGATTTTTCTTAATAATGCTTGTGATCTTACAATGTCTTACAAGATCTTAGCGTAAAAACCCTTGCAAAAGATTACAGGTTTGTATGAAAATGAGCAATAGTTATGTTCTTGCATGAATAGTAGACTAAAAGCTGTACTTGTTAAACTCTACCATGCACATTAGTTTGCTCATTTTTTACCCCTATAAGAACAATTTGTCGCCATAAGTTTTTCTTAGTTATTTTATTACTACTTTAGATAATTATTCACCACCATTATACTACATCTTGTTTGAATCATTGTCAAGAATTTTCTGATACAAATGTAGAAACATTTTTTTATCTTTCCAACATTTTCTATCTCGATAGAAGCCGAGTTTACATACCGTAATAACAACTGGTTTCTGTAGAATTACTAGGCGAGATAGGCGAAACGTATACAATGTTGCAGCAGGATAAGTAAAAAACAAAACAGGAATTTTATATTTGCAATAATAATGCAAAATCTTTCAGAATTGGCCAAAGATACAAGATGAAGCAAACTGCTTTAACTGTGATACTGGCAAAAAAGCTTTCTATAAATTTCATCATCATCATCATCATCATCATCATCATCATCATCATCATCATCATCATCATCATCATCTTCATCTTCATCAACAACATCATCAACAACAACAACAACAACAAAGTTTTCCAATCAGCTTTCTATAATGTTATTATCATCATCATCATAATCATAATCATCATCAGCAGCAGCAGCAGCAGCAGCAGCAGCAACAAAGACGACAACAAGGAAGCCTTCCAATCAGCTTCCTAAGCACTGGAGTACCAGCGCTGTCGGGCTCCGCAGCCCTCATCACATCACTGGCACAATATGAAATCTTGGCCATGAAGTTCGCAAGATTTATATTTCTGTCTGGCTCGGTCCATAAATTGGCGCCGATGTCTGTCTCGCATAAATGACGCAAGACTCAAGCTGAGCCATTGCCAGATCAATTCAGATCTCAAGTCAGCCATCTCTTACTACGCGTCTCCCAACAAGAACCGAATTATTCGGAGACTGAAATTTCCGTTTTTGCTTTAGCCATCCTTAAAATTACTTGACAATTATTATCGTTATCGTTACTGTTTTGACATCATGAGATTTCTAAATGGACACGGTAACCAATTGGTTAGAGCGATCACCTTGTAGCACGGAAAGAGAGAGAGACAGACAGATAGACAGAGACAGAGTGAGTGACCGAGAGAGAGAGACAGAGACAGAGAGAGACAGAGAGAGAGACAGAGAGAGAGTGACAGAGAGAGAGAGAGAGCGAGAGAGAGCGAGAGAGAGAAAGAGACAGAGACAGAGAGAGGAGAGAGACAGAGACAGAGAGTCTTCATCTGTTGACGGCTGGTCATTAGAGTTTAGCACTTAGTAAAATTTTAATGTGTAATAATAATAATAATAATAATAATAATAATAATAATAATAATAATAATAATAATAATAATAATAATAATAATAATAATGACGGCGTGCTCCAAGCTTAAACACACTTCTTTTTTATAGTTTCTTAGAGCCTGAGGGAAATCGTACCTCGGGCGTTAAAAAAATAATAATAATAAATCACTCCTACCTTGGGTAACAAATAAGAATTATTAGTATTGTAGTCGAAATATATACACAGTCCTTCCGTATTAAAAAACCACTCAGCACAGAGAGTGTCACTGGTTGGGAAGAACTTTCACAGTTACTGTTCAAAACAGGGTTTGCATGGCAGTCTCTGCTCCAATTAAATCCGGCTGAGCTTATGAGCAATGCAGGTCATGACCTGACATAATTCTATTAGCAGCGGTTTACACCTCAGGTTTGGCCAAGAAGGTGTACTGGAAAGTCAAACTGTGTCGCTCTGGATTGTCCATTTGTCTGCCTGCCTGCTTGTCTGACTAGCCGTTTAATTTGTGAGTCAGTCAGTCAGTCAGTCAGTCAGTCAGTCAGTCAGTCAGTCAGTCAGTCAGTCAGTCAGTCAGTCAGTCAGTCAGTCAGTCAGTCAGTCAGTCAGTCAGTCAGTCTGTCAGTCTGTCTGTCTGTCTGTCTGTCTGTCAATCAGAGTCATGGAGTCACTCAATCATTTAGTCAGTCAGTCAGTCAGTCAGTCAGTCAGTCAGTCAGTCAGTCAGTCAGTCAGTCAGTCAGTCAGTCAGTCAGTCAGTCAGTCAGTCAGTCAGTCAGTCAGTCAGTCAGTCAGTCAGTCAGTCAGTCTGTCTGTCTGTCTGTCTGTCTGTCTTTTTTCTGTAAGCAAAATGTTTGGCGCAAACAATCGTCTCTCTAATTAGCAATTCAATTCTGTATTCGTTCAGGCAAGCTATACCTGCTAACTAACCTGTGAATGGCAGGATCCACGACTGTGACATGGCAGACACTCTAGTTAACCCTCCTGACCTCTCTCCAGGGCTCAGACAGTGCCTGCAATATTTCCACCGTCAAAACCTTTCGTGCAACAAAGAATTCCGTTTGCGACTCCGAACTCCACGGAGACACAAACCAGTCCAATCGTCAAATTACTGGCATCAGGAAAGCCATGCGTGGCTATATTTCATGTATTTTTAATAGGCTTCCCGTCATAAACAAAACTCATTTGAAGGCGCCCATATCAAATTCCGGGCATGGAGATGGCGGTGGTGGGTGGGGATACTATGGTCGGTGGGTGCGTGGAAATAAAACGGACCCAATTAAGCGGATAAAAGGCTGGAAGGAGTTTCCAGTTGCCATACAGTTGCTGCTCCAATACCCGTTAGTACCATTCCGCAAGAAGATTGTTCTGAAGTCTACTGCGCTGAAAACATGCAACAAATGACTTTTGCTGACGGTTTTAAATCTGCCACTAGAACGACCTTCAGTTCCAGAAAAAAACAGTTTTGGCGTAGTCGGCTGTGCCAACAAGGGACATGTAGGCCTATATTATCTGAGAGGGGTTTCATAAAGGATGAGCTCAAACGGCATCTGCGAACAAGAGTTCTCAAACGCTTGCTTGTCGGGCATAGGCGCCGACTTTTAGTAAAAGGTACTGGGGCAAGAATTTCATTCCAATGATCCCGAGACCGGATGATCCAATCGCCTATCCTGCCTGTCTCCCTCTTCTCTCTTCCCCCCTTTTCCTCAAGCCTTTTGAGTCAGTCATACCAGTGGCGTCACTGGGAGGGGCGGGGTCCCCGGGTGCGGGCCGCACCGAGTGACACCTTCAGAGGGGGTGACACCAAAGTGACAAAATGGCAGTCTAAAAAATGTGTATGCAGAGTTTCAGCACAAATTTATTATTTTTAAATTAACAATAACAGCTAACAACAAAAGCATTTGTCGCAAGACCAGCTTAATGCTCTGTATCAGTATAAATTTACCTAAAGCTGAAACTCTATGCTAATTTACTTTTTAAACCATCTAATGCGCTCCGGTCAATGCCGCCATTATACTGTATGGTCTGGTAAGGGACTAATGGAGGTCCATGAGAGTGACACCATGACTCACCACACTGGGTGACACAAACCCTAGTGATGCCACTGAGTCTTACCTCGTATAGCCTTGCTTGGCAAGGTAAACAAGAGATGTGACAATGTGATGCAATGAAATCCTTACTGCAACCATATCATCTTGCTTTGCCTTCGAGAAACTGACGTGGATATTAACTAACTGCAGCTCTCGTGACAATTGGACTTCTCGTGGCCATTGAATCTTTCAAAGACGTGCTTCCAATTACTTAATCCGTCGGATATAAACGAGCGATTTACAAACTCTTAACTGTCCAGCAAGCATTTCTGGTTTGCATTCTGACAAGATTTACAAAAGGCATTCCTTGTTCTTTAATTAAAAGTAAATAAGTAAATTCTAATAACCATTTCCAATTTTTTATATTTTGAATAGCCAAAAAAGTACTGGGGCGAAAATATACTCTTGCCCCAGAACCTTGGTGAGTACTGGGGCGAAAGTCCCTGTTGCCCCTGTGGAGTCGGCGCCTATGTTGTCGGGTATTATCTGCAATGCTTACAGAAATGTCACAATAACGTACAGACCAAAGGAGAGGGTTTTGGGGTTTGTCCACACTAGGCGAGATTACGGATGGCTATGGATACTAGCAAATAGGGCTGGGCGACTAACGTTCCTGTCACTGTATGTAATCAGTCTTGTCAAGTAAATCATCAACAAATCATAACAACGGTTGCACGGGACTGCCAGGCTACCTGGGTGATGACAAATCAATTTAAAAACTAGCTCTGCATAAACAGCATTTCAATAACGATAACAAAACACAGACTACGCGGTTTTCGTACCCTCCTGATCGCGGGTTTACAGGTGGGGCAAAGTTCGTTCTTCTCGCCTTACGATCGTAGTGAATTCCAAGATGAGAAAACCTAGATCGATCTATCATCGTTTCCGCTCAAGAACACAAAGGTTCGGACGAGGTGAGCGCCAATATTACCAGCGATTACGTTCTACAAATAAATTACGACGACACCGGGCGCCTTTATTGTGGAACGGTGGATCTGCCGGCAGCAGGAGATAATGACCTCATCTCGCAACCGGCGGTGCTGCGGTCGCGGCCGCCATTTGCTGCGACAGAATCTTTATGCATCGTCGACGGGGATACCTTGGTGACCTTTGGCAGTGGTGAAGTCCTTGTTGCAGCTACCAGATCCACTAGTGGAAGGAAGGCCATGAAACGACGGCTTGCTGAAATTTATGGTTGGAGAGCAAGGTCGCAAAGCTGTGGGATTTCCACTGCAGCGTTTGGAGTTGAATCCCATGTCTGTCGTGTTAGCTTAGAGCCATGCAATTAGCAGTCAAAACTGCTGAAGTTTCGCCATTACATTACGTTCTGACATTACATTAAGTTTTACAATGAATTACATTAAGTTTTTCATTGCATTAAATTTTACATCGCATTACATCAAGTTTTTACATTATATTACATTAAGTTTTTACTTTGCATTACATTAAGATTTTTACATTACATTACATTAAGTTTTTATATTGCATTACATTAAGTTTTTAATTGCATTACATTAACTTTTAAACATTACATTAAGTTTTTACATTGCATTACATTAAGTTTTTCACATTACATTACATTAAGTTCTTACATTACATTACGTTTTTTCACACTGCATTACATCAAGTGTTTACATTACACTACATTAGCCGTCCCATTTTGCATTCGACGGAAACACTTAAACACTCCACCAAACAGAATATTCAATGGCTGAAATTAAACATAAATACCATATATATACATTACGTTTTAGTATTTGACCCTAAACTACAGTGTGGTATACATTCATCTGGACATTGACATTGACTAACCTATCTCATATCTTCTATAGCGCCATAAGAAATAAAGCACAGTCTAGGAACACAGACGTTTGGTGTCAGAGATATATTCAGGCAAACACTACTCACAATTACGTTAATGGTAACGTCATGCTGGCCCTCATATATGCCGAGGCTAAGAAAATCAAGTTGTTGACAATTCATATCCATGGCTGCTCAGGGCTAGCTTAATGGACTACTCATCTTTTTCATGCTCAAAGCAACAAACAGCAAATGCATCTCATTCACATTTATGAGGAAGCAACAAGAAGTTGTTCGTGTCATCTGAGACACAAAGAATTAATTCCCAGGTTGGAGTGGAAAGATGAGCTGAAACAGGTGACCTGAAACAGATGAGCTGAAACAGATGAGCTAAAACAGATGAGCTGAAACAGGTGACCTGAAACAGATGAGCTGAAACAGATGAGCTGAACAGGTGACCTGAAACAGATGAGCTGAAACAGATGAGCTGAAACAGATGATCTGAAACAGATGAGCTGATACAGATGAGCTGAAACAGATGATCTGAAACAGGTGACCTGAAACAGATGAGCTGAAACAGGTGACCTGAAACAGATGAGCTGAAACAGATGAGCTGAAACAGATGAGCTGAAACAGATGAGCTGATACAGATGAGCTGAAACAGATGAGCTGAGACAGATGACCTGAAACAGGTGACCTGAAACAGATGAGCTGAGACAGATGAGCTGATACAGATGAGCTGAGACAGATGACCTGAAACAGATGAACAAAGGCAGATGAGCTGAAACAGATGAACAAAGACAGATGAGCTGAAACAGATGAGCTGAAACAGATGACCTGAAACAGATGACCTGAAACAGATGACCTGAAACAGATGAGCCGTATGGTTACATCTGACTGACAGTAAAAGAAGACATAACTGAATTGGACGCAATGGACAGTAAGCTCCAAAGCCCCTCACTCCCCCGCCCCCCGACAACCCAAGCACCAAAGTGTCCGCTGGTCAGGTGCATGTTTGCAAGGTAATCAACAAGTTATTATGAGGTTGAGCACACATGCAGCAGACAGCCTCAGAAAATGTCGACCCATTTAAATGTTTGACCCTTGTGAACTACAAGGTAGATTCTAAACAGGATTACCTGTTCGATAAGCAGACAGTGCAATGAATGGAATTTGGGTCTGACAGTTACTCTATAGCGTCTCCATACCTCCCCTTCAAAATATCTACTCATCGCCTGGAGAAAGGTTTTTTATACCCACGTGGACGTGCGCTAATGGAAAATGGACGACGCGCACCGACGCTATAATTGGTAATTTATCCGCTCAAAAATTACATCTAAAACTGAAGACATACTGAAAGACCCGTGGGCGGTTTTTCAGTATCATAAATGACAGACTGTGGTCGATGCAACAAAGATTCTATTCATAGTCTTATCATCTTTGTCATTAAAGGTAAAAAAATGGACGAATATATCCAACAACCGTGGCATAAAGTTACCTTTCAGCCCGAGTTGTAGCCAATAAACAGAAATATTCGCATAGATCGCGGTATATGCTAGATACGCTACACTGGCTTCCTGATGCCAAGCGGATTTCCTTTAAAATAATCTTGCTGGCACCTGCCACAACCGTTGGCTTTACCCCGGCGTACATTGGGGAGCTCTGTGTTCCAGTTTCAAGTCAACTTGGTCGGCGATCGCTGCGCTCTCTAGCTGTGGAGATATGCGGGTGTCGCGCTTTCGCACTTCAACTCGAGCTCACCGTACCTTCTGGTGTATTGGACCATCTTCATGGAACAGTCTTTCATTGTTATTACGAATTTATTAAGTGTCACTGTCTAATGATCAGCATCAATCGATGGTGCTGAGCAACTGAGTGAAGGACTTGCTCACGGTACTTGCTGAGTAACCATCTAACTTCTACTCTCCGTGTTACAGGGCGAGTGCACAGTAGATGTGGGTGATGTTTAGTGGTTCCTGTGACATCACGGTCAAGAGCATCCAGAATAGGTTGGAAAGGCCGTTGATGTGGGTGGTATCGAGCTAATAATTTTCATTTTCCTTACCAAGTAGCACCAGTGGTGTCACCTTTCAAACATAGTGAACTGCAGTGAATTACACACAGATAATGGGCGATGAATTATGAAAACCAACCCCATGCTGCCCATTAGAGACAATCATGCGTTTCTATTATGCAGGCGAATCCTTAAAAACAGAGCAGAAGGTGCAGAAAGCCTGTATACCTGGAGGCACAGGCGGGTTCATCCCTATGAGACTTACCCAACTGATTAGCGGTAAGAGACCAGCACTCTTCTCAGAAAGGATAATTGGTACCTTAAGATCACGGGCAAATCAAAGGTTTGGCTGGGATCGTATTATTAGCTTATCATTTGGAAGTTGAAGTTTCAACCAAAGCAAATGAGGTTCAATTTACAAAAAAAGCAACTGAGGTCCAATTTAAACCAAAGGAACCGAGGTCCAATTTAAACCAAAGCAACCGAGGTCCAATTTAAACCAAAGCAACCGAGGTCCAATTTAAGCCAAAATAACCGAGGTCCAATTTAAACCAAAGCGACCGAGGTCCAATTTAAACCAAAGCAACCGAGGTCCAATGTAAACCAAAGCAACTGAGGTCCAATTTAAACCAAAGCAACTGAGGTCCAATTTAAACCAGAGCAACTGAGGTCCAATTTAAACCAAAGCAACCGAGGTCCAGTTTAAACCAAAGCGACAGAGGTCCAATTTAAACCAAAGCAACCGAGGTCCAATTTAAACCAAAGTAACCGAGGTTCAATTCGTCTTATACGAAGAAGTCTAGCACGCATCCTTAAGGAAGTCATTTCCTGTCTGAGTCGTTTGTGTGGTGACTGATTTGCGGATACAGCAGGAAGGCGGAGGGGGATAAACCGGAAATCGTTTTCGAGGGTCGGGGGGGCGGAGAAAGCATGCAAGTAAACTGATTTCGACAAGAGTTGCATACCTGAAAATCGGTCAACTTCACGAGAAACCAAAAAGGTACTGAAATCGTAAAAATCGAGAAAACAAATTAAATCTGAGAAAGGTAGAAAGAGTAAACTAGAAAAGGTGAAAATTATTGTTTTAGCCAAAGAATACCGGCAAAACTTTCTTGATGACCAAAAAAGGTTATAAACTGTTGACGGCAAGTATGGTTGTAAAACTTTACGATCACTAAAAGTGCATCACAATTTTCATCCGAGTTAAATACGGCCTTACTTTCTAATATAGTGCTCCACCGGATGAATTCTCCTCTCAGCTTTTCCAGGCACTGGAAGAATCTATGGCTATGTTTCTGGTAACAAACTCAATACTAAACTAAAATTATTCTTTTAGCCAAAGAATATGAGCAAAAAACAGTCCCTGTTTCTTGGCATTAGTCCACCGTCCATCTATCAATCGGTCTCTCCATCCATCCATCCATCCTTCCATCCATCCTTCCATCCATATAATCCATCCTACCATCCATGTATCCGTCCTTCTATCCATCCATCCTTCCTTCCATCCATCCTTCCATCCATGCATCCATCATTCCATCCATATAATCCATCCTACCATCCATGTATCCGTCCTTCTATCCATATGTCCCACAGTCCGTCCGTACGTCCATCCACCTACTCCATCGGTCCATCCATCCATCTGCCTGCATGCCCGTCTCCCATAGAAATACTTCCACGTTGCTACGTATCGCAGCTTGGAGTCTGACTCTTCGCAGCGGCGGACACAAATGCAGCTCATCACTATCATCCATCGACAATTGATGAAACATGCGACCAACATAATAACGTCTCGCTCTCCGTAATAGTTTTTCACTCGCAGGCATCTCACGTGCGCATCATGTGGTTCTCGTAGGCGGTTAAAAGCTACTCGCATCAATTCCTCTCTCCAAGACCTGATGCCAGCGTAGGCATGCAGTTGGTGCCAATTGCACATGCAGCTTCCTGCGGCGCCGACTTGCATGCGTCATTTAAAAGTGACAGTTGTCTGTTGATATGAATGTGGCCAAAAACATTCTTTACTATAAGTCTCATTATTGTTATTATTATTAATTTTTATGATCTTAAAATAAAATGTGTAGGTCATTATTATTATTATTATTATTATTATTATTATTATTATTATTATTATTATTATTATTATTATTATTATTATTATTATTATTATTATTATTATTATTATTATCATCATCATCATTATTATCATTATTATTATTATTATTAATATCTTATTATCTTATTATATATTTTTTATCACACGATCCCTCAGAATACAATTATGGATAGCTTTACTTATGGAATGTTATTGTTATCTTCATTATTATTAACTCCGCTACAATGAATACATTGACAGTACATTTATTACGTGGTCCATCGAGACTTAAAACCGTGGATTTATAAAATTTCTGGGTTCAAATTGTTATTATAATTATTATAATTATTACAACCTCAGCTACGAATGAGTATACATTGACTGCAACTAGATAGAAAGGGAGAGAACTGGCCAACCACCATCTTTTGCAGAGGCTAAGAAAATCAAGTCATTTACCACTTCATACCTCCAGAGAAGGAGGAGGAGGTGAAGGAGGACGAGGAGGAGGACGAGGAGGTGGAGGATGAGGAGGAGCAGGAGGACGAGGACGAGGAGAAGGAGGACGAGGAAGAGGAGGTGGAGGATGAGGAGTAGGAGGACGACGACGAGGACCAGGAGGAGAAGGAGGAGGAGTAGGAGGAGGTGTAGGAGGAGGAGTAGGAGGAGGAGGAGCAGGAGGAGGAGCAGGAGCAGGAGGCGGAGGAGGAGGAAGAGGAAGAAGAAGAAGAAGAAGAAGAAGAAGAAGAAGAAGAAGAAGAAGAAGAAGAAGAAGAAGAAGAAGGAGATGAAGAAGAAGAAGAAGAAGAAGAAGAAGAAGAAGAAGAAGAAGAAGAAGAAGAAGAAGAAGAAGAAGAAGAAGAAGAAGAAGAAGAAGAAGAAGAAGGAGAAGGAGAAGAAGGAGAAGGAGAAGGAGAAGGAGAAGAAGAAGACAGCTATGAGTGCTACCAATTTAATTTTTCTTTTCCATGGCTTATAAGGTTCAGTGACCTGTCCTCTCCTTTATTGACTGGTCTTCCAAATCACACTTTACTCAGTTTACAGCAGAGTTTTTTTATGAGCACAAGCACATCCGAATCTCGAAACACATTCCAGCTCTCGCACGGATTTGCAACCCGAAATCTGGCTTGAGTACAGTCCACTATGCTAACTAACCATTGGACTGCTCTTTTGAAACCCACTCTGACTTGACGCAGCGCTCGTGAATAAGTTGGTGCCCTGCGCTTGGCTTTCCAGTGGCGCTTTAGATGTTTGGAGATTACGATTACAACTATAACCCCTATCAATTTACCACAAAATGCTAGACTGCTCCCTGGTTGAAGTCATTGAACCCACACAGGACCCATATTCCACATGGGACCCGATATAGCCCATACAATAGGCCCCATGTGATGCCCAAGGAAATCCTGGTAGCGACAGCTTAATAACAATCTGTCTTTCGAAATGTTCTCGCTACGGTAATGTCTGCCGTTACCAGAGCTGCACTGTAACATTTTCAATCTTCGAGGATCAGCTTTAACGTCGACCGGAACAGCAGACGAGTTTTTGTTACGCTCTCTCTGTCTCTCTCGAAACGGTCGTCACGTTGACACAAACAGCTTCTATTAAGATTGTAATTCTGATGTGGAATTTTTGCAGGCATTGTAAGTAACCCTGTGCGTTCACCTGGCTTTCTGCTTCCTGGCCTTCTCCGCAGGGGCGTCTACCCCTCCCCCAGAAGTTATCGGAGCAACGTCCCCTTCCCTCCCCCTACCCCTTCGCCCGTTAATGATAGCACACACACTGAAAGGTCTTTCCCCACCCCACCCCCATTTCTTGGAAGGGGATTTGCTCGGAGGTTTCCATGGTGTAGACGTCCTCTGCATCTCCGCAACTCAGACAACTTAAGGACAGGAGAGTGTTTGTTTAAGCAGGTACATGTGTCCAAACAGATGGCCTCCGAAATTACAAAAATTTAAATGGTTTTCGAAAAATTAATAGTAAGCACGACATTTTCAAGGGCTGGAAAATAACTGCAGGAATGGAAATAACCTCAAAAAATCAGAAAGAAATATATTCACGATATAACAATTGATATAACTTCTGTGAAGTCTGAATGAACTTAAAAAATATAATACAATGATATCATCATTATAATGCCGATGATGATGATGATGATGATGATGATGATGATGATGATGATGATGATGATGATGATGATGATGATAATGATGATGATGATGATGATGATGATGATGATGATGATGATGATGATGATGATGATGATGATGATGATGATGACGACGACGACGAAGATGACAGCAATATTAAAATTTATTGCAAAGAAAAGCACAGGCAATATAATATGCTATTAATAGCAACGCTCAGAATTGTACAGATATCAAGTCCAATGAGCCATGTTCAAGTCATACAGAGGACCAACATTTTAATTTTGTTTTAAAATGCAGTAGGCCTACATTAATAGCAAAATATAGGAAACCCCACACAGCAGAAATACCATCATATCAATGATTTAAGCAGATCTCTCAGACGGAAATCAGCCAAATAATCAATTCTACGAGAAGTCATTCCAGATCATTTCTGTCCAAATCGGTTTAATAAACAACCAGTGATCAGCGGAAAATGCTCAAACGGACATGGAGCAAAACAGCAACGAGATTCATTAGGCTAACATATCTCGGAGGTAATCGCTCGGCCACAAGGTCTGCTATGCTAGTAAAATACGAAAGACTTTATGCCCTTTGCCCGGTGGTTTCTCGGCTTCTTTACGACAGATCCGGACAATCTAAACAGTTCCACGAATTCTTTGGTTTCCGATGGTTTTTGGACGCTGGTCCAAATTCGGGTCAAAAGAAAGCTCCAATTGCACCCCCTGGCATACTGCCGTAATGAGCATACTGACCGTACACTGTCAGCGGAAAGATAAGACGGCAAACGCTCCTGTATCATGACTAACTAGAACCTATCGTTTCCAGGATATGGGAACCCTTTGAGACACAGCTGATTAGCGGGAAGGGTCCAAAGCACATGTGACCAAAGTGGCACGAGTGCACATTTTTTGGTACTAGGAATTCAGAGCGTCCCCCAAAATTTCAAACTCTGAAATACACAAATCACTCTGGGAATCCCACATTTTCTTTTGTGATTTTATTTTAACACCTTTCAAAAAGAATCTTTAAAATACTGTATTTTTATTTCAGTTTTTGCTAGGCTTTGCCAGTTAAAACCTATATGAAAAAATGATCATTACACTGTACAGTATTCCGAGGGGCACTGGAGGGTATTTCTTAACATGATATAGCTCCACGTTTGGCATGCAACTTAGCGATTAGCATGCTGGACTGTAAATCGAGAGATCGAGGTTCTGATCCTGACCCTGCCAGGGTAGAAATCTGTTTTGAGATTTCTGCTCCACCTGCGCCTCCTAGCCAACTCAGCGTTGTCCGTACACTGTTGGTGGGAAGATCAGACGGCGAGGAGAGGACTTGCCACCCGCCCTCATATGCAGAGTCCAGGAAAAGTACTTTATACCCATGGCTGCCTCTGAGGGTAGCAGAAGGGATTGCTCTTCTTCTTCCCTTTAGTTCTGCATTATGCGTGCTGATTATACTTTCTTGTTATAATCTGTTTTAACTGTTTCTCTAATCGTTCTATGCCATGTGATGCATATGTACTTGTCAGACGCTTTCACACAATCTCACTCTCTTCCTCTAGATCTTGATCGACCTGCTTTTATTTCTGGAAGATTGTCCTCCGAGATTGCTTCAGAGTTAACAGGGCAGAAGGACATTTTGAAATTGATGTTCCGCTTGCCCCCTTAGCAAACTCAGTCATAATGAGTACACTGACCGTACACCGTCAGTGGAAAGCTGAGACGGCGAGGGAGAGAACTGGCCTCCTGCCCCGCCAACGCTGACAATAAGAAAGCGGAGTCCCAAATGTTTCATAAATAAGGCTGCCTCTTGGGCTTGCCACTTTACGGGGCATAAAAACATTTCGAAAGGTTGAGAGACTGCTGTTCTCTATCTTCCTCGACGGCAACCCTGATGTTTGATGCCTTACAAACAGAGATTTTCAGATTGAGTGTGTGGACGGGACGGGTGTTGTCGCCTGACACGTTAAACACTAACACGAGTGCCACATCGGCACAATAAATCTCTGGGCATCATTAATATTGCATACTAGTCTGACGCGGATGATGACTGTGATGAGACCGCATCCTTCTAGGTTTAAAACAACACCCATAATAATGAGGAGTGCAATATGAATGAACATTAATCAGAAATGTCTGTGCGTCAGAAAGAAGCCGGCATTGCGTCCGTTCATTAAGCAGCATATGCACAGCTGCACACAGATACATGCACGGTGACAATGCAAAGCTCAGCAGTCGGTTGAGCTAACAATAAGGAAGGAGCATGACGAAATGGATCACCATCAGTTGGCAGGGCATGTTTAATCTAATCCTGTGCTTTTTTCAGCCGGAACGCGCCGGAACGGCGTTCCGGCACCTTTTTTCAGCTACTAAAAAATAATTTATTTATTTTAATAATAAAACAATAATTTAGTCATTTTAATTAAATTTCAGTGTTTTGAACTGTTTTCAGTATTTATTGAGACCCGTCCAAACCCCAATCCCGTTTTTCTCGGGATTTTTTAGCCCGCCCATAATTATTCCGTTCCGGAACCTATAGGCCACTGTTCCGTTCCAGAACCTTTTTCCCAGAAATAAAGCACTGATCTAATCTAATCTAATCTAATCTAATCTAATCTAATCTAATCTGTTGACTTCTACAGCGCACAAAGCATCGTAGAATGGTAGCGTCAACCATCCAACCCTTGTGAAAAAATCCTTATTCATTGGAGCGGCCTGGACGAAACCTGGCAGCCCGTCCGTCGGTCAATGGAACGCGGACGATTCCTTACTAAGTAGAAAAACAATCAGAAGATGCCCTTTGAAAACAGAAACCCGTCTAATCCATCATAAAAAATGTCCAAAATAGACAATTAATTGTCTTGGACAAACTGCTAAGGACCCTCAGATCGTGCATTCTGGTCACGCTGCAGACGACTAACGGAGTATTCTAAGAAATCATATTAGATTTGTTAGATGGCCGTGTTTTCGTAACTACATGGGGTTCTTAAAATGTTCAGATACGCACATGCATACATGTAGAAGGCGCTCTATAAATGCACACAATAGTATACACGCATGCATGGGCGTCCGCAGTGGGAGCAAGGGGAGTTTTGTGCATATTTTACATTTATATTTATATTTTACATATTTTACATTTACATATTTACATATTTTACATTTACATTTATATATATATATATTTATATATATATATATATTTATATATCTATATATTTATATATTTATATATTTTACATTTATATATTTATATATTTACATATTTTACATTTACATTTTAGCTTATATTTCATTTTTTGTGCATATTTTACAAAATAAAATCTTTTGATTATTATAATTATTAAAACATTTCCATTACGACCTTCAATGCAGAAACTCTTAATTATTTAGGTAAGTCCTTGACCATTATTTATGTTTTAGTTGTCACGTGTTCTGCGTTCGTGAATTGCTTATGCAAAAACGTCATTTTGTTTAGTCCCCGTGCCAACAATTTAATACTCTGCTCCCCGTACAAAATTTTCTGCGGACGCCAATGAACGCATGAAGATATAACTAGGCATATTTTGATTTATTTTAACAGGTCCCTTTATCGTAAAAATATTCCTGTCCCCTTCGTATGTTGCAACATAAAATGTCTCAAAATTTAAGCTACATTCTAACACAACTATTGTAACATTAAAAGTCTAGGCCTAAATAAACTAAGCTACACTCTAACACTACCATTCTAAGACGAGAAGACCCTAGAACTAATCTACACTCTAACACTACACTTGCAACACAGAAAGTCTCTAAAACTCCCACAAAGGAACAGAGACCTTGATTAAGTCCTTGACGCACACAGCTGCTCAGCGCCATCGATTGATGCTTTTTCATTAGTGGAACTTAATAAATTCAGAAATGACAATATCTTTGTAATCTAAACACCAAAATGACTCAACAGCTGAAACTTCAACAACACTAATCATCCTTAAACGTCATCCTCAGCTAGACAAGGTTTAACAGGAAAAGGCCGCACATAAATCACTGTACTGTAGCAAAGTAGACCCACAGATATTCAGATATGTTCTAAGCATATGAGAAACTACAAGGGACAGCCTCACCTTGGCCGATCCTCACATTCAGTTCCTACGTTCGTCAATGCGTTCGTGAATGGTGCCCAGCGCATGGCTTTTGAAGTTTGGAGATTACGATTATAATTACGATTTAGTGCCAGTTTTACGACGTGATCCAATAAAACGGTATATTCATTGCGTCCATAGAATCACCAGTACTGTCTTCCAGTTAAAGACAATAGAGACTGTTTCCCGAACACTATACTCAAAATTATCTATTTCTCAAAACTCTAACTTTGTTCCATGCTGCGGTTTGTCAGCATGTGTTTACTTTATAAACAATAAACGAATATCATCATCATGTAGATATTCTATTTCACCGCATCGAATAAATTCGATCAAGTCAATTCTGAGACTGTCCTTACCCAAATGTCTTAAACTCCAGCTTGCAGTTGGTATTGACTATGAAACAAGGAGGTGGAAAATTCCATCAAGAGGATTCTGACGATCATCGCATCATAAACCGCAAGATTGATTTCTGGAAACATAATGCCATCAACCACACACGAGTGCACAAGTGGAAAGGGAAGCAAAGCAGCGTTACATGCGGGAGATGTCGTCATTTCAATTATTACTCCTCGCGACCAAAGATAAGCACTCCAGCGCAATCGTAAAGTGCAGATTCTCAGCGCTACTTAAAAACCAAGTGCAGGGCACCCGCTTGTTCACGAGCTCTGCGTTGTGTCCGAGTGCTTGTTCCGAGAAGTGGGGCTTGAGTGTTCTGCCTGTAGCGCGGTGAGCACGCCTTCGAGCCTCCTCTGAGGCAGTCAGTCACTTTGTATGGATCTTGAGCAAGTCCCCTGGCAATTAGCGTAGGACCGTAGGTAGACAAATTTGAAAATTATTATATAATCTTAAGAACGTCTAATCTTATCAACAAACAGGAAAAATAAAATCACTAGTAGAAAGTGTTAATGTGAGCTGTGTGCTGATCAAAGAATGATTGGCATAAATTGATAAGCCCACAGAAAATTAAAATCTTTGAAATTTTTTCTCGTACCGCTTAGCAACACCTGGCGTACACCACCGTTTGACAACCGCTGCCCTATCGTACATTATATACCCAGGTCCCTTAGCCATAAGAACAGAAGAGCGCCTTGAATTGATACGGAGGCTGGTATCATGACGCAATAACAGAACATCGTTGCACAGCAACAACTCTATCAAGACACAATGATAAAACACTGAACGGTTTCAATTCCAAAGGCCACAACCTACTCAGTCTACGTCCCATGCGCCTCAGTGCGTGAGGATGCCGGATCGCATACCCATACTCAGGGACGTCATTTGGGGGGGGGCAAGGGGCATTTTCCACCCAGATTTTTTGGGAAAAGAAAAAAATTATGTAAAAAAGAAAAGGAGGAAGCAGAAAGGGGCAAAAAAGGAAAAAGAGACTCATTTGCAGCACTGGCTTACAGTTTTGCACATGTACACTAAATACAAACATAGGCAGCGATCCCGATGGGTCGAGGGTGACAAGACCCACCTTTAACAGTTTGGGGGGGACACAGTGTACTATTGTCCCACATGGTGCAAAAAATGCGCGAAAAAATTGTTCACCTCTTTTTGCCACCTCTTTTTGCCCCCTCCCCCGGAAAAAGCTGAAATGACGTCTCTGCTCATAGTGGCTTATTTCAGAGAGATCTGAATCTCGGGCAAGCACGTGGTCCGTACATGAGAACCTTAAACGGCGTGGCACACATTCAAACGGGCAGCGATGGTGGCGATCATTTCAATGAAAAATGAGAAGGGTCGAGACCATACGGTCGCTATATAAAAATGTCTACATTTACATTCACGTATTTAACCACACGAAGAGATCGCATAGCGAGGATCTTCTGGAACGATGACATCTTTATTTATCCCAGGTGACCTGCCCGGAGCATCATCAGGCATAGTTTATCGCATTGCCCACAGACCGGGATGTTATTCAAGCACACGTCTCAAAATCTCTTGTATACGTAGCAGCCTGATGTATAGCAACGCTACAGTTTTTTGCTCCATTTCATGCTCTATCTTTTTATAGCCAAATCCCCAGCATTCATTTAGTCACTATGGACACCAGATTGCTGTAAAGCAGTGCTTTCCAATCTTTTTTTTGGCTATGGAACCATTTTGATCTGAAAACATTTGACAGAACCTCGACATAAACAAACCATTCTGGATAAAGGAGTAGGCCCTAATCTACATGAAAATGGTGTACTTAGCTAATTGGAGTTCATTAGTTAATTGTCTAAACGTTTAATACTGTGCCTTCTAAGTAACTGGGGAAAAAGAGTATCTTACTCTGCACCTATTTAGATCTGTCCGAAAGCCATGCTTAAAATGAGTTATATTTACATGGCTATAGCTATACACATACATACATACATACATACATACATACATGCATACATACATACATACATACATACATACATACATACATACATACATACATACATACATACATACATACATACATACATACATACATACATACATACATATATAATATATATATAACAATATATAGATGTATATAGCTGATACACCCAGGGGCGTCTATCCCCCTAAGTCATTGGAGCAACTTCCCCTCCCCTCCCTTCTCTTCCCCCTTCCCCGTCCCCCCCCCCAATAATGATGGCACATACACTGACAGATCTCCCCCCCATATTTTTTGGATGTAGCATTTGCTCCAAGGTTTCTATGGAGTAGATGCCCCTGGATTGACGTACAATACATTTCCAACTTTTATTATACAGTATAATATAATCATATCGATTCGCTATATGTCTATAATATTATATACCAATGGAACCACAGTCATCACAGTGTGGTCCGATTGGAACATAGATAGTTCATTTAATTGCCTTCCACTTTTGATTTAGAGATTAAAATCCCAGTGGATCAATTGAAATTGATCTACTACTACTACTACGTCGTGTAGGCGTGTAACCTTTAGGTCTAGGAGAAGAATGTCTTTCTGTTGCATCGCCGTATACATAGCTGTCATTTCAACTCCGCCGGTTCAGTCGCACGATTCAGCTGCCGGATCATTCATGCCCCTGGGGGCACTAACGTTGATAGTGGCAGGTATAATAAGCAACGCTTGTTTACCTGAACTTAATTAAGCCAATTTAAATTGCCTTCTAATTGTATGGACTACAAACTAGAAACCTCCCTCGAGCCTCTCAGTCTCCGGAGACGGTTACTGTATAGCCAGAGTCTTGAGCAAGGCCTTAACTCACAATTGCGCAGCGCAGTCGGTTGGTGCTTGGTCACTAGATAGTGGAGCTTATTAAATGCGTAGTAGTAGTAGTAGTAGTAGTAGTAGTAGTAGTAGTAGCAGCAGCAGCAGCAGTAGTAGTAGTAGTAGTAGTAGTAGTAGTAGTAGTAGTAGTAGTAGTAGTAGTAGTAGTAGTAGTAGTAGTAGTAGTAGTAGTAGTAGTAGTAGTATGTTAGTCTAGTTAGTCTAGTTAGTCCGTTATGACAGAGAGCAATTCGTTTAATAAAGACTGTTGCACGGTGTGTAAAGGTCCGGCGTCTCGGAGTAGGATTTTGCTGAGGTGCTCCTCTCCTTCGCTTAGGCTCTTTAGCCGGTAATGGACGAATCCCACGGCCAGGGTTCTAGTGATCGCAAAATTAAACTAGGCCTAAGTTGTAAGTTTTTGGGCGCTGTAGAAATTTCGAGATCACGATTACGATTCTAATGTAATGCAGAGTAAGTCTTACAAGCCCGGATGACTTCTACAGTGCTGTAACAATTGCACCCATCAATCAGAGGAGACGACTGACTCTTGAGTGAAAGAAACCAAAATCCGCAATCTGAATCCAGTTGAAAAGGTCTCGTCATAATCGAAGTCATAATCTAAGTCATTATCGAAGTCATAATCCAAAGTCATAATCGAAAGTCATAATCCAAAGTCATAATCCAAAGTCATAATCCAAAGTCATAGTCCAAGTCATAATCCAAAGTCATAATCCAAAGTCATAATCCAAGGCATAATACAAAGTCATGATCCAAGTCATAATCCAAAGTCATAAACCAAGTCGTAATCCAAGTCATAATTGAAGTCATAATCCAAGACTAAGTCATAATCCAAAGTCATAATCCAACTCAAATATCCAAGTCATAATCCAAGTCATAATACAAGGCGTAACCTAAGTTTAATAAAAGGCATAATCCAAGGCATATATCTTTTAAGTCATAATAAAAGGCACAATCCAAGTTATAATCCAATTAGTTGAAGAAACCATTACCGGTACATTAGGACTACATCAAATATAATGCAATGTAATTTAACGTAACACAATGTATGCTGAAGCAAACTAATGTTGCTAATCAGAGGTCCTGTAATTAGCCTTCCAACAATAGCACCAGACTATCAGCTCTGGACGTGTACAGGTGAATGGACATACCTTTGCTAACTGGAGAGGCTTTATGCAGCCTTGCCATAATTACCATTCGCCAAACAGAGGAATTAGTTTCCGCATCAACAGTATCTATAGCCTGTCGGCTACAAGACTCACAGCCGTTCGAGTTAAACAGAATTACGCTCGCGTACGTTCAGCAAAAAGTCTGCTTTCCTCTTTTGCTGCACAAGGCTGAAAATCTCATCACCATAAAATTTGCCCATACATATCTGTCTACCAGACTTACAAAGAGACAAGCGAAGACGTCACAGGCGCATTCATCGCGGAAGACGGTTATACCCAGTCCCCGAAGAGCTTATCCTCGAAAAACATTCGTAACGGAAAAGCAATACCAGGAGATAGGAATACGTCATCTCGTTCTAAAATCACATTTTTGAATGATCAAAATCGCTCAAGAATGACACTTCAAGTCAGCACAGAGTATTACGTATTTATTGACAGATATCGATCCGGCCGGCGATTCAAATTATTTAAAGCCACGGCTGCTTCCGTCTCGCACAAAGGTCTCCGCTTCCTTCAATTTCAAGTTCATCTCCACGGCCAGATGATAAGAAGACTGGAGAGGAATCAACGGCGCATGGCGGAGTTTGCAGAAAGTGCCACAGAATGCAAATAAACGTCAGCGAATGCTAAGCCACAAGGACAAAGCCGCGGCCGCAGTCGTCTACAGTTCCGACGCATAGACAACCGCACAACGCGAGCGCTGATGAATTCTTCTCGAGTCGTATCCAGTCAGATCACAAAGCTATTATTTTCCCGTCCCCCGATAATGGCCGCACCATTACAAGACGATGACACGAGGGCCAACAGTCAAGACCATTTCCGCGGCACACAGTTGTTGCACACGTCAGCCGGACTGATTTAAGATCCAGTAGCGCGCTGACGAATTGTGTGTGTGTGTGTGACAAATGTAAAATAAGAAAAAATATGACTTCACAGCACTGATGTATGCCAAACTGTTTCAGAAACTCTTCTCTCCGCTGCTGTCAGTCTCTACTAAATTTGTCCAATCAGTAGGCTAGTGCCTTCACTCATAGAATAAAAATAATCCGATACTAAAATGTCAAATTATTTAAACTCCAATTTCAGCTGCTGTTCACAAAACTCTCCGGTCAGCCTGGAAACTGAATTCGCTAATATTAGCCTAAAAATACGCTTTACACCTCCTATAGAACAGAATGATAGGCCCTACTTAATCTTTCTAAGACCAAAGAAATTATATTTCACAGACCGAGCCCAAGACTCTTATTTCTTCCGAATCCTATCAACAATGTTGACAGAGTCAAACTTTTTAAACTAGGGCCTACTGGGCGTTCTCTTCCGGGATTTAAAATTCTACTATGACAATGTGACGTTTAGTTTGAAGGATTGCTGCCACGCCTATACCCACTAAAGGTCCTCCGATCTCAAGGAATCCTTCCACTGAACTAACGAATATTTTCCAAGCCCATGTAGTCTCCCTGCTAACTTATGCTCTTCCATCCTTGGGATCTTCCTTGGATGGAAGAATTGATTCGTTTTTTACGCAGGGCTGGGCGCAGCAACCTCTTGAGCGGCGACAGTTTAATGTTGGGGAAGATTTGGGAGAAAAATTTAACTGGAGTTCTTTAAGACCATCCAGTCACCCCCATCACTGTCTTCGCCAGTTACTGCCCGCAAAGCACCTTCATAAATTCAACTTACGAAGAAGGGGCCTACATTTGAATTACCGTACTTTCATACACTGCTGCATAGGAAAACCTTCATCATTCGCTCACTGTACAAAACATAACAATTGGGATAATGCTGGTCTTCATGATTGTTCCAAGATCTAACATGTTTCCATAATTATGCAGACCTGAGTAAAGTTTATGTTATTCAGATCAACGCTACAGATATAACTGTATATAACATCCAACATTCTAACACTTTTCATAATGTTGCATCGTTTTTTTTGTTCTACTGATATTGTGCTATTGTGCTACTTTTAGCCACTTTGTGCATTGTTGTTTCAAATTATGAGCATTTGTCTCCTGCTAATAAAGATTACTTACTTACTATGCTCTAAATTTAGGACCAAATGTGTACTAAATTTGGAACCATTAGATTTATTAGCAGCATAAAAATTACTCCAGCACTCTGAGTTTGGTAAAGATAATTATAGACTCCGTGACAAATTACCGGAAAATTATGGCCCGATCCGTTTCTTTGAAATAAGCAACTTTGATCACAGTTCCTGCTCTAATGTCTTCTTAAACCCAACAGACCCTGGACTAAAGCCGTGCTAACCAAATGAATAGCTGCTTACACATCCTTCAACCTATGGGGATAAATAATGGCGGCTCTTTCATCGAAACAACTTCATACTTTTCTTTAAAATCTATCCACAGATAGCAAAATGCACCCAAACCTCATTGTCATCATCATCATCATCATCATCATCATCATCATCATCATCATCATCATCATCATCATCATCATCATCATCATCATCATCATCCATCCATCCATCCATCATCATCATCATCATCATCATCATCCATCCATCCATCCATCATCATCATCATCATCATCGTTATTATTACCATCATCGTCATCATCATCATCATCATCATCATCATCATCATCATCATCATCATCATCATCATCATCATCATCATCATCGTTGTCATCATCATCATCCATCCATCATCATCATCAGCAGCATCATCATCATCATCATCATCATCATCATCGATCCATCATCATCATCATCATCATCATCATCATCATCATCATCATTGTGGGGCGTGGTGGCTCAGTGGTAAGTTCGGCGCCTTGTGACCGGAGGGTTGCAGGTTCGAATCCCACTCTAGCCGTTGCGTACGGACCTTGGGCAAGTCCTTCACTCGCAATTGCTCGTGGCGCTTCGGCGTGAAAATTCTGGCACAGTATCAAATGCTGTAGTCGGGAGCGCCTCTGAGTAGTAGTTGACTTCGAGAGGCGCTATAGAAATATCCGAAATAAATAAATAAATAAATAATAAATAAATAAATCATCATCATCATCATCCATCCATCCATCCATCATCATTCTCATTCCTCAATACCACAACAATAACCATGACCACAACCACCACTGCCACCACTATTGTCATCATAGCTGTCATTATTTATCCCCATTGGTTGAAGGATGTGTATTGTGTAAGCAGCTATTCATTTGGTTAGCACGGCTTTAGTCCAGGGTCTGTTGGATTTAAGAGGACATTGGAGCAGGAACTGTGACCAAAGGTTTCGCTCCTGAGTAGATAACCTTGAAGTTGCTCTAAATAAGACCTCTGTAATAATCATCATCGTCGACATCATCATCATTCTATTTCCTTCGAAGTAGGTGCAAGTCTTTTGAATACCCAAGTGTTTTGCATTCCGAGCTTGAATCAGCTGAACAATGAGTTTCCTTTCCCGGCGAAGATGAATCCTGGCTCCTCTTGTGGCTATTTCACCTTGTTCGCTCTGAGACACACACCAGCCGAGAGCCAAAAGATATATCTCAAGAAATGGCGGATCAACCAGACAAAAGAGCCATCTTCGACAGCCTGAGTTAATGTACTCGACGCTAGACATCATCATGTTCTTCTGCTCCTCAATAAATAAAGACATGAGGAAGACACCTTCTTTTCAAGCTTCAGATACGTTACCTGTGGTGCTCAGTAGTGTAGCCGGGTAGGTTTTTAATTGCATATGTATGTGGGTGCATAGGTATGTACGATGTATGTATGTGCGTATTTATAAATGTAAACATGTTAGTATGTCTGCATATAGGTATTCATGTATGAATGTACATATGTATATAAGTGTGTATGTATGTATGTATGTATGTATGTATGTATGTATGTATGTATGTATGTATGCATGTATGTATGTATGTATGTATGTATGTATGTATGTATGTATGTATGTATGTATGTATGTATGTATGTATGTATGTATGTAGGTATGTATGTATGTATGTATGTATGTATGTATGTATGTATGTATGTATGTATGTATGTATGTATGTATGTATGTATGTATGTATGTACATGTATGTATGTATGTATACATGAATGTATGTTACACTTGTATGTATGTACGGATGTATGTTTGTGGATGAACGACAATGTGCTCTCTCTGTTGGTCTACATCCAGTGGCCAATCAACATCCAGCCCTGCCAATGTGTGTGTATTAACCAGTAGTACCCAGAGGCAAGTTCCTAAAATCTGAAGGACTGAAGCACAAAAAGGCAACAAGACAACTACTCCTTAACAAGACAACCGTTGCTATTTAGCAAAACAAAAAACTGAGACAATTTAGAATCCCGTCGTAGATTTTTAACCTTTGTCCCAGAAGTTAAGTTGAAAAGCGTTCGCAAGACGCCATAGAATTATTAATTATTTAACACCTGCTAATTAACACTTCTGGGTCTACAGCACTGTTCTTGCACTTGTACCAAATGTATATCCAAGTCATCACCTGGAATCGGTCGTCAATACTCCTTACAAGGCTTCTAACGTCTGGTGACAAGCATGCGCGAGTTCAGCATTCGTTCCCGTCATCAGAAGACATGAAAGTGCCTTAAGATGCCTGAGGCATACTTACAGCAGCAGCAGCAGCAGCCGATGTTGCAGATGTTCCATCTTCGTCCTGATTCAGCAGCTGGTGGGTGATGAGGCTGCGAAGCATTCTCCTCCTTTCCTCTCTCGCAGGATCAATAATTGAAAACGTCTGGCCGACTGTAGCCGTGAGCGACGCGGGTCTTCCGGTCGAGGCCCAACGGACGCCCTTGGGCCGTGCAGAGGAAAGGGGACAAACAGCGTGCAACGGGTCATGAACTTCCATATCAATTTCTATAGGAGTCGGTGAATGAGTTTTTCGTGAGTTTCAAAGGTCTTCATTATGTGGACTGCATTGAAAAGCGATTGAGTTACAATTAACTGTGGCTTGAAAATTAACAGCCTGTGGTATATAATGAAACCAGGCGGAACAGTTAGTCCACCTATAAACAGCTCATATATGGTAATTGCATGGATCGATTAGGTCTAAATGAAACAATTAGAAAATGGATTCAAAACAATTAACATAACATAAATAACTCTTTATTGTATCTCATCAAAGATAGATCAATACAAGAAATGGAAAAAATTCAATCACCATACAGCCAATAATCATATTCACATTGTTTAGATTGATATATCAGCTAGATGGGATAGAACAGGGATAATATCCCGCTAGGTAGGACCCCCGGTGGTATCATCAGGGTCAGAACATGACGAGGCAGGTAGAATTAATAATGGCTTTGTAAGAAATCAATCTCTAGAATTCTTACATATCAAATCATATAAGTAATAACCCTAATTAACGGAGCTGCCTAGACTACTGTGGGTTTAGGAGTGGCCCTCCTGCAGTAAATTATGTTTTTCTTTTGCATGGTTAACATACCCCTTAATGAACTATCTGCTCCTGATGACATTCTCAAAACCCTAGTCACCTCCTCCATGACCTTCTACCTCTCGTTCTAAAGACCGGGTATGATTAGCTCCCTCGTTCCCATTATCTGGTTCTCCCTAGATTTGACTCCCTTACCCGACGAGGTTTTCTGGGTGGGATGCTGTACAGTTAGGCTCTGTTGCTATTATTCATTTATCATCTAACGTCATTATTAGTTATATTTTTTCTTTCCTCTTTTTTTATAAAATTGTATGTAAAGCACTGTGCGTTTGCTAGCGTTTATTAAAGAATATACTTACTTACTTACCTAACATCATTTTGTGCTAGCCTCTGGTTGGTTTCCTTTGAGACGGCATTTCTAATTACAATTACAAATTGTAATTAGCCCTAATTAAACCTCACTATTATAAATTATACCTCATTAATTGGGTATAAACAATACAGCGTCACAAGGTGGCATGGTGATGGATTTCTAGGATCTTTGCCTTTCAATCTCTGAGGTCAGGGTTTGAACTAGAGTTCATCAGATAAACATGATCAATCAGTGTTGAGTCACGAAACCCATACAGAAAAGATTTCTACAGCTGCTAGATTGCTCTTGTGATGACTGCAAGTGCTTCAACCGAAAGACTTTTAATCTCCAGGACTATACCTCCTCGGATCAAAACTTGCAAAGACAATTTTGCCAGAGACCTTTCATCTCCAGGACCATACCTCCAACAGTCAAAAGTTGCAAAAAGGCCTTTTTGCAAAAGACCTTTCATCTCCAGGACCACACCCTCCTACAATCAAAAGCTGCAAAGACGTTCTTGCAAAAGACCTTTCATCTCCAGAACCATACCTCTGAGGATGAAAAGCTGCAAGGACCTTTTGCAGAAGATTTTTCATCTCCAGGACTAAACCCCAGAAGATCAAAAGCTGCAAAGACCTTCCATCTCCACGACCATACCTCTCAAGACTATTGACATTCATTCAGGCATATAAACGAATGATACCTATGTTATCTGATCCTACCACAACTTGCTCAAACGTCAGCTATCCACAGGGCCACACGACGATCCTTGAGAAAACCAGCGCAAATAGATTGAAAGGATAAATAACAATGAAACAACTCGACGCCTAATGAAAGAGGGATTTTCTTCAATTTCTTCCTGGCATCTGTTGAGTGCGGATATTCAGACGTATTCGATTTGCAAGCACAGCACAGAATCGAGATTTAGCTTTTTACTCCCAAGCGACGAAAACCCCAAACAATTGTAACGTCTTCCCATCTTTCCAGTTGTAATGCAGGCAGACCATTGAGACCAAAAGTCTAGCAACAATGGTCTCGTTAGAAAAACGTCATCAGAATGGTCCTATAAGAATTTTTCCTCGCTATGATGTTATCAGAATTGCCTTGTAACAATGTATAAGTCACAATTGTGTTCCCAAAATGGTATATTTTGAATTGTACCTTGCGTAACTGATCACCTGAACTAACGGTGGTGTTCCAAAATTGGTGCTCACAGCAGCTGTGTCCCCAAAAATGTGTATTTTCAATTGCGCCTGATCTGACTCAAATCGGAATGGTTCACTGCTACTGTAGTATTGCCTTGCATCTTAACTAGCAAGTTTAAAAAACGTGTCGCAGTATGACAAAAAGATGATGTAAGAGACACCCCAGAAGAATTGAAACATAAACACCAGAAGAAAGCATAAATATAATACTGTTTAAGGTTCCTCTATCTATCATCCTCTGGGCTTTCCACTCAAAACTGAAGTCGCCTTTTCAAGAACTCCTATCCAGACTCATCTGATCCTCCGCCTTCCAATTCTTCTGGTCCTAAACAACACCCGCCTTGCTATCTTGATCTGGACCCCTGGGAACCGGACTCAAGCCTCCTTTGGACTACTCTTGGAAAACCCCTCAGACTTGACGCAGCGCTCGTGAGCTGTACCTGGCTTTCGAGTGGCGCTTTAAAAATTTGGAGATTACGATTACGATAATTACTTATCAATTGTCACAGAAGTGAGGTTTCAACAGTTGGACATTGCTCAGACCTGCATCGTTCTAATTCCTTTTGGTAAATATCTTCCTGAGGCAATTGCTGGAGCCAAATTTTAAAGTTACTTAGTTCTGCGGTTTGGGATTTACGATGAGTCAAAGTAAACAAAAGCTGCATTTAAACTGCATGATCATACACTGCTTATATTATATACCCGTATGCATAGATACAGTACCTCCACCCATCAAATCAGGTACACATAGCCGACACATTGCAAGTGATAGTTTGGCAGGGATGCTTGCAACGTGAAAATAAAGATCAGAATAATCTTGTTAGAATGGCTCAGTAGGTCTAAAGCAAATGGGTTCTTCAAATCATTCAAATCGGAATGGTCTAGCAGCTCTGGTTGACGAGTACAAACGTTGAAATGTCCGGAAACATCAACAGTACTATCTCATAGAAGTATTCGTAGCATCAGATTGTTCCAAGGCAGAGAGACCTACGTGACAATGAAGAAGCTGTCCCACATTCCACTGTCTGAGACTCATTGGCTGTTTCTTTCTTAGTAATCGCGTTGCAGAGTAAACGCATTATTAGGCCTACGTGTATTAACGGCTGCCGATTTATTTATCTGTTTTCTTTATTTATTTATTTGAAGGATAAAGACAGTAAATCTGGACCTGAGGTGAACAGCAATAAATTCCACTGCATGACTATAATTTATCAACAAGAACGATGCATAGCATCTTCAGATAAATCTGTTAACGTTTTTGCAACAGCCTCATCTGCATCTTGAGACTGCAAAACAGTGACATATCGTCAGAAGACTTGACCCATGACGCAAATTCTGTGTTGGCAATTATTCTAGAAAGATGATGCACATTAATCTTAGCCAGATTCCAGTAACTAATCAAGCCCTGATACTAGTCCATGCTAGCGGATTTTCTGCTTATCGGGAGGGGCGGGGTGGAGGGGGTCTCCAGAATCCTAAATTAAACCTGAGTGACAATGAAGAAGCTGTCCCACATTCCACTGTCTGAGACTCATACATTGTGAAAGAAAAATCAAAGACAAATATCATCTCAGAAAAATCAAAGACAAATATCATCTCAGAAAATCAAAGACAAATATCATCTCAGAAAAATCAAAGACAAATGTCATCTCAGAAAAATCAAAGACAACTATCATCTCAGGAATATAATTAGCCTATATACACATAGGCCTATATACACAAATATATAACTTCCCTTTAAATGGCGTTCTTTTTCATTTAAGATTTATATGTATTAACAGAATTTTTAATTTCGCTATCAGGAATTCCACTTCCCGTTGGAAAAACTGCCAAGCAATTCCGAATGGTAATGCGACGAGAAAAAAAGACCGTAGTCGACTCGTCTCAGCAGCCGTTTCTGCCTCTGCCTTGATCACCAAGTTATCCCTAAGGATGAATGCAAATAAGGCTGGCTCAGTTTTACTGCTTATAATATTATTCCCAACACCAACCTTTTGTAGTTCCCTCTTGGGACACACCAGCTGCTGACAGAGCCCCACTTTTTGTTCTCATCTCCAGTTAAACCAGTATCACAATGATCTACAAAAATCCAACAGGCTTTAGCATAAAAACGTAGTTTTCAAATGTTTATGAACATTTGCAAAGCGTCAGTAAAAACCCTGCCAAAAGCAACACGGCGGTCTATAAAAGATTAAAAAATTGGCACCTGCTAAGGTATAGGCCTACCAATAATAGCAATATATTTCTTGGGCGCCACCTTGTGCAGAGTCATGGTGAAAGCTTCTTCAAGAATAGCCTAGGATAGATCCTAAAAAGCTAACTACGTTAGGCTAATCAATTCTTCTTGTTGAAGTGTGCAAAGCCAAAACTATACAAAGTTAAACTCAGTGGAACTAATGTTGTAGAAAATAAGTCGAAACTATTTGCTCTAAAGCTATCAAACCAAGATATAGGATTTTCTGAGAACTTACAAGCATATTATGACCAACTTTTAAAACCAAGTTCTAATGGATAGTCCTGCAAACGTTAATACTCCACGGAATGTTTTCAGTAACAGTAGTTGCACTCCAACATCCAATATATCTTCATGTTGGCAGCGTCGTGGCTCTCCCCGCTCAGCTGCGCAAGCTGAGCTTATTGTTCCCCGCGCGCGGACAGCCATACGGCAGCGCCATGCCTTCTCTGTGGCTGCCCGAATGACCTGGAATGGGCTCCCTACCACGCTCCGACAAATACCGATTGGTCATTTCACCTCGTGTCTTACTGTCCTCAAAACTGCGTTGTTCGACCATGGTTGGGCTGGGAGTGCTCCTGAGTAGGCAATCTTGAAGGGGCGCTTTATAAAACTGCTTTAATAATTTAGCTTACTGCGATAATACTGATATGCTGCACAAAAGGTTATGAAACAACATTTCTGAGGTCTGAAAACTAATACCTTGCAACATCAGACATTAATGCATACAGACACGATTGTCTGGCAATAAAACATTCACTGTGGCCTATGTCCAGACTTTATTCTGCCAATTTACAGTCTTTTCGGACACTGCATCCTCCAAATGGTTTATTTAGAACTGGTCTGGCCTCATGAATTTAGTAGTCCAGAATAGTGTTCAAAAATAGCATACTTTAGATATTGTCTGATTTGAGAATTGAGCTCCACTTAGGCTCCCCCATGAACTCAAGTATAAAGAGTACACTGACCACACACTATTAGTGGAAAGATCAGGAGTCTAGAAAGAAGGCAGGCCATCATAAGAAGCTAGTTCAAGAGACTTCTCTCTCTCTTTCTCTCTTTCCCTCTGTCTCTGTCTGTCCCTGTCTCTCTGATTGGCTCTGTTTGTCTCTATATGTGTTTTTCTCTCTGTCTGTTTCTCTGTCTGTCTGTCTGTTCCCCTTTCTGTATCTCCCTTTGTCTGACTTTCTCTTTCTCTGTCTCTTTCTTTTAGTTAGAACTGTGTCATATCTCTCTCTCTTTTTCTCTCTCTCTCTGTCTCTCTGTCTCTCTCTGTCTCTCTCTCTCTCTTTCTCTCTCTCTGATTGTCTCTATTTGTCTCTATATGTGTCTTTCTCTCTGTCTGTCTCTTTCTGTCTGTTTCTCTGTCTGTCTCTCTGTTTCTCTTTCTGTATCTCCCTTTGTCTGACCGTCCCTTTCTCTGTCTCTTTCTTTTAGTTAGAAAGTATGTGTCATCCAGATGGTCAACATGTTATTTATAGTTAATCCAAAGAAATCTAAGAAGCAAAGAAGAAATGAAACATGTAACACATAAACTTTCAATAGTTTTCCAAAATTGCCTCAGAAGTAAGGATTCAAACAAAGATGGATTCAAACAAAGATTTTTTAGACCTGTATTATTCTAAATCTTTTCCAAATAAATATCTTCTCCACTTTGCCACCAGATCATTTATATCTGCAAGATTTTTGGACAAATTGGTCTTAGCTATTGGTAGCCATAGCTTTTAAGCCTGTGTTCCCCATTTTGGGCACTTAACTTACTCAGCGAATGACACTGGTATTCAGCAATGACCTATATTCGAACTATCCGTACTGGATTAGTGCCAGTCCCGAATCTAGATAAAGGAGAAGGGCGATGCTAATCATCTGTGTCGTGACAAGGCGTCGTTAAACAGCCACTAACCAAAAAACCAACTATCCTTGGGCAGACTTAAAGACAATCCTTCAACTGAAATTGTTCAAGGCAGCTGGACACTATTTATCAGACAGTGTATTAAAGCTACCAGTCGTTTAAGTAGCGAACCACACACACACGCGCGCATTCCGATCCCTTGTGTTAGCAGGATCATGCTATCCTCATTTCATAAGGACCCATATATATCAACAGATGAATAAGCACCCAGTTCTGGTAACAAGAGACACTGTTGTAGCCACAACCTTATAAACATACTGTATAGTAATAAAGTATCTAATCGCTTTATTGTAAACAGAAGTTCTGCTGCACCCAAAATGCTGACACAAAAGAACCGACTTAAACACGTTATCAGAGCCAAAACAGCTGATTCAGTGACTTATTCTCATGTGCTGTGACTTGCAGCCCGACACTTCCATGACTAGAATGGCGGCTGGAAGCTGATGCTGTATCACTGGGAGGCAGTGTGGGAATTGTAGAAAAAGACTGGGGGGGGGGTTGAACACTTTATTCGTAGTTTGCAAACTGACGTCAACGAAATTTTTGAAAGCAGCTTATTTCAATGCTATCAGTTTTGCAGGTCAGACTCGAATAAAATCAATTCCTTTGTTGAGAAAATTCCAAATTGCATAATGGTACACCATGGAAATTTTTCTCTCTGTCGGAGACTCAGAGTCAAATGATGCCAAATCACAAGAGCACAACTCACGGGTTGGAAACGACCCCTGGGGTGTGCAATGAAGACTTGACTGGGGTCCTAAGAAAGACTAGGGGGTAGAACCCCCCCGACAATTCCCACCCTGCTGGCTGGAACAATCAACCCATGCAACTTTGTATTTGGATGGGCGACTGACTGTCCTCAAAAAACCAGACCACCTGTTGCTCAAGCAGACTTCCATGCCTCATCCTTAAAAGTAACAATACAATCTGGAATGTTAGACATGTGTTCTTCCACTGAATTGTTATGTTTTGTGCATCAACCACAACACTATTCCACCTTTGGGTGTAAGAAGATGATGAAGAAGAGCCGTCGCTTATACTAGCCCTGAGGCAACATGGGTGTGAAGTGTTAGCAACTTAATATTCTCCACCTCGGCCTATGAGGGTAGGCGGACAGTCCTCTTCCTTGCCATCTCATCTAACCACCGACAGCGTACAATCAGCGTATCCATCATAGCTGAGTTGGCAGTGTACTCATTATAGCTGAGTTGACAGTGTACTCATCATATCTGAGTTGCCAGTGTATTCATTATAGCTGAGTTGACAGTGTACTCATCATATCTGAGTTGGCAGTGTACTCATTATAGCTGAGTTGGCAGTGTACTCATTATAGCTGAGTTGGCAGTGTACTCATTATAGCTGAGTTGGCAGTGTACTCATCATATCTGAGTTGCCAGTGTATTCATCATAGCTGAGTTGGCAGTGTACTCATTATAGCTGAGTTGGCAGTGTACTCATTATAGCTGAGTTGGCAGTGTACTCATTATAGCTGAGCTGGCAGTGTACTTATTATAGCTACCTCAGATAGGAGCGCAGATGGAGCAGGATATAAAATTTATAAACAACTCTTTTATTGTTTTCCGTCATCATCATCATCGTCATCATCATCATCATCGACAACAACATGCCATCCATTTGCTGGCAATCATTGTGCACAAATAAATAACTTCCATTATTCTTGGTCATTATCAAATCCAATGCTTTCCTGAGTATTGTTGTTTTGTACTCATGTGACCCATCCATCGTAATTATGGTCCCCTTACACTTTATCACAAAAGCCACGCTGAGAGTTTGAAATATTCATAATTTGTGATCTTTGTGGTCTATCTAAATCAGAGGTTCTGATTTTAATAGCCAACAATTTGTCTGGTCTATCTAAATCAGAGGTTCTGATTTAGATAGACCACAAAGATCACGAATTATGAATATTAACAATTAAACCATTTCAATAAATAGGCCTAACTAGTTTAACTTTAACATTTTTCACAATATTCACATAAGACAATTGCATGGTGTGTCGCCAAATTTGGTTACAAGCTTAGGTGTGTTGTGTGCAAAAAAGGTTAAGAACCTCTGATCTAAATAGTAATACCAATCAGCTTTCCAGCAACATTAGTATCCGGTGTCGAAATGTGCCTACTACCAAACACGGCAGATCAGGTGTTTCATCTCTCAATTTGTCTGGCATGTTTGGCATCATTTGATCCGTCAATCTCTCCCCCCCACCCCCCGCTCTACCCTCCTTCATCCCTCGGTCAAATAAACCACTCGGTCAAAGGTTAGATTTCAAACAAACCGCTGAGTCTTCAATCATATGGCTAAATCATCAGTCCCTCATTAGAATCCCAAGAGAGATGGTGTCATACAGACAGGTCCTAATTGCTTCAACTGATTGAATACTTTTGTCTCTTACACCCATGGACGTCCGGAGGGGGGCGCAAGAGGGCGCATTTGGGCCCCTGGATTGTGCAAATATTTTACAAAAATAAAATCTTTTGATTATTATGATTACTACAATAGTCCCAACACGATTTTCAATGCGAAAAAACACTTAATTATTTAGGTCAAATCATTGGTCATTATTTTTTTTTCTTGTGCACATTTTTTTCTACGCAAAAACGTCATTTTACCCACCCCGCCCCCCGAAAAAATTTTGCCCCCTAAAAAAATTGCTGCTTACACCCCTACCAAGAGACAAAATACAATGAAACCATTTGTTTCAGTTTGTACCAGAAATCAAGGATAAACTGCTGTAGACGCTGACAACCAGTTTCTTTACTCTACTTACTCTTACCTCCTTTTGGCTACCCTTTGAACAACCTCTCTGACTCGACGCAGCGCTCATGAATAAGCTGGTTCCCTGTGCTTAGCTTCTGAGTGGCGATTTAGTAATTGGGAGTTTACAATTAAGATTCTTTGGTGTCACAACGGGCTCAGTGTCACAGTGCAGCCCCAGAGTGTCGCTCAACCGAACAGCATAGCTGTCCGTGAGCATGCAACTAACAAACTAAAACACTAAAAAAATTCTAAAGCGACCGTATGGTCTCGACCCTGCTAATTTTGCAACGAACTGATTAATAATCGATCGTGCGGCCCCACAGTAGGCCCAGTGCTCGAAATGGACCGGAACGCACCGGAACGCCGTTCCGGTTCGTCAAATGAATTTAGCGTTCCGTTCCGGTTCGTCAAATGAATTATTGTGGAAAATACTATGAAATTAACGTGAATGCTCCCATATCTTTGACTAGCGTTCCGTTTCGTAAAATTTTCCATTTCGAGCACTGAGTAGGCCTACATCAGGGAGCTCTGTGTCCCCTTCGCCCGCCAGCCAGATCGTCGATCCTGACGTTCTGCAGCTCGTGGGGATTTGATGATCCCTCGCTCTCGTACATCAATGCGGGCGCAACGTGCCTTCTCATGCATTGGACCATTATCCTGGATGAGTTTTCCATTAACAATTCGTAACATTGCACCATACGCGTAATTTGTGGGGGTACGAGGGGTACCTGTACCCCTCACTTTTTGGACTGGGGGTACCGTACCCCCCACTTTTTAAACAATGGCAATCAATATTTTATTACTGTGCCTTCCCAGAGATTACAGTCTCTGCCTTGCTTCGTGTATGTAAGAAGTTGGTACCCCCACCTTTTAGACCAAAGAGACGCCCCGGCATTGCACTGCATGGTGCTCAGTGCTCAGGAAACATTTCGATATTTCTTAAGTCGCATCTGTTTAAATCTGTTAGGTAGCTACGTTTAGCTCCATCGTGAGATTAATGTAAGGCGCTATATAAATGCCTATATAAATACAAAATAAGTCATGGGGCGCGGTAGTGTAGCGGTATGTTCTGTGCCTTATAACCGTAGGGTCGCAGGTTCGAATCCACCTCAGGCCACTTCGTAGGGTCTACCTGAGGCCACTGCGTAGCGAACCAGCGCCCAGGGGCATCTACTCCCCCCATGTCAATGGAGCAACTTCCCCTTTCCCCCTTCTTCTTCCCTTCTCCTTCCTCCCCTTAAAATGGTGGCACACACACTGACAGATCCCCCTATTTTTTGGATGGAGCATTTGCTCCAAGGTTTCTATGGTGTAGACGCCCCTGCCGATGTTCTGTCGTAAGGTCGTGTGCACTTCTGAACTTTGGAAGGAGGGCAATATCAAAATACAGTTGATCGTATTGTTACCACCATAAAGCCTAAACATTGTTGCAATATTAATTTACCCTTATCTCGGCCACAACAGATTCTTTGCTTGTACTCTTCATTAAGCGAACGTTTTCTGCTGACAAAACGACCACAAATTAGCGATTTGATAGACGGAAACACACTAAACGAAATCCGAATTTGATTTCTGGAGATAAAAATTTAGCCTACTACTGTCATCCGAGCCGTTCTTCTACAATCTACAGCAGCGGTTCTCAACCTGTGGGTCGCGACCCCCACGTGGGTCGCCTTACGATTTGCCAGGGGTCGGCTATAAACTTCAGAAATTTGTAAAAAAGGTTGTCGGCGTAGTTTCTTACTATTTTATATTTTATGCCATTATGCTTTCTGTGTTGTGCTCTTGCAAGACTGCCTGCATGGCACTGGCGGCAATCTTGTTTGACAGGTGTCCGCTGGAGACAGTTTTTGAACTGATCTGGTCGAAAAAGAGGTGAAAATATTTTGTTGACCTTTTTTGGTGTTTCTTCAAAATTTGGGGGAACTGTATAGTGTCCTTCCATATTAAAGGTGGGGTCTTATCTCTCTACACCGCCAGGGATCGCCGCCCAAGCTGCCTGGACAGTTTCTGATCTGGTGAATAAGAAGCAAGCGCGCAGCCTTCTCATTGACGTGCCTCTTTCGATTGTGAACTCCATCATTTTCTAGTTATAATTGAAATTGAAATAATATTGTTGGCCTTCTGTAGCTTTTTTTCTTCTTAAATCTTAATTAATTTTTTAACTTTAAATTTAGAAACTGCCACTGAAATTTGTTACTCTTAATTGTACAGTCGCAGTACAGTGCACATTTTTTCTGCACAATAAATACTAAAATTCAAGTGAACATTTCATTTACAAAATTTTACTTTTAAAATTTTTCCAAGTTATTGAAAACCAAAATTACAAATTGTTTTCTTGATTAATGATTTATTATGCTATTATGCATGATGATTATGGATTATCAATGGTGAGAAGTGAAATGCATCATAATGTTAGCAAAAACGCGGTGAAGGGGATTAACCCAATCAATTTTATTGTTGGGGGTCGCCAAAATTTTGGACATATTATAAAGGGGTCGCAGCACTAGAAAGGTTGAGAACCGCTGATCTACAGTAATGCAGATCCGTTCGGTAACTTTATCCCTCTTTCTCACTGGAAGACAAACAACAAATTTCAGCATAAGAACTCCAGTAAGAAAGCTCTGGCAAAATACTAAGCTGGTCGTCGACATTCCACTGGGGCCATCAATAAATTATGACAACACAATAACACGAATAATGGGACCAACGACCTCACAGTAACACACGACAGCAAGAAGAAGAGAAAGAACAAAGCGAACAGCAGGTTTCTTTTAGAGTTAATAATACACTTCAGCCGTCACCAGGTGGCCGATCTCTTGTCAATTATAGGAACCAAGTGTTCTCCGAGTCTTTGAACATCTGAGGGCCATTTATAGAAGCCAACCATATTAGACCTTACAATAAACTCCAGCCGTTTTAGGGTGGTGCCAGTCCCACGCCTGGATAAAGAAGGATGGCGACGCTAATCGTCTGTGTTATGACACAGCATTGTTAAACAGAAACTACTACAATATTACAATACTTTAGGCCTATGATACAACGTTTGATAATCCTTCTTACAAAGTTCAATAGTGCACATTTCAGCCGGGGAAACATCATGAGCCTTAAATGAACGAGATCAGTTTTTCAGTAGGAGAGTTGAGAACATGCAGAGACAGAGGACCCAACCGGCAACTGTGAATGACCGCCGGTCAAAGAAAGATGTGTACCAGGAACAACTTAGGCCAACTTTCCAGCAGATCCTGATAGAAGAGAGGAGCTAAATTTAACAAAGCTAGGCCTACAGAGTGCAACCTTTGAAGATACACATAGGATGCAATGTACCAGGAACAACTTAGGCCTACTTTCCAGCAGATCCTGATAGAAGAGAGGAGCTAAATTTAACAAAGCTAGGCCTACAGAGTGCAACCTTTGAAGATACACATAGGATGCAATGTACCAGGAACAACTTAGGCCTACTTTCCAGCAGATCCTGATAGAAGAGAGGAGCTAAATTTAACAAAGCTAGGCCTACAGAGTGCAACCTTTGAAGATACACATAGGATGCAATGTACCAGGAACAACTTAGGCCTACTTTCCAGCAGATCCTGATAGAAGAGAGGAGCTAAATTTAACAAAGCTAGGCCTACAGAGTGCAACCTTTGAAGATACACGTAGGATGCAAATGAATTGCACGTGCTATACACGCTTACACGTATACTGCTTCACATCACTGCTCGTAGACGTTAGCAGTTAAAAAGCCCATCGTTCATTGGGTCCTCGGTGCGTTCGTGCTTTCATTAAAGGCATCAGTTAATTTCGTTCTGCATTCCCATTGCATGTATTTTAGTACAAAGCACCGTTACGTTCATCAGTAACGACGCTGGGTAGAAATCACCGCATGTAATGGCTGAATAATCGCAACAACGGCGAGACTTTATATTAACGTTTGAAAGACAAAAATGTTAATAGCGAGACTTTATATTAACGTTTGAAATGCAAAGACGTTAATAGCGAGACTTTATATTAACGTTTGAAATACAAACACGTTAATAGCGAGACTTTATATTAACGTTTGAAATACAAACACGTTAACAGCGAGACTTTATATTAACGTTTGAAATACAGACACGTGAATAGCGAGACTTTATGTTAACGTTTGAAATACAGACACGTGAATAGCGAGACTTTATATTAACGTTTGAAATACAGACACGTGAATAGCGAGACTTTATGTTAACGTTTGAAAGACAAAAACGTTAACAGCGAGACTTTATATTAACGTTTGAAATGCAGACACGTGAATAGCGAGACTTTATATTAACGGTTGAAAGACAAACACGTTAACAGCGAGACTTTATATTAACGTTTGAAATGCAAAGACGTTAACAGCGAGACTTTATATTAACGTTTGAAAGACAAAAACGTGACAGATACGTACAGAAAAAGACCTTATCTAATCGATCAGATGAGGAATCGTAAAAGGGAACTGCACCAAGCAATAAAATCGAAGGACGGGATTCAACGTGAACAACCATGTCGGCGTAAAACACGAAAAGGGAGCTGATTACCAGCGACGTTTGCATTGGCTGGGCCTGAGTTTCCGGCGAATTTAAGGGGACGGGATCAGGCGACGAGGATCGAGGCCGCAGAAACAGATCGAAGAAGATGAAACTGGTTATGAAGGGAGGACGGATGAACAAGATACAGGATGAAGGTCTTGCCTGGGCAGTAAACGTAAAATATCAGAATTAGAAAAACAATGAATATTTAACGAAAACTCTGAAATACTTTTTCGCGGCAGACAACAGCAACGTTGGAATGTGAAATACGATGTTACTGGAACGTGTGCTCCAGGGACATAAAAAATCCAAGAACTCGGAAGCTAAACAAGAGCGTGACTAAAACTACTGATTGTGTTAGTCATGATCAGGATTACAGTCATCGGCCCGAGTCATGACCATTGCCCTGTCATGACCATTGCCCTGTCATGACCACCGCTGAGAAAATATTGATCAGTCAACGTTATAAAACTTAAAAAGAAACAATCTCAAAGCTATATGGGCCTACTCAATGTAAATAAATGCCTGAAAACGTGTATTGGCAGCTTGCACGAGCTTGTTGAATAAAGTTTGAAAAAATAATGGTCAAATATGGTTGGCATTAGTAGGGCCTATCTATGATGAATACATTGAATAGACTTTCTAGTCTGAAGAAGTTCGTTTGATCGTAAATTTGGCAGCCTGTATGATACACCGATAAATAAATTTTAGCTATATTATGACACTGATGGCCAAGGACGTAGCCAGACTTAAATTTAAGAGGAGGCAACTCCTGGAGACATCCAGGTGTAGTAGGCCTAGGGGTGCAGAGGTATAACCCACGGAAAATTGTTGACATCTAAAAAGCAAGAGGAGGCAACTGCCTCCTCTTGCCTCAATGTGGCTACGCCTATGCTGATGGCAGCCGGTATGAATTTGATGTCATTGAAATAATGTCTTTCAATAAGACACTGCGATGGTCTCGCCATTTATATTTTCCATTGATTGCGCGGTGGTCCACCTCTGTTGAGTTGATTATCGGATAATGGATGCCATTCAAGCGTTCACACAGAATCAAGTTTACGACTCCCACAACGACATTCGCAAAACCAACTTTGAATAAAGTCGCCCTAGCAGAAATATCGAAGCAATCCGCGTTTATGGGCATATCAGTACAATCGCATCGCGTCGGAGTTCTTTTTGTTTGTTCAATAGGCAATTAATTACAAACCCTTATTTTTCTGTTCTGTAGGGTTGCCGACATTAGCATGGGGAGAACTGTAGGCCTATTTAATCAAATATAGCCAGGTCTATAAATCTAACAAAAAAGGACTGCTATTATTTAACTGATAATGAGGAATAATCTATGATACATTACCCTGAACAGCATAAACCACTCGCTGCGTTAATCACGGCCAATGTGCACAGAATCCATGTCCAGTTCCTGCACCACAGACAATGACCCGCTGACCCGCTTGCAAACCATGACCCACAAGACAGAAGATCAACGACCCGACCATGCACACACCATGCAGCCAGGGTATTACCCTCAATCAATACCATGCCGATAATAATTATATATTCGTCGATATTAGGAAAAACATTCAGAGAAGTGGCAGAAGTAAATTACAGGCTGTGGTGTTTAGTAAAATGTGTAAAAATATGCAGTTTTATGCCTATTTAAAAGAAGAAGAAGAAGAAGAAGAAGAAGAAGAAGAAGAAGAAGAAGAAGAAGAAGAAGAGCAGTCCCTGAGGCAGCCATGGGTATGAAGTGTTAGCAACTTCATTTTCTTAGCCTCGGCATATGAGGGCGGGCAGCCATTCCTCTCCCTCTCCGTCTCATCGTCCCACCGACAGTGTACAGTTAGTGTACTCATTATACCTGATTTGGCTAGGGGTGCAGGTGGAGCAAAATCCCAAACCAAATTTCTGCCCTGGTGGGTATTTGAACCCCTACGTCTCGGTTGACAGTCCAGCACGCTAACCACTACACTATCGAGCACCCCATTTAGTTTTTCAACGACTCTCGGATAAACTAGAAACATAAAATCGTCGCTCTGCTTGCAAATAATAATATCTGAGGCTAACACGAAATGCAACCAGTAACATTATGTTGTGAATTCATCCTCCCTTCCTCCCCCTCTCCTTCTCCTGTTCCTCTTCCGTATAGATGCGCAGCGTACTGCATTTTAAACCAAAGTATGTTATAACCTATTATACATATAATCACTAAATACTATCTTTCTCCCTCATCCAGAAATTGTGTCTAGCGTTTCCGTTGATATATTATCTTCTAAGAAACACTCCATTAAGTTTTCAAGCACAGACTCTGGCGGCGATTTTTTTGACAGGTGTGGGGGCATATAGACACTTTTGAACTGATCTGGTCAAAACAGAGGTGAAACAATTTTTTCACCTTTTTTGGCGTTTCTTCAAAATTTGGGGGGGGGATGGACAACTGTATGCGTGTCCCCCACTCTTTAAGGTGGGGGTCTTGTCCCCTCGACCCCCCGGGATCGCCGCCCATGAGCACAGATAGGCCTAATAAGGTCAACTCCGAATCTCCACATCCAAGACTGAAGAAAACTCTTCAAGTTTTTGCGTTATGGTCTAAAAATTGCAAAATAGGCAAGGATCTTTCCCATAAGTATTGCCTTTCAGTCACTAAAGGCAGAAAATTCAAAACACGATAGCTTACATTCCCCCTACAAGTTTAAACAATTGGAACAAATACGACCTGACCCTGTAATTTTGTCGACGTGCGAGAACAAAGTAATTCCGGGAAGGCGAATTAGCCCGCTGAGCTTCTCACATCGTTCTGGATATTGCTTTGACGAAATCTGTTTTAGTAATTCGCGGTAAAACCGTCGCTTGGATAGAAAGTGTCCGGTGACAGGACTCGGGATTACGATTTGCCTTTCATGACCGAATTAAGAAGCAATATGGCCGCCGGTAGTTATCCGAAAAGGTGATCCAAATCCAGTTATTAGGAAGAAACTGGCTGTGATAATTGGGAAGCATGAAAGATGAATAGCCTACGTAGCGAAGCCCCAGCTGGGAGCGAGTGGGCGACGGAAGATGGGAACGTGTCACTTCGCAACAGGGGGGCTTCCCTTCGCTATATTATGCAGACGGAGGAAATAGTCATAATCGTAAATGCGGTAGGGACAATTGCCCGCGCCGCGCTCTATTCGATAAAGGAATGGGGTTGAATGATGAGGTGGGTGGAATCCGGTGACGGTTCTCGAAGAAGGGAATGGACTGAAACTAGGGCAGTGGCAGGAAGGTTCGGAGAGAGGAGAGTGAGATGGCGGATAGGAGAAACAATAATTGGATTTAATGAGGAAAGGATTATCACGTGACAAATCCCGATCTTCGATCAGGAATTTAGAAGATGTACAAATTTTGTCTGTCTGTCTGTCTGTCTATCTGTCTGTCTGTCTGTCTGTCTGTCTGTCTGTCTGTCTGTCTCCACCTGACAGTCTCTGTCACAGAGACTGTCAGATGGAGACTGACAGACAACGACTCTGTCTGGTCTGTCTGTCTGTTTGTCTCCGTCTGAAGTCTCCTTGTCTCCGTCTGAAGTCTGTGTCACTGTCTGCGTCTCTACATCTGTCAGTCTCACTCTGTGTATATCTGTCTGTGTCTGTGTTTCCCTGCCTGGTTTCGTCTGTCAGTCGCTTCCCGCGTGTGTCTGGCTAACTGACGGAATAATTTCGTGCAGAAACGGTAGATCGTGGTGTGCAGCCGACCAATTCGTCCTCCTGTCTTGCAAAAAATCCAGGTCCAAGAAAATTTTCAGGTGCAAAGAAACGACGGGTGGGCAGGTCAGCCTGTCGATGAATTCTGCACGAGCGAAAGTAGAACGCTCACGGATAGTCCAAAGACTCCAGCAGTAAAGAAGAACACAGTTTCAGACTCTGTGATCGGTCCGAGTTTTTAAAAGTGTGCTGCAGTCGTTTCAGTCTCGTGAGTCTCATTTGGTGCACCAGTGCAAACTGTAAATTTTTGCCTGTTGACATCAAGCTGTCGTTACATTGTGAAACCAAACCAGACTCCTGTTTCTGTTCCAATACAGTGACTGGGTTTCATGTCGAAAAGGTTGAAATAAATATGTTACACGTCGTTGGTATATATGTAACACTTTAATGACGAGAGCCTCGCCGAGAGTGTATGTACTTAAAAAGCGACTGGGAAACCAATGCAGCTCGTGGTTAAAGTGTTACGGGACCATTTGAGTCACTGCAACGCAACCTTCCTTTTCTGCACCCTTACCAATGCCAATTTATAATAATCCCAGGATTTCATAAGTGCCCAAAACAGCTACATGTAAGAGGCCGAAAATAGCTTATTTGCATATGCAGTTGAAGCAACATTCCAGCTGACGAGCGATGACATGCAATTTAATACCTGAATTTGCTAAATTACCAAACATTAGAGATAATAAAAATTCATTGAAATCAAATTGCAAGACTTGAAAGCTTAAAGGAAATGAGTAAATTGACAATAGCTGCAATTAGCTCCTGGGGATTGAGACAGTTCATGGAGGTTTGATAACATAATCAGATTCCAATTTACAATTTAATTAAGAGAAACCCTTGCGGAGATCTGGTGAATGGCTTAATTTACAGCCGCCAAGGGAAACTGTTGTTATATAATTAAATAATAGCTGATGAACTATTCATTAACCACGTAAAGTGCATTTGTAACATAGCAAAAGGTGCTAGAGGAAGGAAGCTCAATCAACTTATCGCCACATTCAACATTTCCTGTAACATTTGTTGCTGACATAATACACTGTTGTGAACATCAATATAGGATAGAATAATTATAATTATACATGGCAAACTAAGGACCCCATTTTATATTGTATTGCATTGTATACAGTGGTCTATACACAACACTTAATACCACAGAAGCCTATTACTAAACATTTAGCTATTGCTTCCGCACAAATGCCAACACACCCTTACTAAGCAGGCCGCCCTGCCACTCAAGGCATTTCCCAATTTCACTTGGCTACGCTTCATTAAGCACCGCCCAAGGGTGGGTTACAGTCTGGCTGAGAGGTTAAGACCCCGATTAATATCCGGACAGCGGAGAAATTTAATTTAAGAGACATTTGTTTCTCTCATGCGAAACCTTTAACATTTGCGGAACATAAATCTCTTTTCTCCCGCTTTCTACTTCACACGTATTTGTCCATTTGTCAAACACACGTTTTGACAGATCACCATTATTTATATGATATATCTCTACAAGATAATATCTAAATGCATGTGTTATATGAACTACATTGTAAGGAAGCTTGTACAATATATTGATAGACATTGTTGTATTATATACAAAATGTATATATATATTAATATATATTATGTATAATATATATACATACAGCACACTACTTCACAGAGCAATAAAAGCAATCCTTCAACAACATAAAAAACAATTGAGCACCATCAACACAGGAACAATGCATAACACATAAAAACACTTTCAAGAGTAACATAAACAAGACTCTGATGACACAGTTTTATAAAAATCAACTATGACTAAATATATCATCAAATCTATACAGACTACAAGCATGGATTCAAGGATGCAATACCATAAACAGGTCTTGTACTGTGAGTAGGAGCTCAAGCTTCGCTATGCTTATCGGCAAGATATTCAGCTCAAAGAGGAGCTTCACTGGTTTCCACGTCACTTTTAGAACAGGTTCGTCATTAAAGTGTTAGAGAAATCTGCTGATCATATACAACTTATCTTAATAACTGTGACTCAAACGTCTACGTCTTTCTAATGAAGAAACCAGGAACACGTATCAACTTAGAAAAACAACGAAATCGCATTTCCAATTAAAACCAAAATGATATAATCATATTTAACAAAACGTACGAACTCTTTTCCCAACAGTTAAAACTAACCGATCCATACGCATGGGCATTGCGTTGGACTACCGTTGCTTTGTTATGAAGGAAATAATCATGTCGACCTTCCCAGTTGGGAACTGGTCTTATTACAAAGCTGAAAAGCAATTAAGGCTCTTCAGAAACAGAGACGATAGGGCCTATACCATGCATCTACCAAAGACGAACGAGCTATAGTCACAGAGAGTTTTCCCAAGGCTGTGTCCAGTGCCGGGTTTAGACTTGATGAGGCCCTAAGCCATATGAAGCTTATAGACCCCTTGTTAAAAAATTACTCCAGAAAGACTAAAAACTTGAAAACATATATCTGCCCTTTAATTAGGCCTATGTTTAATAGCATGGCATTTAAAGTGAAAAATTCAAATTATTTTCTAGAGAATGCATCTATACCCAGGTGAGGTAAAATTTGCTACACATGATGTTTAAACAGGTTCTACATAATATACATAAAGTACACATAACATTTTAAACAGCACCCTCAAAATAAAATTCTGAATATTTGTAGGCCCCTGCAGGTTGTGAGGCCCTAACCTATAGCTTTTTTAGCCTATGCCTAAATCCGACACTGCCTGGATCCTACAGGTCACTATTCGTTCATTCATTCTGAAAATTTATATAGCGCCTCTTCAATGGCCTTGTCAGCGGTCTACTCAGAGACTATGTAGACTTAGAAATAATGCTAAGATAATGCTAAATATAAATTCTTTGCAATTCTATGATTAAACTTCTTGAAAACCGTGCCACTTAGGGGCCGTCCATATATTACGTACGCAAAGAGGGGGGTCGGGGGGTCGGATTTTGGCGATTTTGCGTACGGGTGCGGACGGGGGGAGGGGGGCAAAATGTGTACGTAAGCAAAATAAATTTCTAATTATGACGTCAACATTAGCCTATTTATAACTCTGTATTGTCCTATAGTCGTCCGATGGCATTTTATTACATTATATAAAAGCCATGTGCAGTTATTCTGTGCTGTGAACGAGACACCTATAATTTGTCTATATTGGCCCTCACTCATCCTTCAATCTGGCCTAAAGTGCAGAGAGACACTTTATGCGGCTGGTCTTCTGGGGGGGATATGCGTCAAGCGTGCGTACGCAGGGGGGTGTGGAAGAAAGTACGCTTGCGGACAGGGGGGAGGGGGTCCAATTTTCCCGAATTTTTGCGTACGTAATATATGGACGGCCCCTTACTCCAATAAGTTCTATACATACCTTCAAACAGCACCTTTAAAAAACTCGTAGAGGTGCTATGCAGGGATTATTGTAATTTGTACATGTATATCAGTGCTCATGTGGCATCCTTGTCAAACATCAGAAGGGTGATATATAATAAGATGACAATGGATAGGCTACTTCCATTCTTTATGTATACTTACCAGCACATATTGTCACGCCTTCCAATTCTTCTCGCCCTAAACGACACTCGCCTCAACAGCTGCTCTGCCTCCTCTCTAGATCTGGACCCATGGAAACAGGACTCGAACTTCCTTTAGACTACTCCTTGAAAACCCCTCTAACTTGACGCAGCGCTCTTGAATTAGGCTGGCACCCTGTGCTTGGCTTTCGAGTGGTGCTCTAGAAGTTTGGAGATTACGATTTCAATTACAAAATCAGTAAATCTCTATATGCATTTGCATATTGATGCATATCAATAGAATCAATATAAACTAACGTGTGCATATATAAATACTGTTTATAGCATACGTTAGACACATAATGTTCGAAATCGTGTTGCTGTACGTTTCATGGGATTTCAGTTTCGTTAATTTACGCAGAGTATAAAGTTTCATCTGTGTTTCCGCCAGAAATCGCAACAAATGCATTTTGCTGATAAGCAGGTTAACAGACCATAGCGGCAGATATCAAATATCTGACCTCAGTAAAACACTTTCCATGCTTGTCATGCTCTGCTCGCCCACCCCCACCCCCACCCCCACCCCCGAATGGACAACAAAGGAGGCCTTTATGAAGATTAAAGGCACAAATCCACATGCAAACCTCCCTTCCACCTGGCTTCGAGTCCCCACCCGGATTACAACAAGTGTGAACAAGGCGAGTAATAAATTATGGCTAGCCCCGAAAAGCTGAGTTTATGTTAGAGGCTGATCCGTTCGGGTCTTCTGTCCAGTGACAGAATTACATCCGCTGGACTGCAATCGCCAAAGACTGACCAATGGTCATTGATAGTAAGTCTACATAAACCAATCGGGGAGCAGTAAAGCATTCCAGTTTCAGGAGGATGGGTGAAAAGAGGAACACTCCTTTTAAAGTGTTTTATCGTTATTTATCCGATATTAATATAAACCCTTCCCGTGCAGGTGAGAAAACCAATCCAAAGTGTAAACAGTGGAAGAAAGGAAGAAACCATTTCGATCTTCATAATAGGAAATTAATTTGAGTTTTAGGTGGAAAACTGCTCATAGTGTGTGCAATCCGAAAAGCATATAAGCAGATGAGCCAAGCCACCATACCCGAGCAGAGGCAGGCAGCATGGACACTTGGGAGGTATGTCCCACATACAAAGGAGATTATCATGACTGTAGCCAGCGACAGAATTACAAAAATGGTGACTGGACATATAAGCGGCACGTTAACCCTCAATGGGCCCTTGTCAGAAAGTTGCGTTCCAGGTCCTTGGGGTTCAAACTGCACCCCCTATTTGTTTTTCGAATATAAATCAAGGATACGCTGTGTCTACCGGTAATCGAATACCATGTATTTTATATAAACATAATGACATATCTAAATTGTTCAGTTACATACATTTGTCACATTTGATACATTGACAGAGTGTGCCGGACAAGCAGGCCTACAGCACTTATCGCAGAATTTGCGCGTCTTCCTGTCAAACTCGCGCGGGCACAGATGACAATGTCCCTGTGTCCTCTTCACTTTACCTGGTATCTCAGTTCCTGCTTCGAATTCTCCAGAGTCCAGTTCTATAAGTTGGATTGCATCCATGATCGGTCTTCTGAGCAGGGCAGTACCAGCTCTTACACGACCTCTTCCTCTTGTATTCCGTGTAGTAGATGGTTCATTTACCTGCTCTTCGTCAGACGCACTGACATCTTCTGATTCGTCGAATTCCTCGGACACATGATCTTCGTTATCAGAGGCAGTACCAACTTCAGGCAAATCTCCATCTTCACTATCATCGGCATCACCTTCACCTTCATCAACTTCTGTATCCTCTTCCATAATCAGTCAAAGAGCTTCAGCTGTGGAATACCTAGCCATGGTGTTATTTATTTTCTAATACTTGAAATGTAAGCAAAACAAAATGGCTGACTTCTAAAAAGGTCAAACAAATATCAGGAAGTGTTCTAAAATATAATAACATAACAAATTATTGCAGTAATTAGCACCAGTTACCTGAATTTGTTCATCCTATCAACGTCATAATTTGGGGGTGCAAATTGCACCCCTGATGAACCTGTGCTGGCAAAAATTGACGTAAACTCTTTTTTTTCGTTTTATGCATGACTATAGGGGAAAATGGTACACTTACAATGTCCTAGAAGATAACTGCTGAAATTTTAATAATAACACTTGAGTAGCCATAGAAACGGCCAGGGGGTGCAGATTGCACCCCAAGGAACCATTGAGGGTTAATAAGTCAGGGTTGGAAACCACGATTCTGTGCTTTTTAGTTGTTCTTCTAACAATAACTATAATTGGAATTGCAAATTTATATAGCACCATTTCAACAGTGACTCATCAAAGGCACTCCAGACCTATCACTGAAACCGAGTGGTCTTCAAGTACTTGAGAAAAGGAGACAACGAGAGACCGGGGAGTTGATATTCAATAGTTAGCCTCCCATGAGTGACAATTCATCTAATGGTCATAATCAAAAGGGAGCAACAGAAACAGGAATAACATTAATCAGAAGGGTTAAAATAATTGCCACTTTGCGGCGAGACAGACTTTGTTTCAACGTTGAGAGGTTTTCCAATTACTGCACACTTTTGATGCATAATCCTGCAACACTATTAGATTTGACGCACTGACGAGTAATACACAAAACTCGATTGCCGTAGAAGGTCACTCGGTGGAAACATGTTTTCTATTCCTTTGGCTTCCTGGCAATTAATGGATTGATTATCTTCTCAGAGGTCAAATTAAAGAAACACAAAGGCAGAGGGCGCTGCAGTACACAAATGGTTAAGCACTTTCCTTGTAACACGAGGAATACGGGTTCTAGCCTCCGCTCAGGCGGCCACTGTGTGGCTACCTGAGTAGGTCCTTCATGCATAATTGCTCAACGCCATCAGTGTCCTCTCGCATGGTCGTGTGTGCACGCACATCTGAACTTCGGAAGAAGGCAACATCAAGTAGAATGACATTGTACTGTGTTTTGTACCAACTGAGGTAATACCATAATAACAAGATAAACAGCTCGAATCGTCCTCTTCTAGACTACCTCAAGTACAAGTAATACCTGAACAACTTCAGCAGCCTAAGTAGGCATATTTTACAGTATAGCCTTTAAGACCTATCCAAACAACTATTATATGTACGGTATCAAAAAGAGAGGAGAGCAGTTCCCTAAGCTAGCCTTAGATGCAGCCGTGGGTATGGAGTGTAAGCAAATTCATTTTTCTTAACCTCGGCTTATAAGGGTGAGTGGCCACTCCTCTCCCTCGCCGACAATGTACTCATTATCGATGAGTTGGCTAGGGGAGTAGGAGGTGCAGGTAGAACAGGCATCTTGAAACAAATTTCTGCCCTGGCAGGGATTTGAACCCCTGACCTCTCAGCATGCAAGCCACTAGATACAGTGCACTCCAATTTATGTATCAAAAACAGACTATTAGTTTCGACATGCATCTTCTACTACACTCTAAGCAACAGAGGTGATACCAGAACACCAAACAACGCAACGACTTTGAACAAACAGCCAGTGAAGCTGCCCAACAAAGGATTCCAGACCAGGACTAATCATTCTGACCAAAATGGATTCAACAGCGTTTGCAGAAGAGAAAAGGGAATCAGGAAATAAACTTTTCACGAACGAGCTGCCACAAAATCAATTCATTTACTGTCGTTCTGGAATGCACCGAGCCTCGGTCCAAAGCAACAAAGAACATTCTTCAAGACAAAACATTGATTCTCCACCAACACTGATCACTCACATAAACCAGTCTACCACAGGCACAATAAAAGAAACTGAGAAATCACCCACTACACTGACAAATAAGCCACTGGCATTAATAAATGAGCCACAAATTCAAATGAATCGAATCACGTGAGTAAGAAACAGGCACACGTAAGTCTGTTGTCGCAGACGTAAACGAGATTGACCAAACAAATAAAATATGTTCGACGGATGTAAATAAGCCTACGTCAAAATTCAGTGATGAGTTGTCAAAATAAAACGTGCCAAACCCAGAAGATTATAACCCAAGGGACGCTGCACGACTCAGCATAAACTAAAACTCAAATTCCCCAAACGCTGTAATGTCCCTTGGTGATGTCAACAATTCCTCTTCGCTCTGTCACATGGCCATTCTTCAGCACAGTTTAGAGATTTACAGAGGCGCTATATAAATGCAAAGCAACTTGAAGACTCTTCAACAAATATAATCAGTTGTGTGTACATATTATTGTCTTCATTCATAAATATTTATCTCTTCTAAGATTAATGACAACATGTGAATAAAATCTGACAAACTGGTGAAGACATACGTTGAACAGTCTAAACACATGCATAAAGACATTTTGAGACAGTACCCTAGTTTGATTCCATATGAAATGAAGAAGAGCTAGTCCACTGCTAAGTAGTGTTATCCACTAAATTTTTCTTAGCCTCGGCATATGAGAGTGAGTGGCCAGCCCTTGCTGTCTATTCTTCACATTTACAGTAAGCATTCAGTGTCGGCCTACTCATTATAGCTTATTTGGACCTCTGACCTTTATCGCGTACCCCCCACCCCCGACGAAATGAGTAGCTGTGTGAAAGGCCCACCTCATGGACAAAAATTCAAATTACCATCCCTCCATGAAACCGAGCATGAGCAAACAGAAGAAAATGGACATCCGTATAAATTTCTAATAACAGTAACACCACATGGTAATACCACATGCTAACACCACATGATAATACCACCTGCTGATCGGCTGCAGACATGTCACTTGTAATTGTAAACTATATGTGTGAGATATCAATACGTGCATTCATTTAAGACAGGCAGTTCGTATGCGTAACTGTAAACCCCTCAATTTCTCCGTGCCACACAACAGGTTACTCACCCAAAACCATATCAAAACCAAAACAAATCCCCAAGAACCAGGTTGTAAGATCAGTTTCAGTGCCAGGTTAGAATCTCGGGAGGGGGTAGACCCGGAGTGTAAGTGAATATGACCTTAAACAACTAAACAACGCTGCATATTTCATAAATCCTCAAATACTTGCAACAAAATCTGCATTTACCTTGCCTGAATTCTTCAAAACATCTGAGCAGTTTGAATAGCAGACAGAATAAGCGTACAGAGGACGAATTACGCTACGACAGAATTTCCATGATACGAACTTGCCGACAAACTGTCAACTCGTAGGTCCCTTCCAACGTGTGACTAGCGCAACAATACACATAGCTCGCTGCTGCTTATCCGGATAGGCACCGCTCTTAATCTACGCACACGAGCCCATTTCCTGTCACCCACTCATTCACTTATACCTCGGAATTAATTTAGAGGCGAACACTGCGGTCCTGGCCAATTGTAAAGAAACCATTCGTGCAATTATTTGCGCTTTGAAACCTACACCGGGCCGGGGGACCCAGGAGACTTCTAGTCAGGCCTCCAAAGGCCACGGCAGCAGAACCCACAGGGATACCGTAACCAGCCAATAACTGGAAGCAGGCCGAAGTGATCTGCTAATAATCTATAATGCAAGCTAACGCGTCACTGCCGAGTCCTCGGGTTACGGAGGCCAGGTTCTGCTCAGACCCTTCCTGTCTTTGGAGATTAGGGGGAAATCTAAACTTCCCGACTGCCAGAAACCTAAATCAAATTCCCAAGTCAAAACACACTGCAGTAGAACAATTTCCAAAAAGAGACGAGGAGTAATTAGAAACTCATGCATATAAGTTCAGTCCTACACCTGCGTCGACACATTATACCTATGACATGTAATTTAAGAACAGTTTGGAATCGGCCTATTTCAGAACACAGGCGTAGTTTAAGGGAGTATAGGTCTAAGGGGAACCCGTAGGCCTACTCGCCAGTTTCTTAATTGGGGTACAGTAACACCAGACATTGATATCCTGAATAAACAATGCCTGTTACGTTTAGTAGGCCTCTATGAGCGAAAGCAATTTCCAACGAATGTATTAGGCCTACTATTAGTCAAGTAGGCATATAGGTCCTAAACAATAATTATTACGAGAAGGGAAGAATAACTCTGTACCCCACTTTCTAGAGTCTATAGACCAAAGTTACGCCTCTATTTTAGATCATACAGGCAATACGGCGGGAGTGGAATTCAAATATTCAACTTAAATATTCTGCCCAAAAACCTAAATTTACCTCTTTCAGCAACAATGCGGTACATCTCCACTTTTATTTTTGGCAATGCAAATTAGAAAAATTGGTAAATAAAACCCTTGAATGTTGTTAGGCCTAACAAGGGTTGCCACCTTTCTAAACTAGGAAGTCGGGACGCAGTTTTAGAGCACCCAAATCGTAAAACACCTCACCATGTGGGACCAGAGGCTCAAGTCGCGCAACCGAGTAATTTTTGTGGGAAAGAGTGCAAAATAACTATTTAAACAAGATATTTGAGATTAAGATTTTTGATTTTGAACAATGTAATGATTTTAGGATGTGTTTATATGTTATTTATGATATTTCACTTAGCCTGCATCATAAATTTATAGTGGTGTTGAACAAATATAGTAGGCCCTACGGGTAATGTGTTTTAAGCCACAACATTGCGTTAGTTTGGAAAAAATTCCCACAACTTTGAAAGTAGAGACATTTGGCTGTCCCGACTAGGTCAAGTAGGGACGCGGGACATTTATCTCGAAATCGGGACGGTCCCGACAAAATCGGGACGGGTGGCAACCCTAGGCCTAACCCATTTCTACAGACGTTTCAGATTCTTCTGAAGTCAGTAGGCCTATGCAGTGCTCGAAATGGACCGGAACGCACCGGAACGCCGTTCCGGTTCGTCAAATGAATTAGCGTTTCCGTTCCGGTTCGTCAAATGAATTATTGTGGAAAATACTATGAAATTAACGTGAATGCTCCCATATCTTTGACTAGCGTTCCGTTTCGTAAAATTTTCCATTTCGAGCACTGGGCCTATGTATAGGCCTACCACATAGTTGTCTTTGGAGACAATTTAGTTTGTATTCCAAAATAATTAAATCTTTTTTCACGGAGTGCCTATTATAAATGTAAACTAAAACGCATTAAATCACTTAATTGCCAGAACAAACGTTAAAACTGACTGTTGGCTTGTAACACAGTTTGTCAATTCCTTAGTTTTCTATTAGTGATAAATGAAGTGTTGATGAATAGGCGCTCGTGAATAGGCTGGTGTCCTGCGCTTGGCCTTCGAGTGGCGCTTTAGAAGTTTGGACATTACGATAACGATTACGCTTAGGACGAGGGGTTGGGTAAAATCCTTAAGTCAAATTATAGGAAAAAATAAACTACCGGGTACGCTGTGTTATGAAGCATGCAGCACAGACTCCAAACGACCGCTGTTTTTCAAGGGAATGTTAGTGCTTAGTGTAGTATATCATCTAAAGCTTAGTAGTTTCCATGCTTAGTGTAATATATCATCTAAAAACAACGCTGAATAAAACAAAATTATTTTCATTCTAGTCAACATTGTCTTACCGTCAAACAATGGCAAGCTGCTAACCATCAGATTCCTATTGGATTGACTTCTGATTAATGGACTGATCTAAGGAAGCGAGATCTCGAGTGACCAACTATGATTGATTCCTCTGGGATGACATGCACTCCCTTGCACCTTGACGCAAGCTGGTCAAAATATAGGGTCTACATTTTGCGCTAATAATAATAACTAGCTGTAACCCGTGAAAAATCACGGTATATAAAAAACAATTATTATTGCAGTGATAACAATAACGTCATATTATAGGCCTATAGCCGTCGTCAAGACAACCGTCGCCAAGGCGGCAGTATAGTGACGTCACAATAGTGTTTGTTACGGGACGGACAGACAGACGTACAACGGTTATTATGTAAGTTAATAGTAATAATAATAATAATAATAATAATAATAATAATAATAATAATAATAATAATAATAATAATAATAATAATACTAATAACAACAACAACAACAACAACAACAATAATAATAATAATAATAATAATAATAATAATAATAATAATAATAATAATAATAATAATAATAATAATAATAATAATAATAATAATAATAATAATAATAATAATAATAATAATAATAATAATAATGGTAAAACAAAAATAAACACCGGCACTGAACACACAGAAGTAGGCCCTATACAGAAATCAGTAGGCCTACTCATTTTACTGCAATCTAATTTGATTAACAGTTTGTGCACCCGACCTTTCATGTTTTTAAAAGATTCTTGGATGTTTTGGACGGAAGTCATTTGCGACAAAATGCGGACTGCTGCTTTGGACCTAAATGAAGATATTATCTTTGACAAAAACAGCTCGAGGGTTGCAGAATTCTTTCGACCGTCTACGAATGTATGGTATCACCAGCCAGGAATCGCCTAAACCTGTTCATCTCTGCAGTCGTCCTGAAGCTAACATTCCACGATGACGATCCATCCGTCACAAGTCGTATATACGTCGGCGGTTCTGGCTGGGATTAAGATTGCTAAAGGGATATGAAGCGGCAACGCGTCAGCCAATCACAGCTCGTCTTTTCTGATGCATCGCAGGCGATGTTTGTGGCTTCATCCGGGTACTTAGCAGGGGATGATTTGAAATAAATACAGCACATGGCATCGGTCTAGACGTGTTTTTTAGCGATTTATAGTTAGGGACATAATTATGCGTTTTCTTATTAATAAAAGTCGTTTTTATTTAGTTATAACGTCAGCTGTAAGCGACCCATGTGTGACTAGCCGATCCGTACAAGGGTACCGGAAGTTAAACTCAGCCACACACATAATCTAGACCAAAGACACTATATTCATCAGCTTCATATCCCTTGCAATCTTAGTCCCAGGTTCTGGGTTTGTTTTGAATATCGAGCAAGCATATGCTTTATTACCTTAGAGAATCTGCTGATACGTATATACATGTAGGCCTATATATGGATGCTGTCTCAATCTTTTCGAAATCTATATATGTTTCTATGTCATCTGCGTCTTTGGCAGTCTTGTTACTTCTCTTTCTGTCTCTGTCTGTTCTCATCGATGTCGTTTCGGTCCTTGTTTGCCAGCTAGAGCGCCCTCTGGCTGTCTGCATCTTCATAAAATTGATTCCGTTTGTCTGTCTGTGAGTCTGCCTGCCTAACTGTGTGTGTCTGCCTGCCTTTTTGTGGTCTGTGTGTGCTCTCTGTTTAGGTGTTTGTCAGTCAGTCAGTCAGCCAGCCAGCAAGCCAGCCAGCCAGCCAGCCAGTCAGTCAGTCAGTCAGTCAGTCAGTCAGTCAGTCAGTCAGTCAGTCGGTCAGTCAGTCAGTCAGTCAGTCAGTCAGTCAGTCCGACAGTCAGTCAGTCAGTCTGTCTGTCTGTCTGCCTGCCTGTCTGTCTGCCTGTCTGCCTGCCTGCCTCTCTGTCTGCCTCTCTGTCTGTCTGCCTCTCTGTCTGTCTGTCTGTCTGTCTGCCTGTCTGTCTGTCTGTCTGTCTGTCTGTCTGTCTGTCTGTCTGATTCTGTTCGCATCCATTCGCTTCTCGTTGCTATAGTTCGCTGCTTCTGCAGAAAATTAAATCTGAAGACAGTCGAAGCAGAAAATAAATTTCCTTTCGAGGCTTCTATATCACACAGAAGCCGATGATGGAGCTGTTTTCGATATCCCAGAGTCCGATCGGACACTCCTAAATCCCGATCTGCTGAGCCATCGCATTAAGAGGAAGGCCGAGACATACTTTATGTGCTTGAGGCATGCCGCCAGTAAACAGCAATTTTTAAATCAGATTCTTAGCCTCGAGGAAGAGGGGCCACAACCCGCGGAGCCATGAGAGGGTTCAGAAGGTATGACTAAATAACAAGAACACGGCTCCTTATCTAATCAGACCTAATAAATTTTAAATTAGAGGGTGATATCAGACCAGGGTGTTAGGTCGTTAACCAACCACACATGAAGAATCGACATTTATCCAGAAGGCGAGTTCAACTTAGCAACATTTTAGGGTGACTCAGAGCTGAGTAAGAGGGCTTCTTATTTGTGACTTCCAAACCTAACTGAAACGCCCGTTCTTTCCTAGGCACCAAATGACTAAAAGGGAGGTTACACAATGTGTGTCATAATGTCATTACCCACGGGCTTACACCCTGTAGCTTGTGGGGCACATTATGTGTTGTGTACTATAGCAGCTCCGATGCAGTCTAAATGTTTAGAAGCAAGTCTGTATAGTTAAAGGCCTAATTTAATGTACGTTAAGTAATGCTATGGGGGTTCTCGATAGTGCAGTGGTTAGCTTGCTAGACTGTCAGTCGAGAGGTCGGGAGTTCAAATCCCCGCCAAGACAAAAATTTGGATTGTAAGAGTACACTGTCGGTGGAAAGATGAGACGTCCAGGGAGAGGACTGGCCACTGGCCCTCATATGCCGAGGCTAAGAAAGTGAAGTCGCTAAAACTTCCTACCCATGGCTGCCTCAGGGCTTAATGGACTATTTTGTTGTTCTTGTTCTTGTTCTTGTTGTTCTTGTTCTTGTTGTTCTTGATCTTGTTGTTCTTGTTCTTGTTGTTCTTGTTGTTCTTGTTCTTGTTCTTGTTTTTGTTCTTGTTCTTGTTCTTGTTCTTGTTCTTGTTCTTGTTCTTCTTGTTCTTCTTGTTCTTGTTCTTGTTCTTGTTCTTGTTCTTGTTCTTGTTCTTGTTCTTCTTGTTCTTGTTCTTGTTCTTCTTCTTCTTCTTCTTCTTCTTCTTCTTCTTCTTCTGCTTCTTCTTCTTCTTCTTCTTCTGTGTGCTATGGTTTAGTGGTTAGTGTGCTATACTGCCAATCGGAATGTCGGGTTAAAATTCCCAGCGGGGCAGAAATTTGTTTCAGGATTTCGTCTCCTTTTACGCCTGTCGCCAATTTAGCCAATTATGATGACACTGACTGTAAATGTCAGTGCGGAGATCAGGCGACGAGGGGGAGAGGAGGCTGACCACCCGACCTCATGATATGCCGAGGCCAAGAAAACACTTTATACCATGGAGACTTCGAGGGGGTTAGCATACGGGACTGTTCATCTTTTCCTCTTCTTCTTCCTCTCTGTATGCCCTCTCACCCAGTTACCCGTTTCGCTGAATGATTTAAGTCTACAGTGTTTACATTGGAGATTCGTTTCCAGTCTTAGATTGACTGATTGGCAAACAACGACCCAGTTCAGCCATCTGTGGAGGTTGCGGGAGACCCAGGTATAAATTCCAGATCTAGTGACCCTCAACCGCGCTTGGTAACCGAATCTCAGAAAGAACTGAATGCCAAGCCGATAAGTAAATATATAAATAACTCTGGCAATTGTCCCTGATTGTGCCTGATGCAACGCAATCAATCCGTTACATAGTGCCTTTCTAAGAGCGAGACTTTCAAAATGCGGAATGTCAACAGATGAAAAAATCATGCAACTGTAGAGTAGTCATATTGTTAGACTTTATAACGACTGCATATATATTCTTTGTTCGATAGAGGGCTACATGCCTATGACTCTATGTTCATAGCTACTCTATGTGTTCTTTTTCAATATGGCGTCCTAGTGAAGTTCTAAGGACTGATTATGTTTGACTGAGTAAACGAACCTTTTACTTTAAAATAAAACGTTTAATCTATCAAATTTAAGTCAAAACCGTGCAGAGCGGCCTACACGATGCTTCGTGACTCAACTCATTGACGTGGGCGTATATAAACCGCAGCAGGTCTGGTGTTTTGTCGAAATATCGACCACGCGTAACTCTATATCTTAGCCTACTGTACAAGCCTGAGTCGTCTGTTCGTCTTCATCTGGAGTTGTCGTGCGCTATAGCAAAAACATATCGACTGTGATTTCCTGAAATTCTTGTATTTTTGCTTGCACTCGATCGGTCACAGTCTCCCACACACTTGAACATTTGACAGGTTAAAGACAGTCTCCGTAAATTGTAACGATTCAACAAGACGGGATTACGAGCCTGCTCCTGTCTGTCAGACGTTCTCTCTGTCTCTCTGTCTCTCTGTCTATCTGTCTCTGTCTGTCTGTCCTTGTCTGTCTGTCTGTCTGTCTGTCTGTCTGTCTTTGTCTGTCTGTCTCTGTCCCCACACACACTCTCTTCCCTCAACCCCACGGCTTCCGCCATTCTCAGAACTTCCCAATCATCGACTACGCAAGAATCGACCGCTTTTTCTCTACCCCACGTCATAGCGAGCAAGAGAAACCGCCTTCCTTCCATTCGACCTTCCAGTTGCATTATCGTCAAACGCAAGCAGTAACAATTTCCCAGCTTCGAAAAGAAACGACTCCGACTGACAACTAGAGGCTCATTAGCCAACCAAGACACTCTCAAACGGGTCATAATGCACATGACATCCTACAGCACTGCATGCGCTTACATAAACTTCCCCCGCTGACAAGACGTAGCGACGTCAATTGGAAATGATTTGTACAGCGGTTTCTGGCGCCACGCCAGAAACCGCTGTACAAATCATGGCTTCGGACACAAAATCTGTCCTGGACTTCAGATCTTCCGGGAGATTAACCCATAGTAAGTCTCAGTTAGTTTGGAAGAAAGACTTCAGATGATAGCTTTTTAAATACATGGTTCAGAACAAGTCACGCACTGCAAGACTATTATCAGCATGCAGGGACGTAGCAAGCCATAATTATTGTGCTCAGTGCCAAGCGTAAATAGCGCGTCTCCCGCCCCCATAAGATCAACTTAACCAATAATTACCAAGGTTGTTATCTCGAATATAATATTTACTATAAATATGTTCAAACGACAATTTTTAAATAAGCCAGCATGTATACACTTTTATTTGTTTCATTTTATTACATTTATTTCAGTTTGAATGGATATTATATTTCAAGCTAAAGTAATTATTTGAATAATTAAATCATTCCATCTCAAAATTTCCGCCCCCTCTTGAGTTGCGCTCTGTTCCGTGGCACCACTGGAACAACCTCGTCAGTTAGTTACTGAAAAGTCTTACAACCTAATTGCTTTGATGCTTTCAATGTTATCGGTCACTGAATAGGCTTTAACCAACCATTATCGAATTTTAGCACACAAAGAGGGCGATCTTAATTTTATCGGGGCTTAAGCCCCTTCTGGACCACCCTTGTTCCCTAAGACAATGACTGCGTGATGTGGATAATAATTGTTTTATACACTGTGTTTTTGGGAACAATGAAAGTTGTCAGTTGTCAGTATTACACGCATCCATCAAACACTTTAGTTCTCATAAGCACCATTTGGTTCAATTACAAATGAGATAATTGCAATCCAACTATGACCAACCATAACTCTGGTCCATTTGGACTGGAGGGAAACCAATAATTGCACTTGGAAATCTATTATTGACACTAGGCATTTTTATTCATAGAAGATAATATGTTATATGTGGCTATTTTTTTACATCACAAGAGGCCATCGCAGCGACACTTCGGAACAGCCTTCGAGACAACCAGAGGTTACTCAGTGTCTTATTCATGTGAATAATACAACACTGGGTATCAAAATATCTAGCTGAACAAGCAAGACCCGATGACGTGGTCGCAACGGTCTTAAATCAGAATAGTAATACTAAGGCTTCAGAGGAAGATTACTGGAACTCTAAAGACCTACGACGACACACGACCGGGCAGCTTAGAAAAAACACGGTGTTGGACTCTAATGAATCAGCCTTCGGCCGGACAAGTCTTTTGTGCCAAGTGATCTGTCACCAAGACAGGCGCGGATAAATCTTCTCTCAACACTTTGCATTTGAAAGAAGAAGCACAGAGAGTACACTGATGAACAAATATCTTCACACAGAAGCTGCAAGACATTTGACGTCAATCACATTTAGGATGAAAGTTAAATACACGCGGTTGGATATTTACAGTTGATCTGGGACGTTTATTTTAAATGTACTGTAATGATGCTAACAGAACGGTTTATAGTGGACTGTGGCTTGTAGAACTGTTTAACGAATCCTGCTAACAGAACTTTGTTCAATGATTAATGCTTTTATAATTCTGCTTATAGAATGTTGCATTCTCCCAAAAGCCCTCTGACAGCTTTTTCATCCTTTCCTCTTGTCAGTGTGTCCATAGACTCTTCACTCCTAGAGGAGCATTAAATTCAAAACTATGGGTTTGAACTCCCCTGCGATGATTAGGACCAGGGGCGTAACTTTGGTCTAAAAAGTGGGGAGTACCAATTTCTTTCCACTTTCGTTTTTCACATGAAGGCCGTCTCTGGGAAGGCGCAATAATATAATATTGATTGACATTGCTTAAAAAGTGGGGGGTACGGTACCCCCCCCAGTCCAAAAAGTGGGGGGTACGGGTACCCCTCGTACCCCCCACAAATTACGCCTATGATTAGGACTACTATGTTGTAAGGACCTTGGATAATATTTGAGTCAAACTATCAATCATTAATATTTTGACGAAATTTAATTTCAATTTAGAAACCTATAATCAAATGACAATGACAATATTATTATTGATTCATAGTATAATATTATTACTGATAGTATAGTATTATTATTGATATTACAATATTATTATTGATAGTATAATAATATTATTGATTGATAGTTTGACTCAAATATTATCCTATTTAGCACTGCCTATGCGATCATATATCTACAGATACATGGCTGTAGTAGTAGCCTACCTTGTCATGTAACACGATGTCGTGGTATCTGAATCATTAAATAATCATTTGGTGTTACAAGGTACTCTACTGAAATTTGGTTTCAGACATTTCTTTTGTCCAGTCACACTTTCGGCTAAGTCCGAAACAAGAAGACACTGGAACTCCTCTAGCCCAGCAGTAAAATTGGTTCAAAATACCGGAAACGTTTCCAGGCCCGAAACCTTCCAGCTAATAGAGTCTGGCATTACAGAAACCTGGTTTCGAAACAGAGAACAATTCGAAAAGGTGCGGACAGACTAAGAGATATCGATCAGAGAAGAAGCAGCCTTAAGAGTGAAATCGATGGAGAACTGATTCTTGCGCCCGAAAATTTATTCCCTTTCTCGTCCAGTCTGTGGTCTGACGTATGCGCAGACACGATTCGACTACGTGTTCTGTTCTTGGTCGATTATCACAGACGAAAACGGAAGAGGATGGCAACCGTCATTAGCAGCGATAGGTCACGACCTTGAACTAGATAATGAATGCACTGAAATGAAGGACACCACCGCCTCTCCACCCATCACTGAATGGACGACAAAGATCCTACATGCATGAACACCAAGAGACTACAAGACAAAGAATCAAATCTTTTCATGTTGGGCTAGACCCTTTCCGGATTCCATGCGCTCCTCTTAGCCATAAGTCTTACAACCGGCTAGATATATACGCAATGCACAAAAACGCTGTCTTAAACTGTAACATCTGTATTGTAATTCTGTAATGGTGTAGGCTACCTATTAAACGGTAGTATGTAAAAAGACGTGGGATGATACGCCTTTTCCAGTAGTAGGCTACAGTGAGATTACCGTCCTACTGGAACATTAGATTCGTATATTCATCAAACCTGTAGAGCCAACTCTGATAATAGCCAAATTAATACCGAAAACTGGTATATTCAGTTGAATCCTGTAGGCCTACAAATAATTCTTGGTTCAGAACAGAAAATATGTTGACCTTGTTTCAACCAAAAACTTGTCAACATTGGAGATTTATATTTCAGTCACGGCCTGCATTTTTCACTTATAAAAAGACGACGATATATAGGTGAACGTTGTGCATTGTTGTGCAAATGACTCACCTGTTTGGACTAGGTTATGTGATTTACAATGTGACATGCAGGTGGTCACATGCGGTAAGTTGCAATTTATAGGAGGAGATTTATGCACCGTCTGTTATGAAAACTCATCAGAGGTGCTTCCAACTCGACAATGCAAGACCATGATCAAAAAGAATGGTCATTAACCACAAGCGAAAAAGAACCACAGAAAGGAAAAGAAAGAGCTCATGTTTCTGGTTGCATGGCACACTGTTCCAGGATAAGGGGCCAACAACGGCAAAGCTTTCACGCTGAATTTTTTTAACGCGAAACAGGAAAACCCGACGACCCTGGGTTGCATAGCAAAGAGCTCTATGGACAGGTAAGCATGGCACTGATATATATATATATAATATATATATATAATATATATATAATATATATATACTAGTGTATTTGCCCGTCATATTATGACGTCATATTATAGGCCTATATGTATCGTTGGTTATCGCCGTCGTCAAGACCGCCGTCAAGACAAACGGTTTATGTTTCACAATAGAACAGAACCCGTTTGTGACGTAGCGTCCCCCGACAGACGGACACTGTATGGATATTATATGTATAGATAAGTAAAAAGGAGACCATCCGGTCAGGCATTCAACTCATCAGTATAAGGATCTTTAATTCAATGCGTTTTCACATGAACAGCCGATGCAGCTCCTCTCTCATGCAGTTATATTATGTATATATGACCAAACGCTGGACTGGCACCAGCGATGTAATTTGTGTACCATATGTGCAGTGTTGTATTCTTTGATGATAATTGCCAAAGGCAACAGAAGTTAAGCAGAATGAGTCCCAGGTCAAGATTCAGTGTAAAGACGGAGATAAGCGCACAGTATTAGGGTTGGGGTTAAAAGCGCCTGGTGGCTCTAGGGGCGAAGAAGGAAGAGTGGCTTGTAGACCAAACAGTGTCTGGGGCCAGCGGAAAGTCTCAGGAGAATTATAGACCGGAAGGTGGAATTAAAAGCTTATGGACTACCTACTTAGTAAAGATCTGCAGAGTTACATTCCTGGGTTGCAAGATGGAATGAGAAACGGGGATGGCGAGGAGTGTGGACAGTGAATATAGTTACAGAGAGAGAGAGAGAGAGAGAGAGAGAGAGAGAGAGAGAGAGAGAGAGAGAGAGAGAGACACACACACACACAGACAGACAGACAGACAGACAGAGACAGACAGACAGAGACAGACAGACAGGGACAGACAGATAGAGAGACAGACAGGGACAGACAGACAGACAGACAGATAGACAGACAGACAGACAGGCAGACAGGCAGACACAGAGACACTCTAATGCATTGTGAATATTGCATAATGAACTGTTCATCCGTTGTTTTAATGCGAACACACATAATGGATTCAAAACATTTTCTCCTGCTTTATCCAATTGTCTCTGTCTTTCTGTATGTCTGCATGTCTCTGTCTGTCTGTATCTGTCTGTGTCTGTCTGTCTCTGCCACTCTATCTCTGTCTTTCTCTGTCTGTATGTCTCTATCTCTCTGTCTCTCTCTGTCTTTGTCTCTCTCTTTCTGAGTAAAACCAATGAAAACAGAGAGGTTTTATGGTCCAAAGTCCTTTCCGGTGACCTAATGTCTTTTCTCATGCCAACCCTCCTTAGTTGGTTTTCATGGCACGCTAAGAACAATCCCAATTGAATTTCCATGCAAATAAACAACTTCTAATGCAACTCAACGGCTTTGAGAAAACAACATGTAATTTCGACTAACGTGTTTACAGAACATGCTATTTCAAACAAATTACATGAAGTATTTGTATTCAACTTAAACCAGATGCTACATATGCGAATGCTCAGGTTATAATAACTTAGTGAAGTTTATAGTGTGTTGTATTGATAAATAGCTAAGTTGTAATCGCTTACATGGTTATTCATAACTAATGAAAGAATCAATTATTAATACCCATGTAAGCATTTGTAATTTCAGTAATTTACCATTGTTCATTGAGACATGTACGAGGTATGCAATACTTTACATAGGTTACTTTTGCATGTGACATTAACCATTCCAAAGATATTACCATGCACCTAAAAAGACAAATGCGCAAGTAGCCTACATCATTGGAAGTCAATTAGAGGATAAAGAATTAGCATAAGAACAAAGAATTAAGAAATATAGGTCGGTGCTGGACCTTAAATTCTATTATTAATTAATTCGGCAGTTCTTCAGATTCCTACACCTCTCGCATTTATGTAGGCCTAAAGTAACGCACTTCCCTTTTGACAAGACCCTTTCAAAATGAAACACAGAAGACTCGTTACAAGAGGATTTCCAGGCAGCAAGAGGTGTGATCTGAAGGGAAATGGCAGTCAGAACACAGGCCCGCCTTCTCATTCACCTTCTGACCTTCCCCAGTCCACTAAGTGGAACATTATACTGGGTCTCGGAACCAAGTAGCAATTATTCCCAACTCGACCCTAGAACAATCCATATTTAATGTGCCCTTTGGGGACGATACATCACGCCTGCTTCACTTTTCACTTGATTTATAGAGGGATTTGACTCAGTGGCAGCTACAGTTGACCTACGAGTGACTTTCCATTGGCCAGAGAAACCCACCATCAATTTCACCAGATCTTTCCTTTCTGCCTCCAAGTCGTCCGCTCGCTCGCTCGTGAACATCTTGAAGCTGAAATTGATTATCTTCCACGCATCCATATTTAACGAATCGGTTCGATGGCTTAAGGAAAAAGACTGCTTGTCATATATTATCGACATCTCGGGAGCACATTTACCGTCCGAGTACCGCGCGGACCTCTTAAACGGTCGGGTTTCGCCAGGACTTTGCCGAGTATTGGATTTTTCGTGTGTTGGCTCATCCACGCTGAAGTCTCACCGGGTTTCGCATCACTGGTAAAAGTCTCGTGTTTTCTGCTTTTCAACGGCTGCTTGCTTTCCGTCATCTGTCCACAAATAATTTAGGATTTGTCTCGACCTATCGGATGCTCCACAGCCTGCTTACTAAGCGGTCCATATATAGCCACCGCGTACACATATAAACATGTGTCCTACTGACAATATATCACCATAGTTGTCTTGGGATTTGATTCGCTGAGCTTAAAATAATCGTATTCATAAACTCCACATTTCTTGGATGATAACAACAGTGACAATAACAATAATAATCGCCCTGTGTCATTGTTATTATTCTTATAACCAGTTTCTGTGAAAGCGAGAATACATATATCTGGAATTTTAATATTATTATTGTTATTATTACTATCATCATCATCATCATCATCATCATCATCATCATCATCATCATCATCATCATCATCATCATCATCATCATCATCATCGTCATCATCATCATCATCATCATCATCATCATCATCACTATTTTATTTATTATTGAAGAAATGCAAAGTTTATAATACGATTATTTTAAGTCAAATAATCCAGACCAACACACATCAAACTCAATAAAGTAAAATAATAATAATAATCGTAGCAGTAGCAGTGATAATAACGGCAGTGGTAGTCACAGAAATAATGACCATAATATTAACTTTGGAGCAGATCGATAGCCGCATGCGGCAAGAGCTTGATTGAGTCCATTATCAATATTAAACTTGACAACACCCAAGAAATCGTTGAACACCATACTACCCATGACATGGCAGACTTATATAGGGTCACTGGCTTCTTCTGCTATTGGGCTTTAGCTGCAACTATTGTTGAAAACCACCAGTCGACCATTCTCAGCCATCGCCCTGCAGCTACCTAATTATAGGCACCTGGGTGATTTGTTGAAGGCTCGCAGGGAAGCAATTCCATCTAGTGTTGACCCATTGCCAACAAAACAGACGACATGGGATGTGCGTGTGATTGAAGACAAGAGGTCGGCGGCTGGGCAAGAACCGAAAGACCTGAATGTTCAAAGTCGGTTGGCTGCAGTCAGTAGCCCCCACTGACCACTGAGGTGATTGGCAGACAGCTTTTACTATTTCATCACGTGGCACGTAGTTTATGTCTCATGATTCTGCGTCGACAAAGATGATTAGCGTCGCCCTCCGTTTTTATCCTGGCTTGAGACTGGCACCACACGAAAACGACAATGGCGGAGTCTGGCCTATAGATCTATACGCTGAGAAGTGACCTTTGATTGGGTCTGGACTCCCTTGACCTCTGCAGCCCTAACCAGTGTTGGAATTGGTTGACCCCGATGGCCATCGTAGTATCGTTTGCAAATTATCTTTCGAGTGATTCCTTTGTCATAATATCACCAACGATACAATATATCTGGCCTTACAGAAAGCAGATGTTCCAAGTATACTAAGATGCCAGCAGGTTTGTTTTGCCCGGATGGCAAGAGACCAGATAGGGTTACAATAAACGTATTTCCCGGGAAAAAAGAAACATAGCCAAACAACCAGCTTACGCTACAGATCAGAAACAATATAACTGGCTCACTAGAGAAATCATAACGAAACTGCAACGAGACAAAAACAACTGGATGGAACAACAAGGCAAAGAATCTGAAGAAGCTTTCAAGATAAATAGAATGCAAGAAGTATACAATAAGATAAAGCTACTTAGTGGACAATCTGAGCTCAAAGTCGCATCAGTGAAAGACGCAATGGTAAAGTAGGCTACACAGTGCTTTGTGCTGCTTAATAATATTTTAAATGAAAGTGAACAAGTCGGCAATATTATTTTATTTATTTATTTACTTCAGTGGTTTTATACAGCGCCCCTTCAAGATTATCTACTCAGGAGGGCTACCATCCAAACCACGGTCCAACAATTAAGATGAATAAATATTACTACATTTCTGTTAGTTAATTGTTCCAATATAGGCTACGCTCACCTCCTTTTCACATAATAATAAGACTCCTTGTGTAAATAGGTGAAAATAATTTCAGTCATAGCATAATTAAGAACTTAATGTATTTCTGATGTTGGTTGTTGTTAAAATCCTAGTCGTTAACGAGACAGAAGCCGCGTGGCGATCCTCTTTTTCTGGTTCTCGTGTTACAAGCTGACCTACACACGCCATCTTACCCCATTAAATTTAGAAGCAGGCTGTTGTTTATTGCAAACTTATGGTCCAACTAAGCGCAGATGAAAAGGAATTGTGGCAGCCTCTTGGCAGGAAATGAACCTTAGACCTCTCAATTAGCAGTCGAGCTTGTTAATCGATATACTACCGGCGCCAAACGTCTGCTAAGTTTACCAGATGAAAACGTTTGGAGAGAATTTGTCTGAACTGAGGCTGAGTTGTGGGAGTCACTAATTAACTGCATCACGCGGTGTTGTTGCTCACGTCACTGGTGCCTTATGGCATGAAATCGGATTTCTTGAAAATATATTACTTACGGTGAAACTGCTAACACGGAAGAACGGCAAAATCAGCCGAACATGATGGAGCTATTCGTGCCATGGGAAACATCTGAGAGCATGTTTTGAATGATTCTACGCCTCGTCCGTGACAGTTGTGACAGGCTTCCGTGGGGATCACCCGACTATGTTTTCGATTCAAACAAGAGATGCATCACGGCTTAACCCAACGCTCAAACTGCTTGCCTGTGGATGCCGACAGCTAGAGTTCAAAGCCTCGGATCAATCTGCAACAATAATCAACATGTCCACCTGGCGGTCTAGTGTTTCTGTCCATCCTTCCGTCCGTCCATCACTTCATGAGTACAAGAGAGAAGAGTAGCCAAACTAGCCTGTGAGGCTGCCATGGGTATAAAGTGTCCGCGACTTTATTTTCTTAGCTTCGGCATATGAGGGTGGGTGGCCAGTCCTCTCCCTCGCCGTCTCGTCTTGCCACCGACAGTATATGGTCAGTGAACTCATTACAGCTGAGTTGTTAGGGGCACAGGCGGAACAGAATTCTCAAAACAAATTTATCCTGTTGTAGGGTTTGAACCCCAACCTCTCGGTTGACAGTCCAGCACGCTAACCACTATAGACCATCGCACATCCCGCTCCCTCCAGTCCATGAACATTTGTGCAATTCTGGACTTTTAAGTTCAAGTATATCTGTCAGCAGTAATCGTAGCAAATAGCTCTTCGCCAGCATTTGGAGCCTATCTTCTCTATTACAACACAACTGCAACTATAACAAACTTCAAGGTATCTGAGAATGTCCATGCTCCAAGATATCTGGGAATGTCCATACTCCAAGACATCTGAGAATGTCCACACTCCAAGATATGTAAGAATGTCCATACTCCAAGATATCTGAGAATGTCAACAATCCAAAATATCTGAGAATGTCCATACTTCAAGATATCTTAGAACGTCCATACTCCAAGATATCTAAGAATATCCACGGAAATATTGGTTGTGTTTACACTGGTTCAGCGATAAAAATGTCAAAACTTACCAACTAGGAACCCATAACGTGTCAATTATTGTGGAATAAATATAAGAAGAACGGATCTCTTGAAAAATATTAGTTCTGTCTATAACAATTAACAAATTACCAAAGGATATTACCTTTAAACGTTAAATGAATAGTAATGGTGAGTCTAGACAAGCCACTAAAGTGCAAGAAGGAAAGCGATAGCAATATTAAGCTGTCCGTCTGGCAGGAGGAAATATCGGGCAAAGATGAGAAAGACTCGGCTATATGGAGGACTTTACCCGGTTGAGCGAAGCCCGTAAGAATGGCATGAATGCAGAAAACGTGGATGCGATGATCAATGGAGTTCATCTAAAATGGTAAATGGTCAGCGATAAGGACGAACAGATCGCCGACATGCTTAGCATGAAAGCATAAAGAACGAGCTTCCGTGGCATCGCATTCGTTCGCGTTTTCTTTCGATCGGAGATTAAAGACCAGACAACACCAGTTAAACAATGTCTGCCGCAATAAATCTTACCAAAGCAAACGCGTATTATACGCTCAGCCCGGCGGATGAAACGACCACTCATCCCTAAAGCCAGTCCTATCATCCATGCATCCAGCCATTCACTAAACCATTCACCAGTCAATTCATCGGTCAATCCGTCTTTAAGGCTAAGCCAGTCTGCAAGCCCCGGTTCTTCCGAAGTATTTGTTCACCTGTTCTTCGATCAGTCTGTTCAAAATGAATTTTATTTTATTTCCTGTATTTTCGTCCTTTAACAACTCGAGTATTTGCTCGATCTGTAATAATTAATGTATGCCGGAAGTTAAACTACAGTTTCATTTCAAGCAAACATTAATTGATGGCTTGAACAATATGAAAACAGCAATATAAAAGTCATTAGAATATCTTAAACTCGGTTAGCCAGTCAGTCAGTCAGTCAGTCAGTCAGTCAGTCAGTCAGTCAGTCAGTCAGTCAGTCAGTAAACGATGACTCAAGTAAGCAATCAAGCAATAAAAGCATTCAGTAAATTATGATCTCATCACTCATCAGCCTAATTCAAATCCCCGAAAACATTCACCAAAAGCTCCCCTGCAACTCAAAAATCGCCCTTGTTCTTCATTCACAGGCCCTAATTATCCAACAAACAACATCCGGGACAAGACACATGCCGGAAATTTCTTCATCTCGGCAAATGGCTGGATGGAAACTGGATAATTATAGACTCGGAATATGACTATTCTCATGCAGTTCTAATAATTATGTTGCTCCCTCAATCCGTCTGACAGTACGACGGTGATTTGCTGCGAATCCAAAACTGCCTGCCATTCTGGTTAATGAAGGCGTAATCTCTGACATGAACTGCCAATATTGGCTGTCAGCATAATGTCCTAAGCCCCTGTAAGGTCTGCAAGCAAACCATGCTATGGACAAACATGGACCCATCAAATTTTGCTTAGAAGACTAGTAATTAGATCTAGTATTTCTGATTAGGTGTTTTGAAGCTAACGTTGTTATTGTTTGAGGTATTACTATATTTGTACACTGAATTGTTTTATTTAAACCAGGCAGAAATGATACCTCACAAACAGAAAAACACATTCAGTGCTTTGATTACAAATATCAGGAAACTCTTAAATTTATCATTATTTTTGCTTTTATTAATATTTATATTAACAGCCTACAGCCAACTCTCCAACAGACTCCTCAAATTCTGCTCTTTTCATGCATATTAAAACCTCACTGACTGTATTTTCTAAGACACCATATTGCAACTAGATAGAGGTTGCTCATAAATGTATCTCAGAATTTTCAGCTTCACACTGCTTATGTATTCTGGTTTCTTTGTTATATTTACGACAATTGAAGTAATGGAAAGATGAAAAATTGCAGAAACGGAAGGAAACTGATTACAATGTCATGTTTTCAGCGCATTAATACACCCGTAGGTTGGGGTCACTGTTTGCTCCATTGGAAACAGGAGACCTATGACGACAGGGCGCCATTAACCTCCGCTTGAAGATCATTGGAATTTCTTTTGACAACCAGCTGACCCAGAAGAATCTGGAAAAAGCGACGCCCTGCGAGTGTTTTATGTTGATGGGTCAGGCTCAGCGTGCGTCCGTGTACAATTTCATCCTACAGGCTTTAATGTTCCGCGCACTGAAGCATGGAGACTACATAGCACCCTGCAGGGAGTGCATAAGAAGCAGCAGCAACTGTTGGACATACTAAACAAAGACAACGGAGACATGGAAGACCTTTTGTTGTTATGTATACCGAAATATAACGCACCCAACTAAAAATACTCAAGGTTCTGTGGTAGTTAGAAGTATGGAAAGCTAACCACATTTCTTCATGTAGGTGCATACATATATGATGCATGTATATAATATTATGCATGAATGAATGCATGTATGCATGTACATACGTACCTATGTAACTGCATTCTTTCTAAATGTTTTTATAGCCTATGCATTCACATATGTATGTCACCGTGTATGTATATGTACATATATATGTATAAACATTGTATATATATATGTATATATGTTTATAAATATACACACATATATATACATATACATGTATATATATATGTATATATGTATGGGATTGTATGTGTGTTTAAGAACGTGCCATTATTCATGCACATTTCTGGAGGTCTGTTATTTATGGTAATGTACACGTACTTGTATTGAATTGTTTTAACAGCTGAAAATTTACACAAGAGCATGGAAAACTATTCCGTTGTAGTGCATTCTGACTCTCCATGTCTCCACACAATAGATCTGCACTCGATCAGAAATTCAGCAATTAAATTTTCCTAGAATTACTACACAGCATAAAAATTTACAGCTTCAGCAAACCAAGAAATTTATGCATTCTCGCGTGCACCCTGCATACGGGTTAAGTGAGTAGGAATGTTTAGAAGCTACTTCTGTTAACAGTGGCCGCTAAGTGGTGGACACGTTCTTAGCTTCTTGTGGTTATAAAAGGTCACAGCTGTAGGTCACAGAATACAGACTTATTGACCCATGGCGGCTCAACACTGGCTAACATGTCACACCTATAAGCCCTAGGCCAAATCGTCGCAAGCTGTGTGTATGGTTCTGCAGTTGATGCATTTTCTTTCTATTGCTGAAAGCCATGGTAAACCGCTACATCATTTTGAAATCTATTTCTACCCACAGTAGTATCGGCCCAAAGCAGACATTAATTCCAAGAGTGCAGAAAGCTGGCGATTTTGGCCGAATCGATAGAACCGGGGGAACTGGACTCTAATGAAGTAACCGCGGGCGACAGGTTTTATTCCTATCCAAGCGGCCGACAGTCATAGCCAGCAAATTGTGCAGATCAACTCCAGTTGACGTGAAGGAATTTATTACAAGTACGGTCGAAGCAAGATGGTTCTAGTTTGTGGCCGATGTAAAGCTACGCAACCGTTATCACAACAGAAATACATAATAAATTGTTTTACAAAATTTGGCACAAGGAGGAGCTGTGCACTGGAAACCAGTGCATAGCTTGCTTCTGCATGTTTGTCCCAGTATATTCCTCTGTTTCTTTGTCTCTGTCTCTCTCTGCTCCCTCTCTGTCTCTGTATCTGTATCTGTCTCTCTCTCTGTCTGTCTGTCTGTCTGTCTGTCTGTCTCTCTCTCTCTCTCTCTCTCTCTCTCTCTCTCTCTCTCTCTCTCTCTCTCTCTCTCTCTCTGCATCTCTCTCACACCCAGTGTATATAATTCACTCTTCTAATTCACTCTTCACTCTTCTCTGTCTGTCTGTCTGTCTGTCTGTCTGTCTCTGTCTGTCTATCTCTGTCTCTCTGTCTCTGACTGTCTCTGTCTCTATCTCTGTCTGTCTGTCTGTCTGTCTGTCTGTCTGTCTGTCTGTCTGTCTGTCTGTCTGTCTCTCTCTGCATCTCTCTCACACCCAGTGTACATAATCATTTATATAGCACATTTTAAATCATTAAAACCCTAAATATATGTAAATCATACACCGGAGAATTCTGGTCTCGTAACAGCATTCTATATTAATTGCCTGTAAGAAGTGATTCGGGACAAATCTAAATCCGATAAACCTAATCTGACTAAATAACTTTTTCAGATCCTAAATCAACGAAACAAAACATCAGCTGGGCCTAATTGTTCTAAACGGGGCTTACTGTGCAGATAAGTACAATCTAAATAACTCTGTGTTTTTCACATATAAGCCTCAATCTGTATGTATATGATACAGCTGATATATGCATGTTATGTATGTATATATGAGTGTATGAATGCATGCATGTATGCTTGTATGCATGTGTGTGAGTGTATATGCCTGTATGTTTGCATACATGTATGTAGGCATGTGTTCATGCATATACTACATCATGATGTACTAGATGTAGTATATGTTTTATGCATGTATGTTGCCTTAATTGAAATTGAACATCCCATGTAAATGTATTTTTCATAAGTAACTAATCATACCAACTCTTATTCAGTTTAAAATCTGTCTTATAGTTCACAAAACATTGCCTTAAAATCAGCCGACTTATATCCACTCCTCGCTTACCCCTCATACCAACAAACATTGCACTGGATCAATGGATGCCCTGAGTCTTGCTGTGCCTATGGCATCAAAACAGTGCTGGTTTCCTGAGCGTTCTCACTCAGTGGCTGTTCCAAACCTTTGGAATTCACTGACCAGTTTTTGTGTGTTCTGTAAGCCCCCTAATGTTATTCACAACTAAACTTAAAACTCGTCTGTTTCCTCTTGCTGATACTCTCCGTTGCTTGACTTCTGGTTACTTCTCTGTTTTATCGATTTGTCTTCTCTAAGGGATCATGTCTTTGGCTGTGATATTCATTCATTCATTCTGGAAATTTATATAGCGCCTCTTCAAGAGACCTACTCAGAGGTGAAATCACTTCAAGTGACCGCCTATTAATGCTTTGTGCTTTGTTACAACGGCGCAATATAAATCATTGGATTCGATAAGAATCTAGCAAATATTGGGCAAAGCAGAATAATACACGATGGTCACTGTCAAGTAGAACAGACTGTTTTACTTAATGGTGATCAATATGGCAATATCTAGATCATTCCAGGTCATTTCAGGTCATTTGAGGTCCAGACCGTCCCATCAAAATCCACAAGATGATAGATATCATGGTAATCAACTCACCTGCGTATCTAAACATTCTTATCTGATCGAACTCACCTGCGTATCTATACACAGTAGAAACTGACACGTCTCCTGTCCAGTTGTTAAATAGCGAAAAGGATTTGCCACCCAAACGAGTACACACTGCTCGAAGAAAGCCGAGCTTTGCAATATCACTGAAACATGATCCCAACGATGTACGGGGCCCAAAGTTCGAACAGAAGTTATAAAAGTCGAATTCTATTCGAAGTCTTACCTCGCCAGTCATCAGCTGGAAATCGAAGATGAAATTCGATACATGAACACTTCATACCCGTTCATTGGATCGTCAACAATGCACATAATACAGAACGACAGAAGCGAATCGCGTACTTCATTAGAAAAGCGACCGAAAATAATTTACGCTGGAGACTAGTAGAGACCCGAGTTCAGCGCAGGCGAGGACTAGGAGGGCGTCCCTCTCGTTCAACTTCTTTCAAGTTCTGAATAGTGTCAGCAACAACAGTTACAAGACGTGCTCGCGACGTTCCATTGTGACGCAGGGCGTCCAACTGTGCGCCGGTAATGACTGTGCAATGATTGTCGACCACCGTAGTACTACTCGCCCTGGTAGCCCGTCCGTCCGTCTCTCCGTCGGTCTACGATCGGTCGAGCGACCGTTTGGGTGGCTGCTGGTCCGGCCTGGTCGGTTGGCGACGGTCTCGCCCGCTGCGTCAATCAATGGACACCGGATACCTAGCACGCTGGCCCCACCGACGGGTGTGTCGATGAGTGTAGGCGCACGCACCCACGAAGACGGCGCGCCACGCGAGCGTGCCTGAGGCGAGTTCGGTGCAAACACGGCAAATATCGGCAACGTTGTAGGGGGAAGCGACTGGGAGATCTTCCTCGGAGGATGAAGGGAGGTGGGAAGGTGAGAGAAATGAGGGAAGCGGGGGAAGGATGCTGACGGGTCAGGCAGGTGAATTTATAATGGCGGATTTAGAGTGTACGGGGGTTGTCAGAAAGTATTTTATCATTGTGATTTACTCCGGGTTTCAGCAATGCATGATTTTTCTTAGGTTTTGCATGCGGACAGGACAGGACAATCCTCATCCTGGCATTTCGTACAGAAAGCTCACTATACTCATTAATGGATGACTTCGCCAGTGGTTGCAAGTGGAACACACGTCTCGAATGATTCTTCTACCTTATTGGGGATTTGAACCTCCCACCTGGGGTTGATAATCCAGTAAGCACTTATATAATACTATCGCGCACCCCGTAATTTATAATAAGCCATATAGCTTGTAGAGCGCCGGTACATAACTGATCTCCCTTACCTGGCTTTTGTGTGACGCTGAGAAATTTCGTAGATTTGGATTAAAGTCATTAAACTATATTACATAATTAGAAGTTACTGCTACAAGTAACTGCTATTGCCCCTGTGAGTTACCTAAAGGGTGCTATGCAAGCAGGGGCGTCTACACCATAGAAACCTTGCAGCAAATGCTCCATCCAAGAAATAGGGGGGGAGATCTGTCAGTGTGTGTGCCACCATTTTAGGGGGGAAGGAAGGGGGAAGGGGAAGAAGAGGGGGAAATGGGAAGTTGCTCCAATGACTTAGGGGGGATAGACACCCCTGTGTGCAAGTGCTCTGATACATACAATGACAGGCATCCGGTGCTACAGAGTAGCTTGATGTCATTTTCCCGGGAAGAAGAAAAAGCACTGTGTGCACTAACAACGCGTACACCTCACGTAGAGTCTGGGATGCGTTGTTCAACAGAACTACAGAGTAAATTTTTAGCCGTGGAAACAGTCCTCCGCCGGGAGACGTTAGCAGACGCAAACCGCTTCTCAGTCTGACGGTCATTTATTAACTGCGTCGTCTGCAGCTGTCTTTCTCCAGAATCACACACCAGATGGCAGTTGGGAGAGCAACTGTGGTGCAGATCTGAGAAACGGCTGACGATTGCTTTAGCAGGAATGCATTCTAAATTCATCTAACTTTATTTCCGTGTGATCTTGGGTAATATATGACTGTCCAACATATCCTCCATACACAAACATATATACATACATACATACATACATACATACATACATACATACATACATACATACATACATACATACATACATACATACATACATACATACATACATACATACATACATACATACATACATACCTACATACATACATACATACATACATACATACATACATACATACATACATACATACATACATACATACATACATACATACATACATACATACATACAATGTCATACATACATACATACATACATACATACATACATACATACATACATACATACATACATACATACATACATACATACATACCTAGACCCATACATACCTAGACCCATGCAATGCATACCTAGACCCATACATACCTAGACCCATTCATACCTAGCCCCATTCATACCTACTGTAGACCCATTCATACCTAGACCCATTCAAACCTAGACCCATTCATCCGTAGACCCATACATACCTAAACCCATTCATACCTAGACCCATTCATACCTAGACCCATTCATACCTAGACCCATTCATACCTAGACCCATTCATACCTAAACCCATTCATACCTAGACCCATTCATACCTAGACCCATTCATACCTAGACCCATTCATACCTAGACCCATTCATACCTAAACCCATTCATACTTAGACCCATTCATACCTAGACCCATTCATACCTAGACCCATTCATACCTAGACCCATTCATACCTAGACCCATTCATACCTAGACCCATTCATACCTAAACCCATTCAAACTTAGACCCATTCATACCTAGACCCATTCATCCCTAGACCCAAGGCCGGTTCAACGAAGTGTGTGGACAGATGCTATCAACATTTTCAGAGTTCATCCCAAAGCGTTATTCTACTTTCGTGACTGGTTGAAAGAGCTGCACTTGTGTTCCAGCTGTTTCATTCGCGTCTCTCCCAGATGGTAAAACCATCTGGATTGACTTCACTGCACCGGATGGACAAACCATCCAGACCGACGCTGCATGTTTACATGAGCCGACAGCACTGGCAAATGTGCTACAGCAATTCCAGACCTTTTGAGAGGTGCGCGAATATAGCGCAATATAAATATTCAGATATGTGTGCATATATAGGTCTACACGGAGACTGGCGGATGCAATTATCCTTGTGGTGGGTGCGGTACAAGTCCAAGAAAGAATTGGTAACGGGAAGGAGAGTTAAC